>OZ007570.1:11216793-11816793 GCA_963931925.1 Onchidella celtica
TAAGCTGCCCACGTCCCTTCAGTGCTACAGGTAAACGTTTGCTGCTGTCTTTGTTGTACAGCCCAGCCTGTCCTGTGCTCCCCTTTTCTGCCATGTTGTACTCACAGTTTGTGCTGGCTGATATAGAACGTTTGATTTTTTCTTTCTTTCTTTCTACACGTCTTCACGCCTGCCATTCAGACCTGATATTGTGAGAAATGTGTTTTTGTTCTTTGCCAGTTTTTTTTGTGTGGTGTTTTATACAGCTGGCCTGTAATCTTATTTCTCCCAGTGCTGAAATCTGTACGGATTTCATAGCTTATCTATCTATCTATCTATCTATCTATCTATCTCTACCTATCTATCTGTCTATCAGTCTGTCTATCTGTCGTCTATCTATCTGTCTATCTATTCTATCTGTCTGTCTATGCCAACACGTCATATTGAGACAATATTATGAGCCCACCAACCTTGACTGATGACCACAGTGACCGTCGACCTATAGAATATGCACATCATAAATATCCCATGGGCCCATGCGATGTTCTATTCTTCATCCTGATCCTTTAGTTTGCAATCATGACGATGTGGCTACCAGGATCTGATCAGAAACTATTCTATAGTATCTTGAGTATCATAATTATAGTCAACAAAAATATGGGGTAAAGGGAAACACATTTGAGCGGCTGGAAATTTGCCTGGGTGGCAGTTACGTGGTTGTTGTGATGGTAGCTGTGGAGGGCGTGTGGCCTCAGTGTTTACCTTGGCTACTGTCTGCAGAGGGAGGGTGGGGGAGGAGGGCCATGTAGATGTGAGAATAGTTGTAACCTATCACCTACCTGTTGGTGGTGGTGTCGTTTGGTACCTGGCAGGGCTCACCCCTACCGGGACTCTTAACTGTGGAGTGTGAGCAAAGCAAGAATACAGGAAGGTACACAGGTGGTTGCTGGCGGCAAGTTGTTTGACAGGTTTCTTTGCACAGCTTCGTGTTTGGCGGTTTCAAATTGCTGTGTGTCTATAATGTTGGCTGTCGGTAGAGTTTGCCAACACCATAACATGGCACAGATAGATCGGGTAGACAGGACGGGTGGAGAGGTTGACAGGATTGGGGGGGGGGGGGGCTCTGGCCGGAGACAGATTAATGTTAGTGATCACAACTTCACACCGAGAATCTCCTCTCTGTCTGTCCTCTTGGCTTGTGCTCACATATTTTGCCTGTGCATGCGCATGGATGTGTCCAAATGAAGTGGGGAATTTCCCCTCTCCCTCCTCCTCTCTCTCTCCCTCCCCTCTCTCTCTCCCTCTCTCTTTCTCTCCTCATCTCGACCCATTTTACACTGACTAGACTATTGTCACAAATGTTAATGACGTGCATAAATTGCCCCATGTACTTGTCCATGATATATGAGCAGAGACCAATGTTGTCATATTGTAGTTTCGGTTTACCTAATACTTTCAGTAGGTCAGTGGTGGAAGAAGTCTGTGAACCGGCCGGGCACTGACTAGGTGGTCAATGAAAATCTGTTTTTGCACCGGACCACGGATGTACTTGTCCATTTGATTGTCCGATGTACCAGTTTGCATTGTGACGCATCTCTCGGTTCCTCATCTGGACGTTTTCCTGGGGAACGCGGAATGAGTAACATGCACGGTTGTGTGTCACCTGGCCATTGGCATTGTACGTGGAGTATGTGACAGACATCAGTGCTCACTATAGCTCATTTTGTCCTGTGTGTCCATGGGTAACGTTAAATAATTGGTCGTGTCTCATCGCGACTGTGAGCAGTGCAAAATGTCGCAGTGAGTCAGGCTGTGCTCACTGTGGGTAGATTTGCCGTGTGAGAGACTTACTTGAAATTTGTCATGTTGGATGGGTGGTCTGTCTCATGGCCACTGTATACAGTTGTAGTGCGTCAGGCTGTGCTCACTGTTGTCAGGTTTGCGGTGTCCCAAACATTGGTTCCATCTGGATGCGACGTATATCCTGTAGGAGATGTATAGCCTGGGTGTGTGTGTGTGACATGTACCTTGTGGGAATAGTATAGCCTGGGTGTGTGTGTGTGACATGTACCTTGTGGGAATAGTATAGCCTGGGTGTGGGGAAAGATAGATGATCGTCAAATGTCAGAGGGGGAGAGGGGTTGACTTAGTGGTCGTCATTGGCTGACAGACGGTTCAGGATGTGGGTGTCTGTGTGTGTGTGTATGTGAGTTCCCAGCTGTGCTGAATGGCACCTATGGACCGTCGGACAATTCAGTGTGTGTGGGGCTGTGTGTGTGTGTGTATGTGAGTTCCCAGCTGTGCTGAATGGCACCTATGGACAGTCTGACAGTTCAGTGTGTGTGTATGTGAGTTCCCAGCTGTGCAGAGTGGTATGTATGGACAGAAGGACAGACAGTTCAGGCTGTGAGTGTCTCTGTGTGTATGTGAGTTCCCATCTGTCCTGAATGGCTTGTGTGGATAGAGACAGACAGATTTCACGATTGTCATACAATTACCGGTATGTCATTGCAAAATCTAGGCCAATAGGCCGGCGCTCTATCGGGAGGGTTCTCTTGGCTGGTTGGGCAGTAGGAGAGAGGATCGCATCCCGTGTGAAAGTGAGTAGAGTGAATGATAATGAATGAGTGATGGATGACGGAGCGGTTGGAAGAAGCAAGTTTTGCCATCCGTGTGTAGTTGATGACATTATGTGTTTGTTGCCATGCCATGTTGTCCCCCATGGTCAGTCTGATCCTAGACTAGTTGCTACAGTATGTCTCCTTAGAATGAAAAGGTTCTACGCGTATTTCTGCTTTGCTGAACTGAGTTATACGCAACACACTACATGTACATGTACTTCTACGGGCCTTCTCCATTGTGTGCCAAAGTATCGAGCAGATTCGGTACATGTAATTTCTAAGTATAACTAGAAAGGAAAAGAAAAAAAGTATCTTATAAGTTATGAGAACTTGAAACTTCAGTCATCAATTTCTCAAAAGTTTGAAGGGAGTTAAAACCTTGTCATTCTAAGGGAGCGAGTAGACAGGCAGCTTTGTAAAAGTCAGGTCCGGTCAACAAATCTCTGTTGAGTGAAAACAGCGGAAAAGTAGACAATTTTCTCGTGGCTTCTCCAATGGACTGCTGTGGTAATAGAATGATTAACGGAATATCTCAGTCGTTTTTGGACATTTCTCTTCCATTGCTTCACTCCAGTGTTTTCCAAGACGGGACGTGCCAATATTTTAGTGAGAAGTGGGACTTTAGAAGAATGGGCTTAGGATTTTTCATAGAAATCCTAGTTTCTGAGTGTATTTTAACTCCCATTGATGTAAAAAAAAAAAAAAAAAAGTAGTTTAAAGTTCACTTAAATGTATACATACTGAATATAGAAATATGTTTAACATCTGTTATACAGTATATATACATGTGCTGTTTACTAACATTGTCTGATCATGATGAGGCGCACGTTTCTTTTTTTGGAAAATTGCAGTAGGTTCAGAAAAACTGCTTTGCTTTTTTTTCCCGCTTCTCTCTCTCTCTCTCTCTCTCTCTCTCTCCCCCCTCCCTCCCTCTCTCCCCGTCTTTCTCTCTCTTTCTCTCTCTCCCTCACTCCCTCCACTTTTCCACAGCAGCACAATATGAACATCTTGCTTTGCTTTCCGGCGTGTATAAGAATTGTTTTTCTCGCAGCTTTGTGCGGTTTATCATCTCCCTTTCCTCCCGGCCTCCTCTCTTCCCTCTCTCTCCTGTCTGTCTTTCATCTTCCTCCTTCTGTTCCCCTCTCTCTGTCTAGGCCTCCCCATCTCACCTCCCTCCCTCCTTCCCCTGCTCGCTCTCCTCCATCTCTCTCTCTCTCTCTTTCTCTCCCTCTCCTCTTTCCTATAAAGCATTAGAACATCTTGCTTTCCTTCCTTTCCCATCTGTAAGAATTGTTTTTCTCGTATCTTTATGTGGTTTATAATCTCCCCCCCCCCTCTCCCTCTCTCTCTCCCTCTCTTTTTATGTCTCCCTTCCCTCCTCCATCTCTCTCTGTTTATCTCTCTATCTCTCTCTCTTTCTCTCTCTCTCTCTTTGTTTTCAGCATAATATGGAGATCTTGCCCTCCTTTCTGATGTGTAAGAGAATGTTGTTTTTCGCGTATTTTTTGTGTGGTTTATCACCTCCTCTTTCCCCTTCCCCACATACGCAGAGACAGACAAACAATGATATGAGATATCAGGAGTGCGGACAGAACAGCCATTTATTGTCTCCAGTGCGCGAACTTTCTCTCTATTTCTGTCCTGGAGTATCTGTAGATGTTGGAGATGGGAAGCTGTGGACAGACGCACGCTACCTGTTCGTACTTCTGTCTGGCCACACGCCGCTGGTGTGCTAAATGCACGAGCTGCTCAGCTACCATGGTGATTTCTCCGGATATTGACGTCTTTATAATGATGCTTATTATCGCAATACGTATGATACAGAATGATGATGGTGGGTTTCAGGTCTTTAGTTTGGGAGGTTCGCTGCTCTTGGCATTTACACCTCACTTTTCTTGTTAATGTTTTTGTGTGTGTGGGTTGTTTTTTTTCCCCGGTCAGTTAGGCCTGCTGTTCTCGGTTTCCAACTGCCAAGATATCTTTAACTTACACACTGGCCCTCCGAGTTTTTAGTCTTTATCCGAGAAGACTAGGTGCTCGATCCTACCTACCATAGGATCAGGGACAGGAAATATTCCCCCTCAAAAAATTCCAACATGCCTGCACCAACCAGGAATCGAACCCGGTACCTTTGGCATGAGAGGCGAGCACCTTGCTTCTAGACCAACGTGTCACCGGTTGTAGGAGGAAGGTGCGGAGACAAGTTGAATTTGGCCGGCCAGCTAAAATCCTGATCTTTTTCCCGATGTTGTTGTTTGCTCGCTCTTTTACATCTAGATCTCTGTCCGTTTGTGTTGGCGCTTACGACATCGTCCAACACTCGCACTAGCGTATCAATGATTTGGGAGTGGGATGGGGGGAAGGGTTGAATTAAAGCTACCTTGCCGGTCATGGTGAGGTCTAGCGTCTTTAATACTTGTAGTTTTAAAATGGTAAGCAGAAACGTCTATGCCACATGCAGTACACAAGAAATCTCACTCTCACCAAAACGTTGAAACGCTCTCCTGTAAAATGTGGAACGTGTGTGTGTGCGTTTTCATAGATTTATCACTTTTTTGTTGTTGGTTTTTTTTTTCATTTGAAAAATACATGTATATTTTATAGATCTAGTTTAGTTTGCTTATAACATCAGTTTGAATGACCGGTTGCCGTCGACGTGTATGGACTGCTGTAGTATGGCAATGGCAGTACACCGTATACGCCTAACGCGCAATTTTACAGGCGACGCTGGAATTGTCTTGTCCACAGCATCCACCCCGCTCCGCTATCTCTAAGGAAAATGAAGTATGAAAAACTCTTTGCCTCTAAAGCGGTGAGGAGTGTAGCGGAACGGTTGCTATGGACAAGCATACAGAGGCAAAGAGTGTTTTACTTTTTCCTACGTCCTTTTCCGTAAAACTAGCCAGCGGGTGCTGTAGACAAGAGCAGTAACCTGGCAGATTTGTTGTTTTCACCAATGTTTGATGTAATGTTTGTTTGTTTATTTATCAGATGGCGGGTTGTTGCTGGGTGCCTCGTGTTTGACGGGCAGGTTCTGGCTGGGTTCTCTATGGTACTACCAGACGGCAGAGGCGGCGCCAGATGTAGACAGATGTACAGCAGGTGTCCAGCTAGAAGCAGGGATCGGAGACGCCAAATGGGTGGACGCTACACATGTCATAGTGGGACTGGACACAGGTATGTCTGTCTTTTCGTCTGTCTGTTGGTGGGTGATATAATGAGAAGACGAAGACTAGAACATTTAGTAACAACAGGGAAATTCAGTGGAAGAAGAAGCTGTGGACGACAACGCATAAAGATGCAGGACGACCTAAAGGCCTGGCTGGGAATGCACACCACCAACGACGTCATCAGGGCTACGGAAAATCATGAGAGATGGCAGGCCATGATCGCCAACGCCTGCCGGCAGGGCTTTTAATGATGATGATTGGTGGATGAGTTGGTCTGGTGTATGTGAAGGAGCAAGTTTGGGGCCGGGGATGAGCTATTGTGTCAGTGAACGAGGGATGGAGAAAGAGCGGATGAAAGGGAGAATGTGTATGTGAGAGAGAGAGAGAAAAGGAGAGTGCGCGCGTGAAAGAGAGAACAACCAGTCAGTGAGAGAGAGAGATTGATTTCAGTAATTTCATTCATACTGTCATAGTTGTAAAGTATTACAACTGAGTATCTCTAACTCCAAGGAAGCACTTCCGCAGGCCCTGCGTTTGCTATCTGGTATACGTGAGTGTCACTGTGAATCTGTCATCTGATGTATGCCAGATACCAGTCGATACTGCTGGCTGAGAGGAGGGGTGCGGGTCAAAACCTAACTAACAGCTATCTGTAGATAACATTGTATGTCATGCAGAGTTATTGTATCAGATGTATCTTTTGTTGTAGACATTGACTGATCACAGAGAGTTAGAATTTTGTCAGAGCTAAGACAGACAATTCCTACCGCGATCCCGACGATTTGGGAGTACCAGGAGGTGTTTTGTCGCCCTTTATCTCTGCCCCACCCCCACTCCGTCCCTTTTTTTTTCTGTAACGAGCAAAGGTATTCCTACAGTGATTCCTCCGTAGCCAGGAAATTTGAAAGTCATCGGTATACATTTATTTCCTTTCCACACCTCCACTCCACACACACTCGTAATTTAAAACCTTACCTCACACCTCACAATATGTAGAGTTTGCAGCGAAAAACTTGGCTCACGTGTGTAACCAATAATAACATTTTGGCTCACACGAATATATTCAGGGATGGCAGGCGTGGAATAGAACGGTACAGGAGGAAAATCTTTGGCCGTTTAAAGAAAAAGTTTTTGGAGGACGAGAGGTTTTTTTTTGTCATAGAACTGTTGAAGCATCGGCGAAGGTTGTATCTGTAATTCACTCATTGTGATTGGTGGAAAAGGGGAGGGGGTGGAGATTTTGACTCTATTGGATGGCATCAGAGACCAATTTGAGTCTTTCAGATTTACTGTCTTGTATGATGACTGATTTCTGGTGTTTAGGTCTTTATTTTTGGAGGTTCGCAGCCCTTGGCATTCACATTTCGCTTTTCTTGTTTATAGTTTTGTTGTTCTTGTTTACGTGTGTTTTTGAAATAAGAATTAAGGGTGTTTGTTTGTTTGTTTTTTTAGAATTTTGCCCGGGCAGCGGCCTTGTGCGATCTGCTCTACTCGACTTTCAGCTGCCAAGGTATCTTTAACATGCACGCGGACCTTGCGAGTTTTTTGCCCTTATCCGAGAGCACTAGGTGCTCGATCCCATTTATCATAGATCAGCCACCCCCAAAAAATTTTCAGCGTGCCTGCGCCGGCCAGGGATGGAAGCAAGTACATGTATCTTCGGCATGAGCACCTTGCCTCTAGACCATCTCATACCCCTGAATGATTTCTGGAGGTATCCCCTTTTGCTTTGTACTGATGGGTGAAGTACATGTAATCTTAGTCTTTTCACAGACATTTAAAATTTGCAATAAGTCCTACTGCTGATCCCAGCTATAGTCTGAATATGATCACGGAGAAAAGATAATTATACAATAGGTGATCAGTTTCTGTGATGACAGTTCTACTCTCTGATGTGTCAAACATTGATTGTGATGACATTTGTATCCAACGCTTTGTCTGAGAACTGATGTCAGCTTACAACCTATTAGGGACACATTGGTCTAGAGGCAAGGTGTTTGCCTCTAGACCAGGTTCAATCCCCAGTCAATGCTGGGCAAAAAAAATCCTGTCTCTGATCCTGTGTTAGGTTAGATTTAGCACCTCGACTTCTCAGATAAGGACAAAAAACTCGGAGGGCCCATGAAAAGAGCAGGCCGAACAATTCCGCTGCCTGGGCAAAATTCTAAAATACGTGTACCTAATCTGTTCCACAAAAATGCACAGAAACAAGAAAAATAAGAACAAGAAAAGTGAAGTGTAAATGCCAAGAGCAGCGAAACCTCCTAAATGAAGACCCAAACACTCAACGTACAAACACATTTAACCAGTCTTGACCTTTTCAGTCTGGAATGACAAGATAGTTGGTAAAGATAGCAATTTCATTGACAGTAATTGGGGTGAGTTGGGGGGGGGGGGGGGCTATAATTGCTACTGGGTGAGAAAAGGGGTGGCCATCCACTGTGTACATGTCATAGTAGGGATGTAAGTTGACTGATTTTTCACCCCTTTTCCAATTTTTGTGGCCTTTGTATTGCAAGTATCTTTGGATCTGACACTGTTGCGTGACATCTGAGACCAGGTTAGAATCTGTCAGATTTACTGTCTTGTGTGATGAATTTCTGATGTTTTACCTGAAACTTGTGGTTTGATACATGTTTTTAATTGTCAGTGAGGAACTTATTGTGTATGTGTGTGTCCAGGTGGAGTGGCAGTCTGGCACCTGGAGGATGACTACCACACATTTGTATTGTCCCATGCAGCAGCTGGCCATGATGACGTAGTGACCAGTGTTTCGGTCACCTGTGATCACACAAAGGCAGCTTCAAGTAGTCTAGACAGATGGTAAGGTCATGAGACTCACTAACACTGTATTCTTCCCTTTATTTAATATTTACTACCAAGTGAAATATAGCACAACTACAACAACTGCAACAAACAGTTTCTATTGCAAGGGATTCCTTTGGGTGTTAAAATATATTTTCCATTCCTTCAGATGGTTCTGATAGTCAGAGGTCAAACAGTGGTTTGAAAAGTTAAAGTTCAGTGTTGCATTTTAAATTTTTCAGCAAAATACGGTTTTTTGAAATCTTCATACATATTGTTGGTTTCATGAGAAGGGGCGAATTGATAACAACAGCTGTACCACGAAAAAACGAACGCTTAACTTACCTGTGTGACGAAGGGGCAAATAAGTCAAATTTGAGATATTTGCTCTTATGTAGTTGTCAGAAGTATACTTTGGGCTTTACCCAACACGAGCAATTTTGTTGAATCTCATTTAGTTTTTGTGTTATGTTGTATGATGAAAAGGCAAGAAATCAATGATGAGAGTTGTACAAAATTTTTTTAACTGAATTTCTCGCAACACTGATTTTGGTGGTTGGTCATACAGAGAAGTTAAGTGTTCATTGTATCACTGTTCGCTGTTGATATCAATTTGCCCCTTCATCATGAAACTGAAGAAATGTGGTAAGACAGCTTCACCATTGCCTTGCACTCCAGTAGTCATTGTACAAATCAGGGTCACTTGAGTGTTATCACTGGTAACCCAGATAAATGACAGGCCTAAGCCTCATCCACTTACCCAATGGCTGTCAACAAACATACATGTACTTATGTAGGTGTATTCAGACTTGGGCTCTTTACACTGTAGTAAATGGCATACATATTTGTCAGGTTGTCATTTCAGTAGGGAAGTTTCTAGTTGTAGATAAGTGAGGTACAGCTGTGAGCTGCAGAGACATTTCATTTTGGATTGTTGTGATGTGTCAGTTTCATATGAAATTTTTGAAGACACATATCCATTTTTACCATTTAAAAAAAAAAATATATACATGTGTATATTTTCTTGATTACCTTGATGAAACATGGAATTGTGATTGTAGTGATGGTGGCGATGATGAAGGTGGTGGTGGTGGTAATGATGATGATTGTGGTGGTTATGGTGATGCTGATAATGGTGGCGGTGATGATGATGGTGGCGGTGGTGAAGATGGTGGTAATAACGATGATGATTAAGCGGATCCACTAAAAAATTTATCTGATACTCGTAATTAATTTCTCTCTGTTTTTTTTCCTCACAGTATAAAGTTATGGGATTTATCTGACACCTCATTGATCTATTCTGCACATGGTAAGTTTACTGGCTGGATCAGTCTGGCACTGCTATCAGTTGGCCTGAAAGACAAAGTTCATGTCATAATACACTTTGTATATGTTACACTCCCAGGCTGGCAGCACTGGTTTCAGAAGGCATTTTTTGACTGTGCAGACTAGCTTCTCAGAATCATTATGCAAAATATTTCCTGCTTTGATTAAGGGCAAAAATTTAACAAAGCTGACAATTTTTTTATTTTTTTTTATGTATTTGCTTTTTATGTGAAATGTAAAAATGTGACATGTGCAGTTGCTTGAAATCTCATAGGTGATGGGTCGCTAATTATGTAAACATTGAGGCCTGTTCTGAGAAAAAGGGACTATGTCAAAATTGTCAAATTTAGTTTTTTGTGTCATTTATAAATCATTCATTTTTTAATACACATACCAAGTTTCATCTTATTTCTAGTAGATCATGAATTACTGCCTTTCACAGTGAGCGACCCCAAATATTGGCCAAATTCAGACTAAGAATTCAGTACCCCAAAATCAGTTGGCCAAATGTTTAACACATTCCATGAGCTAAGTACACATGCAGGGAATGTGGGTCTTGTCCTCATGTTGGTTTAATTTAATGTTCCAATCATCACATATTTCTCTTGATAGTGTACGTAATGTTTTCTCCTACTGATGCTGAACACATTTTATACTTTCTATGCAATAACAATAAAATAGCAATATTCTCCCACAGATGCAGAAAAAATTCGATATGTCCTAAACAGACTTCAAATCAGTTAATCAATCAGTAAATTGCACAGATTTTTATATGGACAAAAAGTAAATTGAGTTTGTACCTATAAATCGAAGGATTAAAATCAATAATATCAAGTAAAAAAGAAGAAAGGCAATTACATTGTATTTTCTATTAGATTTAGATCTAGTTATCTATTTAACGAACCTTCTTAATCAGTCTATTTAATCAATTATCACTGTCACGAGTGGAGTGAGTGCAATTAAGGGGATTGCTACAGAGCGGGTGTAGAGTAAGAAGGGCTCACGGAAGACAGGTAGGGAAAGACGTGAAAGGAAGAGAGTAAAATTAACGCACGAAGACAAGTAAGGAAAGCGTGCATGTTATGAGTGGTGGGGGTCTGAATGAGGCGAAAGCGCTGTATTACTATCACTGCAAGTTAGAAGGTCCTACTGAACGGACGCTAGTAAGAGCCCAGCGGGCGGACATAAGGGGAGCAGTCGAGAGACCAGTGAGAGAGTTTTTCCAGTGATGACTGGTAGGTAGAACGTTGATTGATAATTATGATTGATGTATTATATTATATTCGTCTATTACCATGATGTAAATAAGTATATGTGAGGAATGTGGAAGTCCTTGATATTGGATATAGCAATGTGCGCCATGAGCGATAGATGAAAGTGAGTTCATGGATTTGTAGCGCGAGTGAGTAGTGTGTACTCCGATGGAGGTGTGTTACCGTAAGATGTGTGGTGAGTGAAAGGTGAACTAATGTGTGAACGCTTCATGGGTTGTAAGGGGAGGTGGAGTGAATAGAAATGGTAGGGTATTATACCAATGTAATGTTGTTCTTGTAGGTGCCGAGGTCGGGCCAAAGAGCGCCGCCTACGGTGATAGGCCAGCATAGGGCCGGAGGCCACACATAGGCCAGAAGTGAGGCTGTCAGTGCAGGACAGTAGAGGCACATAAAGTCGTGGCAGTCAGGCCACGGACAGGGACGTAGATATGAGCGTAAATGTGATAATGTACTATTGCCATGTTGATGGGCTAGGAACTAATAATGTACTATTGCCATGTTGAGGGGCTATTGAATGTGATAATGTGTTATTGCCCTGTTGAGGTGCTAGGGGAGTGCTAAGGTGTATGACAATAGGAAGGTGATATTGAGAGACTGCGGTGCCAGTGAATTATTAATGTGCTATTAAGACCCTGAGGGGAGAGGCTGAGGCCGAAGTGCCTTTAGGAGTAACTACCGGGTTGTGGATCCGAGGGAGAGTGCGTGTGAGAATAAGGCCGTTGTACGGCAGTTAATTTCAATAATATAATGTATGTAATTGCGCTATTATCTGTATAATTATGTTTAATAAATGTGTGAGTCTGATGGATTGTTCTGTTAAGTGTTAAACTTGTTTGTTCGTGATTGTTGTCCTGTCATAACTTATTACATCTCCCAGTCTGGGATTTGTGACAATCACGTTGGATAAAGACAGGACATAGCATTAGCAAGTTTTAACTGAATACACACTGTACTTGCACCATGTCTTACACCAAGTTTGAATGGCTGTCTGAAAGGGCCATAACTATGCAAAATTCGACTTACCCAGTTGTGGACATTGCTCTTCAACTGTGTCTTTTTGTGTAACTCTTTGACAGGCTGGGCTAACCATGACAAAATGTAACGTTGTTGTTGTTTGTTTGTCCCCAGCTCACAGTGACCTGGTCTCTTGTGTTGACTGCCATCCTTCAGAACCAGATCTCTTTGTCTCCTGTGCTCAGGTCAGTCAAACTGCCTCACTCAACTAGGCGGTTGTCCAAGAAGCCATCAATTCTCACAGCTTTTTACACTGCTTCTCCTCCCCATCATATGTATGCTCTTCATAGACTTGGCTTCCAAATGATTTGTACAATGGAGTAATCATAATACATGATATATATTACAGCTTTCTGGTGTTGTTCACACAAGGACAACTGTTTGGGTAAGGGTATGACAGATCTCATTTGTCTGTTGGATAATTAGATTTATTCTGTATATCAGCTGATTTTTGGATGATGTTTTTGTTTTTGTTATGTACTGATGTTGCAATGGCTTGGCCTACTGTGACCTTTAACCTCATTGCCGTCTTTGATCTCCAGGATGACAAGATATTATTGTGGGACCGACGCAAACCCAAACCTGCAAGTATTCTCAGTAAGAAAATCGTGTTTTCTTTACAGTTTTATTCATTTTTAACCCATTTGGTTCCACTACTGCTATTCCAGCTGGCTTGCTTTGTTGTACTCTATTGCTGATGTCAGATCTGAAGTGCTGATGCTCTGACATTGCCCAGCAACACCAAACCTGGTGGAAAGGGTTGGTTGTGTTTTTTACACAGCTTGCTGTACAAAGTTGTGATAACTTGAGCAAAATCTGTGGAAAATTCAATTTTTTATGAATATTTCAAACATGCAATTCATATGGGCACTCGTTTCCACAATGTTGGGCATTGCTTGGCGTTGTCAGTGGCGCTGTGAAAGTTACTAAGTAATGTTCATGTGACTGGATAAAGCAGTAGTGGTACTGAATGTGTTATACAACAGTGTAGTATATTTTATGTGATTTTTTTTGCAAAAGTCTTATGGTGTGACTTTATGTAGGCATTTCCTTTTGCTTTGCACTGAGTGTGTTCAGTAATCCCATCAATAGACATTTAGAATTTGCAGTCCTGTGGCTGACCCTTCCTCACATCAGTCTGGCTGTATGATCTCTGTGAAAAGGTAACTATATGTAGTTCGTGGTCAGTTCTGTGATGACAGTTCTACTCTCTGATATTTCAAACATTGTTTGTGATGACATTTTGTATCCAACGCTTTGTCTGAGAACTGATGCAAACATACGATTTAACCAACCTTGAACTCATCAGACTGGAACTGACAAGTTCGTTGGTAAAGACAGCAATTTTATTGACAGTAATTGGGGTCTGTTGGGCTATAATTATTGGGTGGGATAAAGGGTGGTCAACTGTGTACATGTCAAAGTAGGGATGTACGTCTACTAATTTTCGCCACTTTTCCGAGTTTTGTGGCCTTTGTATTCCATTGTATGTTGATCTGGTTCACTGCAGATGTATTGTGCAAGCAGTGACATTGTGGGTCTCAAAATTCCATCCATGATTTATGTCTTGATGATGTGATGGGGACTTAAGTGGCCTTCATGTGAGAAAAAAAAAGTAAGAAAATCCCAAACAGACACTACCTGTACAGGTAACTGTTGCATAATACAACTGCAGTGAACCAGATCAACATACAATGGAATAAATATACTTGGAATACAAAGGCAGATTCCTGCTAACACACAATGCCCCCAATCTGCTACCAATGTATAATCATACATAATTACACATACATCTGAAATCATGTTTTAATTAAGGCCAAAGTTCAGAATCATTCAATACTTTCAACATATCAGAGACAATAGCTGTGACATTGATGTCTCATTTGCATTGCCTCTTTCTGTTGTTCAGACAAATCACCTCTCCAGTACATACCCACCTGCGTGCGATGGCAGCCAGGGGGCATGCACAGAATGGCCGTGGGTTCAGAGAGTGGTCAGATTGCAATCCTGGACACAAGAATGGCTGTTCACAACTACCTGGAAGCCTCACCTCACCAACGCACAGTCTACAGTCTTCAGTTTTCTGCCAACAAGTAAGCAAGCTCTAGTTTGGTTAATCAGTCTGGACAACAGTGGGTTAATGTTTAGCGAAGTGGTTAGTGCGCCATGAAGTTTGGAGATATCAAATTGTTTGCTTAGTTTAACTCTGTGTATTGGTCAGACACAGGGCGCCTGGAGTTTTTGGTTTATGGTGGGTTTTTGTTTGTTTTTTTTCCCCAAAAGGTACAGAAATCTACATTTTAAAAAAATGTTTGTTGCTCCTATAAATGTTTTGTAGAGTTCTCCTGAATGTGTTTTAACCTAATGAGCAGTTGTACCATTTCTTCACCAAAGTCAGCCAGTCAATGCCATCAGTTTGGAGTATTCCTGTTGTACAGTCCAGGAGCCTATCAGAACCAGTCCTCTGATATAGCATTTTAATGTTTAAAGTGGGTCTGAAAGACCTCATGAGGTATGAATCAGAATATGAACTGGGGAGATGAAAAACAAGTTTAGCAGGCAAGGATCTGGAGTTAACGAGTGGCACTGAGTGAAGATTATATTACCTGCACTGACTGCAAGTTAGTGGTAAAATGTTGAAAAAAATAGAAAAAATTGCTGTGTATTTCTCAGAGCTCCATGTTAGGAAGAGTAGAGAGAGAGCATATTATGTGTGTGTGATGTACGTTCAATTTGAGATTTGAAGTTCATCATGATTATCCCAGTTGCTATCATGGGTGGGTAGAGCTTGAGAGATTGTGAGATTTGACAATTCTCTGTTTGTCCACAGACCAGATCTGTTAGCCTCCGTCAGTGAAGATTGCAAGACAGTGGTTAATGCCATAGACCAGGCTGGACTGGAAGAAGTGTAAGTATCAGATGGTCTTGAGTTGGGTGGAGTTTAATCCTACAGTCTACTAGCTAGTGGATGAATTGTTGAAGTTTTGTCTTACCTGTAACATGACAGTTTAGGCCAACTACTTCATACCTAAGACAGACTGTTAACAGAAACTGTCGCACAATTTATCCTGTTTTAAGTGATTACTGTGAACAAGAAAGAAAATAAAAAGTTCATAACTGTGACAACAAAGTTGATCAGTAGCAGCTGTGATGACTAATTTTAAAGCTGAGATATCTGTGAGGACACAAAACATCCAACGCTTTGTCTGATTGCTGCTGCCACAGATCAGTTTGCCCTTTTGTAGAATATGCACAGCTTGAATTCACCTGAAAGGAGTGAAACTGTACTTCCCATTGCAGATAGTTGCATTTTTGTGCTCTGAAGGTAAATGTAGTTTTCTTTGTATCTGTGTGCCATTCACACTGGCCATGGCAAAATTGGGCATGCCCAAGAGTAATACATGTATGTTTGTCATGCAATGATGCATTTTTATAAAGTGACAGAAGAAGATCGTACAGTGAACTTGGTTATCACCAGATGTAATTGTTGTACCAAAATATGTCTTGTTATACCCAAGGTCTTGCTATTCCAAGAAAGAGGCCAAAAAGCAATGCAAGGGATAAAAGAAAACACACACACACATGGAGGTCTGGTTATTGGCACTGTCATAGAACATGATGGTCCACTGTAAGTTGCCAAGTCCAGCAAAAGAAGAAAATCCAGAAAATATGTCCGGTCCAGTGAAGAACAAAACGATGAGAATTTTGTAATATGCAACATTTGCAATCTTTTTCTGCCACATTTGAACTTTTGTTCCAAGCCTTTCTATGGTGTTTACAAGATTTTGTCAATGATGTATGACTGTTTTTTTGGGTCTATAGTTACAGGGACACAACTCATCAAGACTTTGTACATGGCCTGAGCTGGAGCAGTGAATGCCAGCTGTACACATGTGGCTGGGATGCCAAGGTGCTCTCACACAATATCCAAACTAGCGTGGCCACAGTTCTGGGCCAGGGATTGCCAGTACAGATCAACGGAGATGTGGAAGATCATGTGAAAACAGAGGGTGTACGGCCAGGAGAATCTGGCCAGTGTGTAGACAAACCAAAGGCAGAAGTTTGTAAACCTTCCTACAGTCAAGCAGTCCAACAACCACAGATCAGTGCAGAAGGATAAAGAAATTTGTCTGTTCTGTCATTTGACATTCGTCATAACCTGGGACAGCTCAAGCAACCTGTGCAGGCCTAATTACTTTGTCATAGAAGAGTCTGTGTCAGCCTGAACAGTATTGCATGGACTTGAAACCTTACAGTAACACAATCTAGGTCACAGGTGCAGTGTATGATAAGAAAAATTCGAGGAGAGTAGACAATCCATTGATCCGAGTGGGCCCCGTGGCGGCAAAGAAAAAGAAAATGGGCAATAATTAATATCATGGAATATCAAATACATGAGGATGACAAACATTTTTTTTTATACAATTCTATATAACTTAAGTTTGATCTGGGGCTGCCCTGCCCCCCCCAGTCATACTGGCCCGGGTCCGGGTTAAGTCTTGGATGTGACTCAGGCAACTGATTTAAGGTCATGGCGGCTTTGATCTGTGGGTAGACACAGATCTGCAAAGATCAGGCAGAACCAAACAGTCCACTTTCTTCATCATGAACTTATTCTGGACTCGTGAGAAAGCAGACTGTACATTTTGTGATTGGGTGCGATGTGAAATTGTGGAGGAGATGAGAGTGCACACAAGGGTAAGTGTATGAATGTCTGGTCTGGCAGGAAATCTTAGACAAGGCAATGGTCAATGTGAAGTTTTCCATCAAATGTCTGGCAGATACAGCCATGGTGTTTTGTTTGTTGTTTTTTAATTAGTTTATGCTGGTATAGGTTTTTGATGAAGTACTTTGGGCGTGAGTTTTAGTATGTTTCCTATGGGTTTGGGTCAGGGTAGCGTTGTTCAGGTTGATGCCATGAAATAAAACTAAAGCAGTCATCCCTACTCATCGCAGTTTGGGTTTTTCCAGGAATCAACCTAGACAACACTGCCTTGATCCTAACCCTAGAGCTAACCATAGGGAAAACAGTATCTTTTGTTCTAGCATAATGCACTGAGGACAAGCACAGACATTGGTGCAGAGCTCAATGTTCCTTGTCTAATGACCAACTTGATCTGATTAGAATTTGATTTCAGTTGCCTGAGGTAGTGGGTCTTTAATGGATCTTTTAATTTCACAACAAGCTCAGGTCACAGAAAGGTGACAAATTTTATTTTCGTGCAAACACCCACCTGCGATGTGGATGGTGTCAGCAACTTGACACAGTCTAGGGCATAATACAATGTAGGTTCTTAGTTCCACAGTAAATGTAGGCCTACATGTACATTTCTCAGCATACCTAGTGAAGTAAAGTTTTTGTCACTTGTAATTTTTCATCAGGGATATAAGTTTGCAGAGTTTTATTGGTTTCCAATCATTCTTGTCTAGGCCTTAGTATTCCAAGTATTATTGTTCCAGTGTATGTTGATCAAGTTCCCTTACACAACAATTACATGTAGGGGCTAGTTTCCACTTGGGGCTGGGCCCATTGACATCCCTGTCAAATTCAATTGGGCTATTTTACTTATGGGCATTCTGAAGTTTTCCTTACAGGCAGCAATGTATTCTGGACAAGTTTCCAAAACATGAACTGCTGAGTTTGCCAGGGACCCAGTTTTAGTGTAAAATTCCAGTTGACACTCAGGTTGACAAACACAGGGAGTCTGAAGAGAAAGAAAGATTGAGCGAGTGATGAACAAATCACAGCGATATTAGTATAATAACAGGTTATATTGGGTAAAACACTGCCTCTCTAAGGCCCCCATAACTTCACTGCCGGGAAATACTAAACTTGATTTTTTTCCAAGTTTTTTTTTATTTTTTTTTTTACATTTTTTAACCGCAAACATATTGGCATAATGGTGTCGTATTGCCTAGAGGGTCTCAAGATGCTTCACAAAATTGTTTACATTGCACACAAAATACATAAAAAATAACATTCATCATGTTTGTGCAATTGTTGTTATTAAAGCTTAAGCGGGTAAAAATGGATGAGAATATATTATGGCAATGCTAGTGTATGTACATGTATTAATAATTATGTATCCTGCTGGGGAAAATTTTTGATATTGGATGGTGCTGAAATAACCAAACTTATGAGCCTTTTTACTTCTTTGATAAGTTTGCATTTGGACATAAGATACTTGTATTTCTGGTAGTTCTCCCTTAGTCCAACAGTATTTCCCTTTCACATAACAACCTTTACTGATTGTTGTAAACTAATGTATATTTGACGTACCAGTTTAGTTTAGTATGAGACAGAAAAGGTAAGCTGGGTCAGTACAAAACAATACAGATTTAAATTTATTGTCAGCTTTGGACATGTATTATATCGTTGCTGTCCAGGAGAATGTATGTGTGTCAAATTTTTCAAAATTGAAAATATGACGTGTTACATGTGATATTTTACCTTGCCGATCTAACTATCGAGGCTACAAGACAATAATAGCAGATTAGCTGCTTCCTAGTTTTTGGGAATCAATTCTGGAATATACAGTCCTCTGTACGACACACCTTACTGGAATAGAACAGTTTTTTACTCCCAAAAAGGAGTGATTTTGACATTCAGCAGTTTTCCTGGTTAGCAACAGTATGTAGTTTGTGAGGTGGCACGTTTCCACTCATGTTAATTGCTAGCTCAAACTGACAGACAGCAAAGCACAGAATTTTCTTTGTATGAAACAAAGTCAATATTGAAATCTGTAGTACATGCACGTGTACATTTTGTGGTCATTACCAGTAACTTTCGCAACACTAGAGACTCACTATCAATTTACTATACATGCTGAGAATTGTACTTAAATCTGCTTCCTGCAATGTTTCAATACTTGAAATGTGCAATAAGAACACAAATTGTGCATAACATGTGATTTATTTTGTGTGCGCACAGCACAGTTCAGTATGGTACTTCAGTCTCATGTGCCCTCAGTAACTGCTCTTTGGAAAGGCAATGCATGAGGTGTTGTCACCCGAAAGTTGGAATTGATTTGGTGGGCAAGGATTGACTGTTTTGAATGCTGGACTGACTAGTCTGTTATTTCTTGCTGCCCACGTTACTTTTCTGTGTATACAACTTCCAATTGGAGGTTCAGATTGCTCATGATAATGAACTACTCCCCACTGGCCTCGTTTTTCTGGAGACTGCACACTTGGGTGTTGACATGAATGAATGAAATCAGTTGTTGAAATGTTGCAGCTTCTTCACGTCCCCCTCCCTTTCAGTTTCCCCCACCACAAAACACATACATGTAGGTCTATATTCAGTGTATACACATTTGTATGTAAATTGTAATGCATAACATGACAGTACATGTAGTATTATTATATGATTTTATCTCCTTTGTCATGGGAATTCTGACATTCCTACACCCTGAAATTGTCATTGTTGGATAATGTTTTATTTTTTAATGAATAAAATGTTGAAATTTGACTTGGAGAGACATGGTCAGTATACCAAGTGTCAAATGTAAAAGTTTACTTCGCAAGAATGAAAAATGTGAGAATGATTTCAAAACATAGAGTGACTTTATGGTGCAGCATTTGGCTACAGAGCGAGTGGTTTGTTTCACCGAGTTTCAATGCCTATTTATTAGCAGAGTTGTGTATTCGTCCAACTGCTTCACATACACATGCTACATTGGTAGTGGACAGGTGTTGACAACAAAATCTACATCCAAAGTTGGATTTCAGATTTAGTGTGAACATCAATTGATAAAAAACATTACACCAACCAAAAGGAAGATTTGTGTGAAGGCAAATTGTACATGTACACTGTATAATCTTATAGAAACAAAACAAAGCTTTCTCGCTGTCAAGTTTCGGCACAAACAGATTTTATTTGGCAAATACTCTTATTGTTTTGATCCTGTAATCCAACTAAATGCAATATATTTTTCTTCTCAAGACATTCTTCAACAAAATACTTATTATGTCAATGTCATTTGTACAATTAAAAATAAATAATGTTTACATTTCAAAATTCATTCATGCAAAAAAAACATTCTCTTGAGTGACTTAATGGAGGGGAAATAATCCAGAAAATAAAACAGCTGATCAACAAATGCACTCCCAATCAGTGCATTCCATCTGATCTGTAGTGCCAAAACACATTTGATTCCCATTACCAGCAGGAACAAGATAGCTGATGCAATGCAACAAACTCGAACTTAATGTCAGGGCACATGTGAGTCTAGACAAATACAACAGGAGGTCACACACACTTATGAACTTGACTGCTGATAAAACTGGTTAAGTCTAGCACAGTAGCAGGAGAAGGGAACGAACTACCTGTATTCAATTCTGAAACAGTAATTCAAGCTGTGGTCATGATTATCTCTGAATTCAGTAGAACTAACATGTCACTCTTCTGCTTTGGCTTGTTCGGCCACTAGCAGAGCAGATGATCAAAAAAACAATTCAAGCTTCAATCATGCCAAACACATAACAGTGTTTCCTCATTCCGAAATGTTACAATTCTCCCTCAGTCTGTCATAACCTGTTATAGCAGCTCTTCCACTGATTGACACCAAAAAGTGTCCCTGACAGTCAGAGAATTTGTGACAAAGCATCAGAAAATACAATCAGAAAGTTTTGATAGCTCAGCTACAGAGTCTCCAGTCCCAGACAGATACAAAACATTCAATTCTGTACCCTTTACTGTAGCCAGGATCACAATGGACAATCACATGAGATACTCATACTGTACCCAGTAAGTTTTGTGGATGCTCTCTCACAGCACATGGAGTCAGTTCTACACAAACAGTCCACTTTTGACCTCTCCCATTTCTATACTACCACAAAGACAAACAAAAATTCATAATGCACATCTTTAGCTGTCATGTGACCACCAATTTCATCACAAACAAGCACCCTCATCAACAGTGAGCTAACCAGTTCTCAGTCAAATGTTACGAAGGAACGACAAACCAAATCTGCAACTCTGATGTCACTCTACAATACATGTATATGCCAGAAATCCACAACATACATAATGTAATGGATGGCCCTCCCTCCCTTCAATAGAAATAAACAGTTTGAAATATATATAGGCAAGATGAACACTTTCTGACTGTAATTTAGAAAGAAAACGATTAAAATGAAGAGTCCTCGAAGAGAATTGTCAATGTAATATATTAGCCTAGCCAGCACTTGTGTAGGAATCTGCAGCCCATGAGACAACTCAAGCTCACATGTCCTGAGACATCCTTGCTGAGTGGTGTTGGAGGGGTAGACAAAATTCAATCTCTCCACACAAATCAAAGATTTCATTTGTGCAGCTTTCACAGTGATCAACATCCAAATAGCACCTACACTACCCAAATATCAAAGTTCTTGCCTCTTCTTGAGTTTTACAGTTTTGTTCCCTAATCAGCTAAATTTTAGGACATTTCCGCTGAAAACTGCAGAAATTTTTTCCATTTAAAATCCAATTCAAAGTGTGAATCCTTTAAAATCTCATCCAGGAAAAAAGCCAATCAGTCTATCAAAATACTGGGGCAGGAATCACAAAATATTTGAAACTTTCTCATCTCCTGGGGGTTAAAATATCAACATGAAATAGTCTACAATCTATTTGAGGAAATCAACATTTTCCAGACCACAAAAATTATAGATTAAAAATTTTCAGATGAGCTTGAGGTGAAATGGGCAATTTGAAAACTAAAGTGAACTTGTGTTAACGTAGCTTTCTGCCTTTACTAGCGCGTGTAGCCAAACTCACGGGCATCGTCTTCTCTGAAGTCACCGTAACGCCACAGATTTTTCTGAAAATAGAAAATATATCATGTTCCATATGAGTAAAGTAGGCTTGACTCACATTTCAAAATCAACCAAGAATGTAAAACTTGGTTGGACAAAACCACCCATTTTCTAAACCCCACTTGAAATCAACTCAAAACACCAACCACTTATTTCTTATTAAAACACACATTTTCAAAAGCAAAATTCAGAAAAAATGGACTTAGATTAGAAACCAGCTTATGCCCACCCGAAGCCATCTTCAAGGAGAAAAATTTCTCAAGATAAAACCTAGAACTAACCATTAGTTTACTGTTGATGTATTCCTGTTAGTGAAGTGACCCCCGACAAAATTATCTGAACTTTTTTTGCCAGTCATGGTATAATTGTATCACCCCTCAAACTCTTTCCACACACGCACAAACATACAAAGAAAAGAATAAATGGCCAGTATTCACTTAAAAAATCAAAATATCGCATCTATAATTCTGAAAACATGCACTGAAACTAGATCTAGAGCCAGATTTGCAAAAATATCGCCGGTTTCACGATGAAGGGATGAACAGATAAGCACAGCTGTTCAGCTATTCACCCCTGCGTCATGACACCAACAATACATTGTGAGGTTTTGCCAAGCAAAATCTTAAAATGATATCTACCAACGAAGCCTGACCGGGAGTACTGGGAGAACAAGTAAATTCCACACGTATGAAATAAAACAAATAAAGAATGGAAAATCCCCTGGATTAGACAACATACCAGGTGAACTCCTGAAACATACCAGCGAATCAGGAATAAAAGCACTCCACCAAATGATCTGGAAAATTTGGCAGACAAATGAATGGCCAACAGACTGGAAGCTACAAGAATTCGTCATGCTATACAAAAGCGGCAATGTCAAAGACTGTGGAAATTATAGAACCATCGCCCTCATCAGTCACACCAGCAAAATCCTGCTCATCATCATACTCAACAGAATGAAATCTAAGGTAGAAGAGGAACTATCAGAATGTCAAGCTGGTTACAGGACCAACAGAGGAACCGCTGACACGCTCTTCATACTACAAATAATGATTGAACAGATAAGAAGCAATGGAAACGAAGCCTTCATCACGTTCATAGACTACAGCAAAGCGTTCGACAGCGTTAGGCACCATCACCTGTTCGATATAATGATTAAGATGGGATTCCCGAAACACCTTGTGACCCTCATCGCTGCACTATACCACGAACAAAAGGCACGATTAGATGGAACAATGAGAACTGTCCATATTTCAACATCGAGAAAGAAGTCAGACAGGGTTGCATACTTTCACCTCATCTTTTCAATATTTATACTGAGCAGATCATGAGAAACGCAAACATAGAAGATATGGGAATAAAGATCGGAGGCCGAAACATCACAAACCTTCGCTACGCTGATGACACAGCTCTTATGTCAGATAACATCACCAGCATGAAAAGAGTGTTGCACAGAGTGGATGAAGCGGGCAAGACAGCAGGCCTACACCTAAATGCTCAGAAAACGAAAGTCATGCATACTGGAACAGGGCACCATGAACACCAGGAGATACTAGTAAACAAAACAGCACTAGAAAAAGTGACTGATTTCAAATACCTAGGATCACATAAATCGCAAGATGGAAGCTGCTCAAAGGACATAAAAACAAGGATAGGAATGGCAAAACACAAAATGGTTCAACTAAACAACATTTGGAAGGATAGAGGCACACCAACGGACCTCAAAGTGAACATACTTAAGTGCTTGATCTGGCCAGTCCTACTATATGGTTGTGAAGCCTGGACACTCAAAAAGGCAGACATAACAAGATTGGAGGCAGCTGAAATGTGGCTTTACAGAAGGCTACTCAGAATAAGTTGGACAGAAAGGAGAACAAATACAAGCATCTTAGAACAGCTTGGCACCACCAGAAGAATAACACCTGAAATAAATAAAAGAAGACTTGCATACATCGGCCACGCGGCCCGAAACAAAAGCACGGCCCTTATGATATCAATCCTTCAAGGAAAGACAGAAACAAAGAGAAAACAAGGAAGACCACCCATTACATATCACGATAACATCAAGAAAGTCAGCCAGCTGGAAATAAGTGAACTAACTAGGAAAGCTAAGGACAGGATTGGGTGGAGGAGATTTTGTCGTGACATCCACTGTAGCAGCTAACATCGATGACAATGAAGCCGACAGGTGACAGGTGAGGTGATGAAATAAAAGCTTACTACAAAACAATTTAATGCATATGTATGCAGCGTAAGTTAGATCTGCATTAGATATATAAAGCCTTATAAAATATCCGTGACTGTTCTGCTCCTCAAGCCAATTCCATCTGAATTCATTCTTCACTCCATATTCGATTTTCTTTAGATCTGAGTTTCTGTTGACATACTCTTTAACGCCCACTTAAACAGAATTGACCCCCAGAAGGAACCACTATGCTCACTGTGCCCTCACCCCTACGCAACTGTATCACACCTCCTTTTTGACTGCCCATCACTTCGTGATTTACAAACTACACTGCTACCAACCAACCCAGACTTTGAAAACTTGTACTGTGGAACAAACCAACTCAACCAAACCTACAAATTTTGTCATGGCAACAAGTCGAAGGGCAAAAGCCCAGAAGACTGCTGGACTGGAAAAGTAAAGTAAAGTAAAAGCTGACATACTCTGGCGCCATGGCTAAAGGTCTAGTCTCATTTCAACACTGCGAAGTCTCAAACATTAGGCCCCCGGCAGCATAGCATTGATATGAAATTCAAGACAAAAAGCAGCAGTGTATCCATCTAGTGGTGTTCGCACATGCCCCCTCAAATGTGGTCAAGCTGCCGTTTCTGGCATTTGAGCTTCTGAACTTTCTGACTTTAAAATCAATTGATTCCATGTTGGATTCTCGGGTCCGAAAATTGATTCACCGATAGATTGATGGAATTCCGATATTACAATGATTGTCAGAAAAGTTACGGGTATATATTTGACAAGTGGAATAGCCCAGCCTATTCCCCGGCTTACAAAAATATGCTTTTGCCAATATCTTGAGTCACACTGTTTTATACGTTCTAGTTTCAAGCTGAACCAGAACGATGGCACTGGAAGAAGAAACTACATTATTTTAAAGAAATTTTAAGTGAAAACTTTCCAGGTTCCATGCTTGCTTTGCATATGCAAATATTATTCACACTGACTCCTGAAAAAGACGACCCTGTCTTTACTTCACACTCACTACAACACACATTGTAAGAGTTAATGTTTATGTCCAGCTTTGCTCAAACTAAGATCAATGAATGAAATTAACATGTCCCAACACTTCCCCTCAAAGACGGAAAAATACATTTCAAGTGATGACATATTAAACATGTCAATCTTTGAAGCATGTAGGGATGCCTTACTCTCAGACGTTTCGCTTCCTCTTGAGCCTTTTGGTACTCGGACACCATCTTGGCCAGTCTCTTCTCTTTGCGAACTTCCACCGTCATGTAACCTTCTGTCACAAGCCCTGTTGCTACGTCGTCATCTGTCTCCGCATGTTTGAGAGAGACAAAGTCTGGAGAACTACTCCCACCTCGATACTCAATGTTCAGAAGCATGGTCTTGTTCAGAATGTCATTGAAGAGAGCATCCACTGCATCCTGCTTAGCCTCCTCCTACCACGAAAAGATAGCATATTGACAAAATATCTTTTAGAAACTACAAAAAATCTGAGGGGTTACAACATGGTATGGAACAAAGTTAACATGTGGCAGAAAAAAAAAGAGAAAATGTGAGCTGCAATATAGAAAGTATACACAAATCATCTAATCTATTATATATTTCAGTAACTTGCAACCTTTGGCATGACTAACTGACCAAACTATACACTCTTCAGGCCTTAAATTTGGCAGGAAGGTGGCAATTGAGATAAGGAAGATGATGGCTATAATTAAAAGTTGTTTACTTCAAACATGTATTTTAAAAAAAATAACAATGTTTATTGCTATGTAACATCTGTATTTTTAGCATATTTGTTTCGTAATAATTATAGTACCGTGCATGTCATAAAAAGTAACCGTATCAAGCGTTCAGTTTGGTGCGCAGTGTCTGGTGCGCATGAGTTCTGAAGCAAGACTGTGGTTTATTACTTTTATTATACGGGGGGGGGGGGGAAGAAATCACATGATTGTTTATTCTGGGCAATGCCCGGTAGCTCATCTAGTAATACAATAAATCAAAAAATTATATAACAAATCACAAATTGCATGTTTCATTCATGTCCTCATACTGTGTCAAATAAAATGACTCTCACACTGTTTATATTGCAATATGCCATTTCTTTCCCATGTCAATCCATTGTAAATAGTTCCTTCCCTCCAACAATGAATAGAAGATACACAGATGGTCAGTGCACAAATAGACAACTATAAGAAATGCTTCAAAGTTTGTTTCAACTTACATCATTGGGTACAGAGACACAGGCCAGTGAATATTCTGTTGCTTGAGGGGGGAGAGTGCGGAAGTTGGAGGGTAGAGCAGCCAAACCTGCCGCCCCAGTCTTTTCTCGCTGAATGAGAAATACAAAAGTAATGAAACTTCTCAGTTAAGAAACTTCCCACAAGGAAGGAGGATGAAATGGTTAAATGATGGTGTGCAATTATGGTTCAAGCCCTCAGTCTAAAATAACAAATAGCACAAGTTGAACACCTCACAAATATTGCCACAAAATTACTTGTAGATCTTTCATCTCCACTATAGCTTCCAAAGCACCAACAGCTATCAAACATGTCCTTTTCTATAACATTGGGCACATCCCAGATTTGCTCTTCAGTCTTCTTTCTATTTTCAGAGTTAAGATTCCAATACCCGAAACAAATCTTATAATAATGAAATTTTAATAAGTTAATGCTCACAAAAAAATCCTCACAGTTTCTAGACAAGTGGCAAGTGCACAGATTCCAAGAGGAAAGTCCACAGATTCTATGCGCAAAGAAGACTTTATTCACGCAAAAACGGCATCCCTGTTCAAGATAAACTGGGTATTAAATGTACAAAAAAACAGATACTGTCAGTCACTTACATTGCCATAGTCAATGAAAAACACAGTCGCCGTGTTCCCTTCAACTTTGTCAATTTTGGCTCGATACCATTGGTTGTCCTGAGAAAAACGTGCAGCACACGTTTCTCCCTTGCGTGGTGTAAAAGCTCCAGGTAGTGGAGGATTTGATTCCATCTCTTGTCGCAGATCCTCCATCAGTTTCTCTAATGTAGATCCTGTGCACAATATACAATAACAGTAAATTTAACAGTTCCACTGTTTCTTTTCATGGCAAACTTACCATAAATACATATATATATAAAGTTGACTTCTATTGACAAATTTGTTGGAAAATGGAGTGGGAATATGCTCATCACTGGTAATTCTAATTAAAAGTATTTCAAGGAATCTAATGCTAATGACTTGTTCATAAGAAACTTCTAGAATCTAAATTAAAGCCCCACCAGTAAAACTGACAGGTCAAGAGATGAAAGTTACGAAACTGAGAGTTTCACTCAGACAAAGCGTTGGATGTTTGGATGTCTCCACGCACAAGAGATCCAAGTGTCAGGTTAGGGATCTCTCATCACTGTGAATCTTCTCATCTTAGTTTGATTCCTTGCACTTTCCAACTGACTTTGTTGGAAGATTTTATACATAAGACCATCTTCTGTCACAATATGTGAACTCAAGTTGCACTTCACAACAATGTTGTTCATTTCAGTAAAGAGTTTTGGAAAAACTTCCATCGTCAGATAAATCCAATATCTGTGATTCCAGGCTTTGCTCTGCACTTTACCTCCAAGCTCTGTCCACTCTGTTACAATGACTTGTACTATTTCACAGCTGTACTACAAACTTCAGAAAGTGATGGGGATGATTCATACTCTCTGACCTATCAAGTAAGTCAGTAAGATCATATCGATGGTGTCGGGCACAAACCGGCTAAGTCCAAAAATTTCATATCTTTTTTTATAGTACCAATTTATCAAGATTAGAACCCCGCATCATCTGTAAAAATAGCTCTTACCATAATTCAATAGAACCATTCAAAATAGACGTGATCAAACCAGCTAAGTACATTTCCCTTTTGTGTTATCCTCAACTTTTTGTTCCTCCTGTAAAATTTGCTTCATCTTGACTTGGCTGGTTTGCGCCCGACACCATTGATATAGACATTTGTCCACTCCTCAAGAGCTGGACAAGACAGGGTGCGTATCCACTGCATAAGGGCTGGACTCGACAACCAACAAGTGGTAGTAGGAATTACTTAACAAAATCTATGGAGCACATCTAACATACTCTGCTGCCCAGATCTTCAATATGCAAGCCATAAACTTCAGACCTACAGCTGATACTGACAGAGCAAAACTTGTATGAAAGTCTAACCTACCATTTTCTACATTCTGTGCAAAGAAAGTCAGCTCCTCTGTGACCTCTGTGACCACCACTTTGTTGTAGTTAATCTTTCTTTCTGCTGGTTCTTCTTCAACTTTCACCTCCTTTTCCTCCACAAAATTGGCCCACACCTACAATAGACAGAAGAAAAACATCTGTTATTGAAATGCTATCCAAATACAAAACATTTCTGACAGTGGAATGTCTTATTTCAACAGCAGCAAGCAAAACATGAAAGTTCCAACTGTAACCAAAGTAAAATGCTTACAGACATCTCAGTCTCCATCCATTCATACATTAAAAAAAAGTCTGAATGATTCATGATCTTTGTAAGTTACTCCCAAACCTGTGCTTTCATAACCCTGTTTTCTTGTGGTGAGCATTATAAACAGCAGGTGGTTTTGGATAATTCATGTATGATACACAAGATGTTTCTATCAAAATTACCTCCCTGGCAATATCCCACCTGTTTTTTTAATTTAAAATGTCCCATGAGAATAGATTGTCACATTCTTTTCCATGAAAATCAATCATCTTATCTTCAGAAGACTTTGGAAACATGCAATACCAACTGAAAAAATCTTTCATTTTAAGCCTTAGTGACAAACATTTATAAAATCTCTGATCTATCAATTAGCCAGGGAAAAAAGAGCAACTGAATGAAGCACAAGTGGGATCAAATAAGGGCTCACAACATTCATAAAACAAATTTCTAGAAGATTCTAAGATGTTTTCTTAGAGATTTTTAAAATGTATAGAAGAATCAGGCCCTAGCAGCTGAGTCGTCATCCAAAATTGCATTGATAAAAATGTATCAGATGAAGAGCCAGATCTAGTGAAAACAAAACAACAAAACCAACTGTTGTACTGCCAAGCACTCAGAATTCCATTCTGATCCATCAATTCATTGTGTGGGAGCAAAATGACCAAACCTCCCATCAACAAAGAAACAAAAATATGTAAGCATATTTGCGAGAGAGATGGGTTGAGATTATAGGCCAGTGGTGGGTTGAATTTTCAGGACTTTACAGGAAAAGAGAGATAAAATAGAAGCTTGTAGGGGATTTTCAGAGAAATTTCTAGAAGTTTCTTGACAGGTATGAACCCTGTCAAATACAGCTGAACAAAAACTGATACCACAAAATGCTTAACCAATGCTATTTACAACATTGTCTTACTTTCAATTTCTGTTCTTTAGCCTGAGCTTCTTTCTCCAGCAAGGTTTTGTAGAAAGGACTCCTCTCTGCTGTGAAATGAACCTTAGCCAAACCAGCTTCTACCAAGGCAACCGATAAGTTCCCCCCATCCACAAACAGCCAGCCAATGAAGTTACCTCCTTTGTCCATCCCTTCTACCTCAACCTCAACCTGTATGAGTAAATTTTATATGTAAGAATCAGTGTGCTTTGATGGTAATCCATGAAATACAAAACAAAATATATGACAAACGTCCTTACAATGGCCACATGGTGTTATGCAAACATTTGTAAATTAATTCTCCCAAAAGAACAAAAAATTGTGTGCTGTGAAAGTTTCCATCTCAGGATCAAGAATCTTTTATTCAACGATAGATAAATACCTTATTTTTTTCATCAACACTTGAAGACACACATATTTCCAAACAGGACATCTTACTCTTACCCATCTCATTAGATTTTCATGGTTGCAGCTTGAATCACTATGATGATTTTGTTCAAGAGACGACATAAAAATGTGAACCATCCAACATCTCATACAAGTGATTAAATGCTGGGCTAGTCCTACTTTAGCAACAATACCAACTCAAACTGAATATGTTAAGTATCCCCATGATAATTGATACTGAGCACTATACAAGCACCAAACATGCAACCCTACCTAATCCTAACAGAGAACAAGCAATAAATATCAATATTGTAGGTTGAATGAATATTCAATATTGTTGGTGCTAAAATAGGATTATGCCCAGATGTTCTATACATTTCACATGATCTCACTTCTCTCTGTAGACACATTTCCTTGGTAAATAAAAGAGCTTCTTCTCCACAGGGGTCTGAGGGGAATGACTGGCCACTGGGCAGTACTCGAGCTCCTCTAGGACAGTCAATGCCTGTTCACCCACAAGACACAGGCAGGTCAGCAGATTATTTTATCACAATCAAACATTAAACTTGCTCGTTACATTTATACATATTAAGGTCAAAAGAAAACTATAGCAACATGAAATGTATTAACTGTGAAATGAAGGAGCTGTGTGATTTCACGGCAATTTTGCTCTGAAAAAGAAGAAAAGTAGAGTTCTGTTCAAACATGCACGCGGCTAGCAACAAAATATGCAAGAGAGACTGGCAGCTCTTTACAAGCCCCCCACTCATGGTCGGATATTAGATAGCTTTACAATACACCATGAACATTTATTGCAATGTTCAGAAAGGCACTGGAGCCCTCACACTTCAACATATCCTTTCTCCTACCCAGGATGTTGTCGTGAATACATGGGTCAATCCCACTTCTCACTGGTGCCAGAAATTCTGCAGAACAAACTTCCTTTCAATATTATAATCTACAGGTGTGGCATGAACATCTGTATTCACCTGATATCAAGAACGTGATGAGGCAGGTTTCCTTAGGTAGATACAATCTTAGCCGAGATCCGCTAGCCACGAACTCCACAATAGCTTCAGATTTGCCAGCTCGTTGCAGGAAAGGCAAAAACTGTTTTGCTTTGGGAATATCCTGGTCAAATAAACACACAATAATCTCTCATCAATTCCTGCTCAATCTGAATAAAATCTGTAACATATTACATTATTATTGTGTTGTACAAATTAGATCCGTACTGCTTTTTAGGGATAAAGAAAATTCCTGTCAGCTCCAGCCATATTCAAACGTAAAACATACACTGTTAAACTATTTGATTTTGAAAATAACTCAGCAACAACTTTTTTCTACTGCAAAAGATTTCTGCATTCTTATTGCAACTAAAAGAGGTAAATGACAGCAATGGGGAGAGAACTTACACCTGAGACATCAGCAACCCTGTGAATTGGTGGCTCTTTCTTACTGTGAAGACCCACACCTTTCTTGAGAGCCCTGGCCTCCGCAGCCAACAGTTCATCATAGTGAGAGGATCTCTGGTCGTCGTCCTGACGATATCTGATGACTGTGGCCAAACCTTTGCTAACCAGTGCTTCTGCTACATTGCTGTCAAACAAGATGGATTACAGAATGCATTACATGTCAATAGACATTTCAATCATTTGTGTGAACGCATGAAAACTTATTGTTCTTAGAAAAATAAAAGTTATTCATTTCTCCACTTAATAACTAGAGATTTTTATTGCTATGATGGCTCGCAAAATAAATATATATGGTCAGTTGCCAAAAGGTGCTCTTCTTTTCAATGGGTTCGGTGAAATGCATTAAAAAGGAAACCATAGATACTTTTTAACATAATTTTATGCTTAATGTGCTCAGAAATGGATAAGATACCTACAGGAGCAGTTTTGAAGCAATTGGACCATAAACAAAAAAATTATGAGAAAAAATATTCCAAAGTACGTGTATTTCTGGCGGTAAAAAATGGACGTTTTTATAGTGGTTACTGAGAATGGTGTGTAGTTTAACACATGGTAACCCTACAGCAAAACTCACTGTCTACTGATCAAGACAAATGGATGAGCTTACTAAATGCTGAATTGGAGGTCTCTGGCAAACTAAACTAAAAAAATAATGGGTGATTTCAAAATGCGTTCCGTACATGAATTTCCGTGTCAAGGGAAAGGGGCCGAAAGGATGAACACTTTGAAGTCGATGAATATAGAATTACTGCAAGCATCAAGCTCTTTTGTGTGTGGTAAGGTCTTCCCTTCAAAATCTCAGAGTTTCTGTACCAAAGGGCATCCCTCGAATGCTCTAGATCATTTTGTTTCAGCCCACCCACTTTCGCGTCAACTTTTACCAGTACGGAACGGTTCGTCGTATCGAAGGGTAAAGAAGGCTGTGACGTCACACAATGTTAGAAAGGCAAGTTTGCCCCTTCGAGAAGCGTGTGTAAAAATTTGAGAACTCCATGTTTGTTTGTTTTTTCACAGTAAATCCAAACGTTTTGGTGTAATCACATTTTCATGTTTCATGTACGGAACGAAATGCCCGTTAACGATCATGTACGGAACGAAAATAGCGCTGAAATAATAGATTTACAAGCTTATTCGCCCGCAACGGTATGGAACCGGCATGGTGACCCATTTTCGATATCAACTGCATTTCAGTGCGTCGTTTTTACACACGAGAGTGTATTTGTTGGTGTGTTGTAATACAAAATAGATTATCAGGACACCAACGGCGGTTGCGTAATATCATGTACGGAACGCTAGATCTAGATCTAGATCTAGTTTACTGTCGTCGTTACGATGTTTGTGCATTGTTGTTGGTGTTGTGAGTCTGTATTCTGTTGTAGCCAATAAGATTATTCATGTCATTGTTTTTGGCAGGAGGGAGCGGAGAACGGGTTATTTTTCACGTAAGAAAGTACTGCGTCATATTCATGTACAGAACACTTTATGTGAGCTGTACAGACCGCTGCTCCGTTTTACACACAGAGAGTATAAATAAAAAAAAGAAAAAGAAAGCCATAGTTGGGTAAATATTGCATTGCACTTAAAATCAAAGCTCTTATACGGGTATAGGAGAAGAGGAGGAATGTAGAGAGTTGTTCCGTACATGAAATTACACCAAACATGTTACCAAATGTTATACAAATCGTAGGAATTTTCATGATTTAATATATGTACACGGCAAATAAGGCTAATACTGAGCTTAAATGTCAACTGAAGTGGAATATTTTGCAATAGTTGGCCATTTATAAGCCTTTCATGGTGTCATGTTTCATGTACGGAACGCTGTGGAAGGTGACCTTTTTACCCTTCTATAGCAAAAACTATGCCTCGAACTGCTTTGAAAGTACAAAAAATCATAAAAACACTATATTATTCACAAGACAAACACAAAACAGAACATTTGGGGTAACATTTAATTTTTACTCATTTTGTCCCAGATCTGGGGGCACCTTTTGGCAACTGACCATATGTCAAAACCTGCATTTCAATATCTGAGTGTCTACAGTTCTGAAGACTGCTGTTCAGAGAGACTCATCTAGTTCCACGAGTTTGAAAAACTTTTCACTCATTAATCTGCTTCATAATGATCTTAATGATTTGTGTGGCCAGGAAGGACAGCCATAAGATGCAAAGTTTTGTTAATGCAAATTCATCCCCTTGCTCTACTGTATGGCAACAACTTACATTCCACCAATGGTGACAGTACAACAGGTTTTCTCTGGGTAGCCTTGATTTGGGGGTTGAATGTAGTCAATTTCAGCATTCACCTGTAAAAAGAGGAGGGGAGTCAAGTTTCAGTTTATGCTATTTATCAATGTGCCAGTAGAAAGTGCAGAGCTTTCTGGGATGACCTGTCTCAAGACTCAAGACCTGCCAAAAGACAGACTTAGCCAATATTTTTAGCCTGAGAGTTCTTTCTGTGGATAGGTTTATTTGTTTAAAACTGTAAATTTGAGGCTCATGCACTGGCAATTACCAGCCTGGCAGCACAAATTTCCTTCTTCCCATATAACGAAGTTAAAATCTTTCTCCATGTGCAGATCTCTCTCCACATTTGCTGGTCCATATTGACCTCAATGGGCTCAGACCAAAATTCTACTGTGCAGATAACTTTGCAGGCTGACTGATTGTCATATCTGACGACCAATAACAGTGACAAATGCTTGTTGATCAGATATTACTTGCCATGCTCTACCACTGAACTCCAGCCAACAATCCCCCAGTAAAAGTCCTAGCACAATGAGTCAAGTTTGTTTTCCCTTGGTTTTAGTGCAACACGAGGACAGCAAGTCTGTCTTGTCAGTTGCTACAAAGGACATTCAGGCCTAGGTCAAAACTGACATAAAATAACAGACTCGACTTGGTGCATTGTGGCTCTAACATATTCCCCATACCTTTTTACCAATCAGCTTTTTCCTCAGAAACTCCCTGGCTTCAAACATGTATGGAATGTCATACAATGGCCGAGATTTCTTGCTGGGTGCTTCTTTCCCACTTCCCTCTGAGGACTCCACTGACCTGAAAATCAGCATAAACTTGGGATTTTAATTGATCCCATCAATGGTAAAACTCCAGCTGTTTCAACCTGTGTGTTAAACATTTCTCAGTTAGACATATCATCTAATGGCCCCCGATTTCCCCCCATCCCTGAAACACGTCTCAGCTTCACTACAAAGCATGTTTTACATCCAAACAATCGCCAGCAATATGATGAATCTTTGAGGACAACAATTTGTCTTAAGATGGAGACATTACCACCACCATATGCAGAACTTCACAGCACTTGTGTTAAAATCATAAGTACATAGCTGATAAACAAACTCACGTCACTGACCTTGGGGGTCGAATACTGGCCAGGAAGACTTTCTTGAATGTGCTTTCCAGTTTGATGACCAAAGCATCTCCATTGACAACTTCAACCACCTGGCGACAGAACATCGGAAAAAAAGTTTAGCCTGGTGTATCGGTACAAATAAAATACTACTGCTAGAATACAGATTTATTTCCTGATGGAATTATAGCTTTACATCATATAGAGGAAACTATGAAAGTGAAAACCAAGCGCAGCCAATGACAATGAGCTTAAAATGATTCTTGTCCAACTTTCGCATGTAAATTCCAGGGTTTTTCAAGGGTCAATTTTCAGTTTTCAGGGTTGCAAAACACCATCACAATAAATTAGTAAATTGCTATAATATTGGAAATGGGGAGTCAGTATGGTCATTTGCATTCTATCCTTTGCTGTTTCATGGCATTTCTTTTACTTTTTATGTTTGGTGGGGTTTTAATTCTTGTTCTTCTTTAAAAGGTTTTGTAAAGCCGCTGGGCTATGCGCAAGATTTTTCAAATCTTTCACCGTTCATAATAAACCCAGGAACTACCTTCATGGACTCAGTATCAGTTGGTCTGCCCTATATTTAAATTCTGTTTTTAACTTTCTCATTACCTTGCCAGAAAATGTCTTATCCTTGATGTTGACACTGGATTCAGAGGGTTTATAGTCCTTCCATATCCTCAGTCGCTTGTCTTTAGCAATTCTGAAAGTAAATCAGTCACACACAGAGGACTCTACAGGCTTCTGAAACCAGTCATACATTTTCATAAATACATCACAACTTCAAATCTGCAGGAATGAACATTAACGGTTAGACCGTAGCCACTATACAACTGAAGAGCTGGGACAAATTAATCTAGCAAATTATCAGATGCCACATACTATAATAAAAGACAAATATCAAATTTATCTTCATCTGGTTTCTTAAAATGTTTAAACTGGTAAAAAATGTGGCTTAATCATTCCCAACATGCGGACTTACTTTTCTGCTGTCCTCAACTTGTCTGCGCCCTGGGTGACCACTCCCATCGACCAGTCCACACAGCGAGCAAAACCTTCTTTTAACAAGAATTCTGTAATGTTGCCATTCTGAAAGACAACAAAGAAACCTTCAGTAAGCAGGCAAAGACCATTTCCACTTCAGATAAACTTCGCTGACAGACCCTTGGTACATTACGAGTGAAACCTTCATTGCAAATAATGAAGCTGAAGATTTTTGGAACAAGCGTTGGTCACAATGTAAATATACTCAAAACCTTGTACAGCCAAATATCACAGCCTGTCACTATTTTACATTCAATTCAGATTTGAAAATAAAGTAAATTCACTCAAGCTTTTTCCACATGCAGCATGTCATAATTATTATTTTTACTCCTTCACTGTGATCTGATCTTCAGCTGTTTCTCCAAATGACTATTTAATGGCTCAGATAAAAATGATTTTCTTTACGGAAGTATTTTCAGCTTTAGAAATGCACAAAGTTTAACAGGCCAACCCACAAGCCCTGAACTTGGAGATCAGGAAAGGGAATGACTTTCATCTTTGCGTGGGAATAGACATTTGAGATACCAGTTACTAAATCTTCAACTGCAGAGATGCCACCCTACAAAAACAAAAATCTGAATCTGGGGGAAAAAAAATCTGAATCGGTGCAAACAACGATAAATTTAATAAAATGGTACCAGTTCTAAACTTATATTTTTACGTTGTTTTTTTCTTGGTCACAATAGATTAAGTTGAAAATCATCTTGAAAACTTACTCTACTTACAGTTCATTTCAACCATTTCTTATTATCCACCCTTTGTCTTGATCTTGGTCAAAACTGAAAAAGAATCCCCTCCAGAAAAGCATCGTGCAAAACTTGTCTTTGCTCTGGTGCTGTGTTTTTCCTACAGCTATGTCAGACAAGAGCTGCCTTGACATGTTGGGATTTGAGTGCCAAAATGCACAAATGCCATGCATAATTTTTGCCTATTCTGTACTGAGGAGTGTTTTCCCACTCCAAATCAGGATTTGAGTGCCAAAATGCACAAATGCCATGCATAATTTTTGCCCATTCTGTGCTTAGGCAATGTCTAGCTAAGCTTAAGTTTGAAGGAAGAGAATACATCTAGCTAGGTTTAGAACTGATTCCTCTTTCCATTATAGTCGAAACCATATATAACACTGCGACTTAAGTGAGAGCGAATAGCTAGATCTATGCAATTAGTTTCGGAATCGCCACCATGTGGAACGGCAAAAAGAATGTAAAAAACGTGTGTAGCAAGTGACCAGATTCCCGATTGGTGCAAAACAAGCTATAAGGTTTATTCATAAAATGATCGCGGTCTTCCGATTCGGCGCATTGCGTAAAAGTTATAATTAAAAACTAGAACCCGGAAGAACGAAAACGGAAAAGAAAGCCGATTACAGGAAGTAACAATGTCAGGAGTTGGTTTGTTTAGAATTTGGATGGCTTATTTATTCGACTCCATTTTAGATTCTAAGAAATAACTAAACCCCACCTCCCGAGCATACTAATGACTAAATAACAAAATGTGTAACTTTTAGGTGGCAGGCCTGAACCACGATGTAATGATGGAACAATTACAATATAAATACATATAAATGTAAAAACAATATCATGAACAACAGTAATAATAGTAATTCCTAATAAGTCTAACTATGCTAACTAACTGAATGAGCCCTATTGCCAAGGGCTGAACTGTATACTGTATTACACAAGCAATTCTATATTTCACATAGTCTCTGGAGGCATCAGAATATTTCAGATACTTTAAGACATAAACAATTCGCAGTTTATAGCTGGCCTGGCTCGCCAAGGAGACGTTGGCACAGTTAGATCTATACTTTCAAACCACTCATACTATTAAGGAATTACCCTCACATGGGATAGAATTTAGACATAACTCTGGGATGAGCTGGTAACTCCTAGACTCACCCAGACAATTCAAGCTACAGTTATATTTTATAACACTAGATTGTAACACTAGATCCCACGTAGAACTTCTCCCGAAAGACGATGTTCTTTCCCTTCGTTAGATGGACCCTGCGTCTCATAGTTCTCGTGGAGTAGATCCGTCTCCCTACGAGACCTCTCTGGCTTAAATTTCTGCCTCGATAATTACCACTGTCTGGATCAGCCAGAAATCCTCAATAGCTTTGGATATTTAGTGCCATGGTCTAGCTGGTCATCAATGTCATTGCCAGCTCTAGTGCACGCTGCCACACTTAAGTTTTCCTGTCTAGTCGAAAACTTCTCCCAAAAGAGGACTGAACGTTCTCACGAACTGGCGAGCTCGTCTAACATTAGTGAGAACCCGTGCCGCGGTGGATAATATACTCTAGCCCCCGATGGTCACATGACCACTGGTGGGCTCCTGATTAGCTACCTCTTTCTAAATAAAAGCATATCCATATATGGACATGATTTTAATTCTCTAGGTGCAATTCTATTAATTGGATTATTTCCCCTAGACCACAATTAGCTGCTCGTCACAAACAAAAAATCGGAATGCTGGCTTTGCTAATTGGAAAATCGGAATCACGCCCGTTTTTCAAGAAAAATCGGAATGGGTGGCATCTCTGCAACAGCGATAATTTTATAAAACTTTATCACGTACCGGATGCAAAACTGTTCCTAGCAAATTTTGATTTGAAACACCTTCCAAAATGATTTTGATATCTTTCTGGAGTAATCGTGACTCAGTGAAGAACTTGGCTTCTTCCATGAATGGTTCTGGTACTTGTTTACCTTCAGCATCTTGCTTGTTCATTGGACACTTGCAGAGGAGACAAACATTACAACATTTTGAATAGATCCATTTCAAAGTGATCATCTCCTCTCAGTGTGTTACACTGTGATAGAGAATTTGGTGGTGCAACATAATCAACTACAGAGTGTCTTTTTCACACTGAATGGAATCAACATCAATTTTCTTGAAATCCGTTGGTTATATTTGAAATTTTGCTTGGCTCACACTAAACTTTACAAAGTTGATTTTTTACATACTAGTCTGTATCTTGAATCTGAGTTGTTTTCTTTGCACTCTGTGAAATGTAATAATTAAACCAAATCATTTTAATTTGTTAAAAATTGTTAAAAAAATTTTTAAACACTAAACTGCAAGCAACATGTGTATCCGAGTGTGTGAAGTATTTTTACTGGGTATTCACTGAATGTTTTCCCATTCAAAGTGAACACACATTTTCATGTAAAGGGAATTTTGCCTCCCCTCTTTTACACAGAAACTTTCCATACCTTGATACCAGACAGCATCACTGTGACATACTCAAAAGTAGGTAAAAGGAATGCTCTGACTGTGCAGCCATCACGTACATGCTCAATAACAGCTGAAATAAACAACAAAAATGTGTTTATGCAAAAAAAATGAAAGACAACAGCTGAGACAAACTGACAATACTACAAAGATTTTTAACTGGCGTTGCTTTCTTTTTTTTTTTTTCCTTGCTTTTTTTTTTTTTTTAAATAATGCACTCATCTTGAAAATATTTCTATCATTGACACAAACAAAAAGACACATTAGGCATAGTTTTAGACTCCAACTGTTTTATTTCCTTACCCATTCAACTTTATCATGTGACCAACAGCTGAATGCAGTAGAGGAAAGAATTGTTCAGTATAAATCCATGTGTACCATCAGTTTTCACTCACCGTCTATTGGTTTGTTGTGGTGGGAGTCCACAAAATGACGTGGGTTTTCTATAATCCACTTGACATTTCGTACATGCTTGCTACTTTCTTCTTCAGAGTGTTTACCCTTGCCAGCAGCCTTAGCAGAATCTTCCAACTGGGCGAGTCTTTGCTGAGCTGGACTAGATAAATTAGAAAATGTCAGTATCAAACTCTTGTTTGCATTCAATGTAAATATACCATATTTGAACAAATCTATACTATATATATTTGTGGACTTGGGATTTTTGTGTGCGCCTATCTCAAAAACCACTGACCAGATTGGGGCCAAATTTGGCATGGAATCTTTTTATGATTTATCGGAGGTTCTTAGCCTATTCAGATGTTCGAAACTGTTTGCATTCTATTTGTGATTTTCCGTTATTTTCTTTGTTTCGCGTTCTTTAAGACTTGGGAACGCCATTAACATTTTTACGATATTTTGGTAACTCGAAACTTTGGTCACCTAAGGCTCAGGAACCCCATCACACTCAGGCTTCAAACTTTGCACAACAGCATATTATCAGTGCCAAATTAACATGGGCTATATTAGAAATTATGAAATGTTCAGGCTTCTACGTTTCATTTTTCATTGTTTCGCCATCATTAAGGTCTATTTCGAGTCATGATTCGCCATTTTAAGGTTTCATTATCACTTCCTGCGATGTGTTCACTATCAAACACACTAACCCGTGCGCAAATCATGATGTTGTACGGGATGCGCAGGGTGTCAAATCACAAAGGCAGAGCTGTAAGACTTATTTAAAAACAAACGAACAAAAATAAAAATAATAAACAAATAGGAACAGGCTAGATGAAGCAGGTCCATAATAACCACCCAGAACTGAAACCAATATTCAAACCGATTTATCCCGGGCAGGACCGGGGACCTCAGCTAGTCTTTATATATGTAAGGAGAAACCATCGCTTGTTTACTAAATTCTTCTCTCACACTCTTGACCATCAAGAATAGGAGAGTTAGAAACAAAAACAAACAAACAAAAAAAATGTTAAAAATAATCCTGATGTTGAGACTTGTCCATGAAAATGTTGCACACCTTCTGCTGCTAACAAAACAACTGAACTTGACAACAGCATTGATGAAAACTCAATCATCAAAAACGGATGGAGCTGCAGTCATAGACCAAATGTGAGGTATTTCTATCACATCGCTTGCGTGTCTTTATCGTCCATACCTGCACCAGGCCTGTTAGTGTTACTATCACGCAAAAAACATTATCGCTGAATGAAATTTGATACCCCGCCCCACACGCGCGAAGAAAATAAAATCTGCTGAGCCTAAAATCGCGAGGTCAAGTTGTGACTAGACTGTCGTACACCAATCACGTTCATGACGGTCTGGGTAGTCAAGTTTTTCTGTTGTTTTTTTCTTTTAATCGAGGTGCGTTCATACTTCTTTGTACCGTACAGCTCATTTCAAACACATTTTGTAGGAAATGCTCGGCCGAAAAATTGGAACGCTGCTGTCAAGGAGAAATTGACAGTGACATTGAGCGAATCGAGTACTGTGGCATAGCTTAGAAGAAGGAAAAATTCGTGCGACGCACGTTTCGATCTTACGGATATCGTGTGAGGTATCATTTTGATTTCGCTTGCATGGTGTTTTCACACACTATGCTAACTTCTTGTAGGTCTGAAGCTAGGTACACTAAGGTCAGGGAAGATCGCATGGTCCATGGATTTCTGGCGTGCGGGAGCTCGTGACTTTTTTATTTTAAGTAATTTAAGTGGATTTCCAAATTGACTAATAGAATACTGCAATTGCGAGGGCTACTTAATTCAGGAACCACGGGGCATATTGTGAAAAATCAGGTTTCCAAGAATCCGTATTTTCAAATTCGTATTGTTGCTTCAAAATCGTATTCTCGTATTTTCGGCCGAAATTCGTACTAAAATACGAAAAATCGTATGGGTTGGCAGTTCTGATTTTAGAAGTTCAGCTTCAATGTTTGACACTGTCCAGATACAATCATTGCCACAACTGTTTTCCAATCTGACCAGACATCTTATAATAATGAGAGCAGGGGGTAAACTGTCTGTGACGCTTATGCATTTCATGGCCATTCAAGCTAGACACTTGAAAGTTTGCAAACTACCGTTTTTGATACTGCCGAGTTCCATGGCTGGCTTAGTTTTTGCGTTTGACCACGACTTATATTTTTTTGAAAATTGTGAAACGCCTTAACGCTTAAACCCGGACTAAATTCCTGGTGAAGTTTTTATGATTGTTAGAGTGTTGCGCACGGGAGTAGCAATCGATACTCAGTATCATTTTGCGTCTAAGCATTTCATAGCCTTTAAAACGAGACACTCACAATTTTGGTATATCTAGGCCTAGGCCTACTGTTTTTTTATCCCGTCGAGCTGCATGGATACCATGATGTATGTTTATATGATTGTTATGGATGGCGATTCCGCAACCTCTTTACTGGGCGCTAGCAAAACCGATACACAGTATTGAATATGCCATTTCCTTTGAGCGTGGCCTGCTTGAAAGTAAACAAGACATGTGCTCAGTTTGCCACTCACCGTTCGAAGAACGGGTGCATTTACTAGTTCTAATAACTTGGCAAATTTTTATCACTAAAAAGGTGTAAATATGATCTTGAATCTTTCTTAACAAAAGTGGCAGACAAAAAGTAAAAAACTGAGAATTTGAATAATGATCAAATTTTCAGGTTTGCAGAAAACAAAATCACTTACTCATCTGCTTTAAGACCTGTCTTTCTCACATCCACTAGACCTTCTGCAATTAGGGACTCTGTCACATTTTCCCCCGTTGTATCTGGGAAGCAGAAAATGTTGCAAAAATCAAGTCAGACCTGCCTACTTTGAAAGTTAATAATTAGTAATGGATTACCAAATTTTAGTAACTTCACATAAAAATTAGTAATCCCTTGTAACGCGCACGGAGTAACACTAAGAAAGCAAACAACTGCCTGCCATACTAATCTATGTCATATATCAACAAAGATAATTGTTATGCATGTTTAATTGTTGTTTGTTGATTTGATGATGTTGTGCATTGAGTTTGAGTAAGGGTAAGTTATTGTGAAGTTTACGATAATTACGGTAGGACCGACACGCGACGTTACAATGCAAGGCCATTCTTCAGTGTAGACTTGTCGAAATGTCCGTCTTCTTCATCTTACTTGGTGGCGCAGACATTATGATGCGCAGACAATCCTTAAATCTCAAAAAAATCAGAAGTAGGGACTACTCGGGCCGTAGGATAAAAATCCACGTGCTTACAGAGTTCAGCGAGAACCACACGACGTCAACTCAATGAAACGCTCCCGCTCGAGCTTCGCAATTGCCAGGGAGAGGCCGAGATCTAGATCCGTGGAATGACACTTTTTTTTTTAATTTGGAGCCAAACTGAGCCAAATGAAGGAATATTTGAAGCAAATCATGAACCTAGCGCTCGAAAGAGCAAAACCCAATCGGACAAACTGGCAAACTACAAGTACACGAGGTCAAAAGTTTATTACAACTTCCGGTTCACATCGGCAACTCTGTGATTCAAATTTCAATAAAGAACTCATGCGTTTGTGCCGCATCGCCCGCAATTCCACAAAAGTGTCAATAATTCGTAGAAATTCGGAGGATTTCGTAGTTCCGTAGCGTGGATCGGAATTTCGTATAAATTACGGAAATTTAGTAAAAGTAGGCAGGTCTGTCAAGTGGAAGTCTCAGTTCAAACTACAGGGAGCTCTCAAACTGATCTGTTTAATCTAAAACTGATGAACCTTCAAGAGTCAGACTTCTTCTTTGTTTAAGTTTTCACTGGTGGACAATTTGCCTTGAAGATGCACAGGAGTGCCATACAAGTTGCACAACTTTAGTCAGGCCCATAATTCCTAAAACCGCACCCTTGAGACATAATATCCTAATTGTATGACTCAAACGGAACTCCTCCCTCACAAGTTTACAGAAACGGCCATGCGTAAGTGATTTCTGACAGCTGTGACAGTTTTTTACCTTTGCCCAGGTAAATAATGCCATATTCTCTGCCTGTGCCCGGCACTTTGTACTCCACTGTGAACACCACCTCTTTGCCCACTAACTTCTTTCGTAGAAATTCACGTGCTTCCCATGCCCAAGGCTGAGGACAGAATTACAATCTACTTTATTTTTTGTACATTGTTTAAAATCATGTAAACAATCAGGCATGAAGGTGATCAAAGCTGCATTAACAAGACAGTCAGGATAGATTTTTTCTTTTTCCATGCAAAGATTAGCTGTCTTATTTATCATGTTTCTATACTGAACAGGTTCAAATTAACTATCAAGTTATGAAACATACTTGTCACATTAACATTTTAAACTAGACCTGTTGAGGAAAGTCTCTGTAATATCTGAGCAATGAAGAACACATTTATCATGCTGGGCTAGTTGGTGAAATTCATGTTAAGCTTTCTCTGGATGAAGTATTCCAAACAATGAAACATGCTGCATAAGATGAAAGACCTCCTCAGTGGAAATGTATAAAAACAGTAGGCCCTAATCATATAAACATATTCACATTCATTTTTCTTGTTTTTTTAAAGTCTATAGACACACATACTGACACTGACAATTGATTATCAACACAATTTCCAACCAATAGATCATTACATTCATGTAGGCCTAAAATGTTGATAATTTATTTTACTTCATCTTTAGTTTCCACTGAGTTTTCAACATTTGGGTTGGCCCTTCGAGCTAGCTTTGGAGCAGTGATGTTGGAAAGGCAAACCGTTCTCTCTGGGGGAGGCCCCCCCTTGGGCTGTCCACGTAAAACAACAGTGTCCCCTGACAGGACCTAGGCATGGAAAAATATCAAATTGAACATATTCATTAGAGGGAAAATTATACAGAGAAGACAACTATGTTCCATCAGTGTAAAAAAAGATACAGGATTGCTCATACTATTACTAACCACTGCAGTAGTAACCAAATCACACAACAACTCTCAATCTTAAATCATATGACCTGTTCAGAGTAAATGTCTTGATCTACAACTGCTTGGCCAAAACTAGTTTCAGGTCTTGAAAAACACTACATTAAAACATCCCTTTAATTGCTTTTTTCCCCCCAACTTTGGCCTCCAGCTTCACAGATTTACCACCATAAAAAATAATTATAAAAACATTATACTCTAACTGAATATCTGCAGTAAGATATTTAAAAAATATACAACATTCATCAAAATAAACAAAACATGCTGTGTTCCAATTTTATACATGATCGATGAACCTCAGTCCAAGCTGATAGTGCTACTGCTAGATCTAGACTAAATCTATACTGCATTTAAAGATCTAATCAGAAGCCATATCAAGTATCTGCTTTGATCCTACTTTTATCAGAGTAAAAACACGGGGAAGGAGTAATTATCCCTTGACGATGTGCTTTTGAGCATGATTCCCCGGTTGCGAAATACGGAACCTGATTTGTCCCACTCAAATCTCATCTACGTCAACAAAAATGAAAAACAGGCATGGCTTTTAGAAAGTGCTTGAATGGGAACCGCGCTGAAAATTTCTAAAGTTATCATGTACTCTAACAGAATATGATTGTTTTCATGGTTTCTTCAATAAACTGCTATTCTCTGATTTACCTGTTTTACTACAGCTTTTTGGACAACTGCTTGAGTTGCTGGTGCACTCATCTTCTTCTTTATGATGGTGGTGAGAAAAGGAAATGTGCTCGATTTCGTCACGTGGCTAGCTCCTTACTTGGTTTTCAGGATAAAAGAGCGTGTTGAGCGCGACTTATTTTTTCGTAAACAAAACTAATTATGAGAAGTGGAAAAATATTTGTAAGGATAAGTAGTCATTTATTCTGATGGCTTTAATATTGTTGAAGATTTTCCTTTCGGCGGCAAGTCAGTGAATCTGCGAAATTAGGAAAACTAAGCTATGTAACTTGGAAGTAAACAAACCTTATTTGATGATGTGGCGAACCGGTGAAGGGTAATTTAAAGCACCATAACCTTTCCGTCACAGATCATGGATAAAACACTATTGGGGAAAATCCCCTCTTATGATTTATTTATACTAATCATAGGACTGCAACATTTATTTATTTTTTTTATTTTTTATTTTGCATTTCATATTCTTAAAGTTTTCTTTTTTCAAAAAAGCTTCTTTTAATTATGGATCCACTTATAATATATCTGAATAATCTTTTTTGTATTGTATGCGGACACTCGTACCCTTGTCCCCTCCCCCCCCCCCCCCCCTCTGATGGTGATGGGCAGTACTTTTTTTTTTCTAATAACCGCTTTCTCTCCTCTCCTGCCGTTCTGTACCAAATTCATAAAACAAAACAAACAAGAAACTTCCGCCCCATGACGCATACAGGAAAGCAACCGACTCACAAGACAAGTTAATTTACTAATCCAACTGAGACAGAGTTGGGCCAACGCTGCATTGTGACTTTCAAACCAACGTAAATCTCGAAAGTGCTTGTATGCCGAAACTGAAATCATTAATCATTGGTGTTGGTTTTTTTTTCGTTCTGTACACTTCATTTCGAGTTTGACTGAAACAGCTTAAAATTGGCAGTTTTGTAATGTATGGTCCAATCTCAACTGAGGGAGTGGAGAAAGGATATGCCAGATGGGATCTCCCCATCCAGCAAATCTACGGGAATGCGACTCGTACTTGTCACACTGACGTCAAGTTTGCACATGTGAATGACATCGTTCCTATGTAGATCAGCTGGTTAAGACATCTTGCTACCGTCGGTTTGATGTAGGGACCCCGCCCCTGCAGTTATCTTACCAATCCTGCAGAAATCCAGAAATCCAACACAAACCTACGTCGGATTGACGCACGGGTGCCAGATAAGCCATCTTTTGCAACGTTGTATATTTTATACTTTATAGATGCATTGTGCACTCTGGATGTTTCTAAATGTAGACTCACAATTTAACTGAAACACTTTTCTCATTGGCACTTTGCTCCTTTACTCATTAACTTCGCACTGAGTTTCAGACAAAGGTGATGAAATCAAACATTGGGTGACTCTATAAAAACAATAGAAGTGCCAAAACATGCCCCATGCCTGACATTGGCATACCCTTATAATACACAGGCTGAGGTTCATTGGGGTATAATTGTGATCCTGATGTATTAAAATTTCCGCCAATTTCTCGGTCAACAAACTTACCAACAAATGATTTTTAAGGGAATTTCAACTCAGAACAGATGAAAAATACATTGAATTAAATCTCATTTATCTGGCTTTCTATGTGAGTTTTCAAACATGCTCTACATCAACGCAACACTCTGCGACTCTTTGTTATGAGGGGGCCAAATAGGTGCGTGTGGCTCAGGGTGAAAACAACAAGAAATATGTCTTGTTCAAGTGATGAAAACACACAACTACACACATTAAACAATACAAAAGATAGTACATTTTGATAGAGAAAGAATTGAACTTTATTTTGATGCATGCAATTTTACCTTAACACACAGCAGCACTAGCCTAGTAATGTTGGCCTGAAATTATGCTAGAATGGGATTTCGCTCCTTTAGCAGGGCAGTACGGACTACCTATATAAAATGAGAGATTAAAACAACAGGAGGATAACTTCTGAATATATTTAATCTGTAGTGATTAACACACACATGTAACTTGACAGAATAAAGCTGGGACTGTTAAGGCAAGCTCAATTGATGCCATTGTGTGGGAACCCCCACTCAGGTCTCTCAGCTCAGGCAATGATCATTCTACAAATTCACTTTAGACAGCTAAAAGAAAACCAAACAGCAAGAAAGAAATGGATGCACCCCCAACCAACAAAAAAAAACAACAAACAAAGAAACAAATGACTTTAAGTAAACAGTTTAATTAAGATGAACTGCTTCAAGGCCAACTGCAAAGTTTAAAAAAAAAGCGTACAGTGTTAAAAGTTAATCCCAAAAAATGCTTTTTCTTTTCATGAAATGAACTATGCTGAAAAAACATATGATTAGTAGTATCTGTGTGTAAAGATATGAGTTTAAGATAGGAATATAATATGTATGATAATAATAATAATAATAATCAAACATGTAATACAGAGGATTTATATAGCGCTTCATCCCGTTAACAGCCAGGTTCTAAGCGCCTTCACAACATTTATATCATATAAATCACACACACAATACACAGGCATACTCAAGAAAAATAAAAACAAAAAAAAAAAAACAAATACCTAGATGTAAAAGGATGGCTCGTCAGCTGATGTCTAAAAGTCATAAAATTTTCAGTCTCTCTCAAAGACAGAGCCAGAGAATTCCAAATCTGAAACCCTTGAAAAGAACAAGATTTTTCACCCCTGCTTAAGGGACATCTTAGGAACTTTAAACTTTTTAGTGTCATCAAATGATCTAAGATGCCATGATGGTACACAGGGAGTCAAAAGATCAGTTAAAGAAGTTGGTGCACTTTTTTACATACATTTGTGACAAATGCAAAATGTATACTATATAATATGCATAATGTATACTACATGTACATAATAATGTATAATATCAAATGGTGATGCCTGTATTTAAAAACAACTCTCAGCCATGGAGCACAGACATTTTTATCTCTTCCTCTTTAAATTGCTGTAGCAGAAGATGGGAGGTAGAGTGGAATGATTATAGCTAAGGATCCTTGATTGATAAGTATAGGTTCCAACATTGCAAGATATTATGTCAGTGTCAGTTTTAAATGTCGTCACTGCTCAACACTAATGGCATAGGCCATTTTTGATGGTTCTGAGATATTAAGAAAACACTATTTCTTATGCCATTGGATTATTACATTTTCCTATAGTCACATTTCTTTTTCTATAATATTATCTGATAGCCCTCATCCTCAGGAATGCAATGAACCGTAAGTTGCCTTTTGGCATAAGTCTGACAACTAAAGAGCAGTGGCAATGTGCTCGGTCTTTCTTTTTGATCTAGGTTTTAATTTTGTAAGGCCAATAGTTTTATTTGGCTTATTACAGAATGGAAAAAAAAAGAATATAACTGAATGCAAAACAAAACATCTTTTTGCATCCCTCAGAAAATTTGGTTTCTAGCTTATACAGTCTCTTGCCATAATAAGAAACAGCATGAATCTAGGATAGTGTTAACACTATTAACAGCAATTGTAATCAAAAATAGAATTAACAATAATATTAACCCATTTTGTACAGTTGAATTTATTGAATTTATAGCTATAAGTGTTACCAAGCAGTTTTCTGTTTCTTTTTTCACCAAAATATCACACAAATATGATAAATGTTACCTCAATAGTTAGAAAGGATTAAAAATCTGAAAGAAAGTTTAAAAAAAACATTCTGGTATAATATGGGTTAAAACTGAGGAAACCCCAAATGGATTTCAAGATCACAAGATCCCAAATCATTCAGTCACAATGTAATGTCTGGCAATATGTCACCAGGGGCCATCCATAAAGTATGTATGCTTGATTTTGATAACTTTGCTCCAGCAAAGATGCGTATAGTCTAACTTCTTAATTCATTTCCATAACTGAAGAGTTTACAAATGGGCGAACCAGACCAAGGCTGATGCAGGTACCAGGCTAGTGGCTCGCCGCCTAATTATTATGCATCACATTAATACACTAGGCACTGTCCATGATAAAGGTGAAATTAAATACAATGTTGTTACCATGTTAAACAAGCCAATTCTTAATGCTGAATATCAACAAACAGTTGGTGCTTTGTCGCCTATAGAGCTACGTTTGACAGTTATAGTTCCCTGACTTTTTCTTTTCACAGCATCCTTTCACATAGTACACACTCCAGAAACCCCGAGGCAGCATCGTTCGCCAGGCCCTCAAATGGAACCCCCAAGGCAAACAAAACCGCAGGCGTCCCAAGACAACATGGCAAAGATCAACTACAAGGGAGGCAAAAATGCTGGGACTCTCATGGGGCCAGATTGAAGCCGCAGCCCAGGACAGAGCAAGGTGGAGGACCTTGGTAGGTGACCTATGCCCCATCGGGGTTCAAGGGTTTAAGTCAAGTAAGTCAAGTCACGTAGTACACAAATGCACAAAGAAAACCAAAAGAAACAAACAAAAAAACAGAAGGGTTTAGAAAGGAAGAAAATATTAAGGTCACTTGTCACTATTGTGTCTGGCCCCTCTGGTGCAAAAAGAACAACAAAAAAAACATGTCTTTAATAGTTCTCAGCTTTATTTAATCTGACATTTTGTTGAATACTCCCATTCAGGGCACACCATAAAAAACTGTTCATCTCGATTAGGGGACGTTCAAATATAATCTTACGCCTCGGGGGGGGGGGGGGGGGTGTGTTTGCTCCTGTAAGAAAAGTGTAGGGGGGGGGGGGGGGTCTTGAACCAATGTAATATTACACTTTTGTAAGGTGAGAATATAAAAAGGAATAAAATATTAGACAACATAATAAACAAAAAACAAATACAGCAGTAACAAGACCCGGATTTTCAAGATAGCTCAGCAGATGTCCCTGTTTTTAGAAATATCTTTGACATTTATATGATGAAAAACCCCTTTGTTGATGATAACTAATTTAAGGCAATTTTGACATTGACTTTCACATGAGTCTCATTTTTCCCTCATATGTAAGAAAGAGTACGTGTGCAATGTATAATTATTACATGTATTATTGTAATATTACGGGATTAGGGGGGGGGGGGGGAAAGCAAATGTAAGAAAAGTGTAAGAAGGGGGAGGGGGGGTCAAAAAGTCCCAAAAAAGGTGTAAGATTATATTTGAATGTCCCCATATATCATGAATGACATGAATAGAATTTGCTTTACACCATAGAAAAAGTCTGTATATATGTATATGATATCTTCAATCATGTTTTGATTATCACAGGATCAATAACAGGGGGTAGTGATTGGATGTTGACAATCCAAGCCAGCTTCTTGCGACACAAATGAGTTATACCACCAAAGACTGGACATTCAAGTCTACTCGGTGATGCTGATAAGATGTGACGATTCAGACACTGCCAAGGTAATGCTGCCCGAGAAAGATTTAATCTTTCAAGACATAGACAGGATCACCAACTCGGATGTGTCCGGAAACATCATTAGAAAAATACTGTCCGAATATTGGGGACTTTCCATATGGTTCTCGGCACCTAAAGCTGCCAAAAGAAATAGTAAACAAAACCGAAAAATTTTGGAACAGTCAAAAAATACACACTTTAAAGAATTATGAAACAACTTATAATAAAACAAAATGTAATCAGTTTTGATGATTGGTGCTTTGAAGTGTCTCGCACAGACCATTTCTCTGATAGTATTTGCTGACTGACAGTCATTACTGATAATATACTATGGAACGTTAACATATCTCAAGTTTTCTTTACCAACCATGGACAGGTTTTACGTGAGATGAGAGCCAGCCTTACTGCCATAAAATCTGTTGAATTACTTTCAAATAAACTCAGAGCAATTGATTTGGACAGACAAAATCACGCTAGTGACATTTGTTGAAAATAGGCCAAGGCAATGCTCAGACATGAAAGAAGCCTTTCAGTAAAAAGAATGAACATCCCAAATGGAAGCCATCTTTTACACATAATCATTGTGTAACATAGCTGCAGTGAACTAGATCAACAGTTTCTTGTTTTCAAAGAACTTGTTTTTCGTTTTTTTGTTTGTTTTGTAAAGTGTCACCCATTGATCAGCACTATCTTAGCAATACAACTAGGTTATATTAAATAACTACCAGGCACTAAATCTGCCCTGCCTACATATAATTGTTTACCTTCTCAACAGATCAAGTGGTTGTCTGTTTTTACTGAATTCTCCTGTTTTAGGGTTCACGGTGGTGATAAGGCATCTGAATTGAAAACAGAATTGAAAGTGATCAGAATCACAATGATGAACAAGCAAATGAAAGGGCAAAGGTCAAAATTGTCTTGATCAAATGAAAAGAAAATAATGTTGTACATCAAACATTCAATGTGACAGCCTCAGCTCAAACAACATGATGAAAGTCTCTGGCCAAGGACATGATGGAAAGAATATAAACAAACCAGAAACAAACATCAAGAAAATAAATCAGCGTCTCAAACTTGATCATCAACCATCCTACACTCTAACCTCAGATCAAACAATCATAGGTCAGGAGAAACAAAATAATCTCTGTTTCATATCTGATCTCTTACTTCCATGGATTGAAACCACTGCACTAATAGCTGTCAAAAACATAATTTCAAATCTGTGCAAAGTTATTGAAAATTCTGTTCACAGTAACTCAAGATATCATGGCATGAACAGACATAGAAAGAATAAAGTCTCTGCGGGACACGGCCTTAAATACAAACCAACAATCCAAGAGTAGATGCTGTCAGAAGATAAAGTGCTGCCCTCCCCCCCAATCCCAAGCCCTGATTCCCCCCCACCCCCCCCCCCCCAATCCAGATATATGTAACAAGTGATTCACCTCACAAAATAATGTGTAAAACCTACGCTACACAAATGTATTTCTTATAAGTTTATCAAAGTAGTAAAGACGCTTGACTGACTCCATAAAATATCAAAAAGTAGGCTACAATCTCTTCTCAAGCAAGAATCAACGTCTGGCCTCACCACAATCACAAGAAAACTGTATACGTCTTCAAACACCACAGAAGATATTTGGTACTATCTTCTCCCTATATCTGGTCAGCAGACATCCCAACACTACCTACTTAAGGCCACAGTTTGAGCTGAGACTAAAGATAACAACCCTGCCATGTCTCAGCATTCCCTGGAGACAGCCAGACTCCATGAGACTCACTAACCTTCTGCATGGCTCCACGGTATGAAACAGTGTGTGATCTCCAATCCTTATTTCCTTCCAGTTGTCCTTGAGTGAGAATTTTAAAAAATGGACAGTGGTCAATAAGAACATCAAGAAAACTACATTATTTCACGTAATAGATGGAACAAAAATCATGAAATCCATGGCTGCAGAGGCAGCGTGTATAAGTCAGTACTTGCACACAAACATTTTTTGCATCTTGTGTTTGTGCTAAAGCCTAAATTCACCTGAAACTGACTTGCTATGCCTGAATTCATTAATGTGACTTGGGGGGGGGGGGGGGGGGGGGAACAGGCACTGGCAAATTTGTCCTCTTAATGGATGTTTATATTTTGTATAAAACACCAAATATAACTCACTTTTTTTCCTTCAACCGGGTAGCCATAGTTTCAAGTTTCAAGTTTGGACTTGATACACTCAACTGGCCCTGGAATGCCAAAGCATTGACTTACTTCATCAAAGGGGATGTCATTGTCAATCACGATGTTTGGCCTAAAGTTGACCATGGCCACAGGCTGTTCCAGTTGGGAATTGATGTTTCGTAGAGATGCTGTGCTGGTCATCATGTACGAGGTCAGAAAGGCAAACACAGTCTGCAGAGAGAGAGAGGGGCACAAACACATTTTTGTGAATGTCAGCCATGCCAAACAGACACATTTATCCCATGTTGTTTTTTCCCCCTGGCTCTCAGATCTGTATATTACAGGTTGGTTTTCATTTGCGGCAGGTCATGAAACCACTTGCTTTCCATCCTACTGTATATAATTTCAACAGAATGTTATAGCCATTCTTTTCTCTGCTTTTGACTTCCACCTTGCTCCAATTTATTCCGTTTGATTTGTTCATTAGTTTACCATCAAAATATCTCTCTCTATCTCTATTCCAGAGTCTTAGAAGACCGTTGGAGTATCACAGAAGTCTTCGCAACCAGCTTCCTCCATTCCTCCCGGTTCTCTGACGCTCTTAGGCAGTTGCTGGGTGTGAGGCCAGTCAAAATATACGGGCATAAAAAATACATCTAATCTTAAAGTTCAGAAAGTATGGGAAATATTGATGATCTTATGATGGTGAAAGAGACTGAGCAGGGAGAATACTGATGATTACAAAGTAGAAATAAAGTTTTTTGCTCTTCAACTGTCCCCGACTTGCCACTGGGGTCTGGGTAATCAAGACAACTATTCACATAACAACCAGTATTGGAAACGATGTTGAATATTCAACATTTTTACATCTCATACAATTTGTTATTTGATCCAACACCACTTACCACATCACCTTTTCTTGCTGAGTTATCCCATTTTCTTATGCGTTCAAAGGCATCCCTGACGCCCAGATCTGGGCACGAGAATACTATCCTTGCTGGACGTTTGGCATACTCAGTGATCCAGTTTGCGGCCTCTTTACCACAATCAATAAAAGGAATTTTCTGTTCTATGAAACTGTACCAGAATAATGGAAAACAAAACAACAGATTATTTCAGACAAAATTCACTTTTATGAGTACTTTGAACAGCTCATAAATAACCGGCACTTTCTGATACTTCACCTTATGTAGATTGTGATGGTTTAAGGGAAGTAATTGTTCTGTTTTTGTAATTAATTATGTCAATAAATCCCCTTGGTGAAGTGCTGTCCTACATTACTTACAAAATTGTGTGAGCAACTGTCTTTCTTCTGTTCAGTTCAGTTCTTCATATAAAGTCCTGGACTAGGCCTACCAGCAATCTTGTGGCTAATATTTGAGCCATCTGGCATTTATTATATTTTGTATGTTTTTGTTGCTATGACTGGTCTTGTGGCTCAAGTTGGAGCTGTCCGGCATTCATTGCAACAAATGAAAAAATAATGAAATAATGCTTTTTTTGCCAGATTTACTGAAATCTTAAAAAATGAACCAATCCAGCTTTCGTACTGTTGGGAGGGCTAATCAAATTGTATCTCATGTGGCATTATTTTGTGTTTTAGGCTTTCACATTTAACATACAGCTTCTGAAAATAGTTTAGCCAATCTTTTTATTTTTTTGCATCAAAACATTTCCAATCCATGTTGTCCCCATGGCCTGTCACAATAATTTTATCCTGATGGAAGATATAATTCATCTTTGTAAAGAAAGAACATTTAATGGGCCATCAGTATTGCGGGTCTCATGGCTGAAATTGGTTTGAACACGGAACAAAATTTCACATAAAATAGCAGTTTATTCCACTTTCACTCTGTGTGATTACTCACACTTTGACTTCCACTTTTGACTTCTTTAAGTCAGGGCATTTGGGCAGCTCCAAACTTGGCATGCCAGGTGCATCCAGTCTGATTGTGTCGTCCAAGCTTGTGGCTGTCACCATTGTCAGTCTTGGCTGTGCTTTCATGTCAATTGGCTTATCATTTTCATCAAGGATCGTCCAGTGCCTGGGGCAATATTTAAGCATTTCCCTAGTCAATCAGTGATTTACTGTTCATGTACAGCCAACTTTTCAATGAAACTTTTAACTCTGTTCCTTCTTGCATAAACTTCCAACATTAAGCTAAACAAATTTATAATTTCTTTGCTTGACTCCTTTAACTCATCATCTCTGTAACTTTTGTAAGTGTGGATGGGAACTCCCAACACTATCCAGTTTGAAATTTAAGCTGTTCAAAAATGTTTTTTCTTTCACTCAGTATGAAAACATGTTAAAGTCAAGGAAAATCAATCAACCCGGGTAGGATTCGATATTTCAAATTCAAGAAGTTGGCTTATATCAGTGGTCAAAAATCGGTGTCTACTTGAGCTGAATATTCGGATTTCCCTAACGAACTGAAAACCTGCAAGCCGAATATTCACCTTACCGTAGCGAATGAGTTAATCAATTCTCCAACATTTCCCAAAATTCCACCTGAGCTTGCTATTGTCTTCAGCTGGTTTGTTTTTTCATCTTTTTAAATGGTCGATTTTTCTTCCGTTTCTTGTTGTTTTTTTCCATATATTAGAAGAGAGGATGTTAATTATGCTGCAAATTTATCTCCAAAGGAGATACAGCTAAAATTTGGTCAAAGTAGTTCACAATTTCACTGAAAAGCATGTTTCTCATTGGCATTTTACTCCAGTTTATGTATTATCAACCCACCTGTCAGTGAGACCATCTGCTTTCAGACCAACAGGTGTACATTCTGCCTTTGCAGTTTCCATCACGCCACAAGATTTAACAGGGTACAGGTATAGGCTGGCCACTCGACCTATCTGAAATGAAACATTTCGACACCAATAAGTATGAGAGGGTCCATTCAGTTCATCATACACCAGAAAGAAACAGCTGGAAAGGCTAAAGACACATGTTAAGAAAAAACAACACCAACAACAAAAAAAGAAAATCTATGGGGTGACAGCAGGGCTTGAAGCAAAGTCAAAATATGGCCAAAAAATGACAATCTGTTCTCTTTTATTTTTTTATTTTTTTTGCGGTATATCTTAGCCATGGACTCCTAATTCCACATAGTACTCCCTGTACTATCAGATCCTCTTTTTGCTTCTGCTACCATTGAAAATATCATGCTGACTACTGAGACTTAAAGCAAACCCCTTAAAACTCAAGTGTACTCTGGAACAAATAAGACATAAGAGCCACTCCTGTGAAGAAACACTGGAGAGAGGAGGGCACTGGTCAGTGCAGAGAACTACAGATGACTGATCCAACCATTACTGCACAAGCCTGATCCAACCATCACTACACACGACTGATCCAATGATCACTACACATGACTGATCCAATGATCACTACATATGACTGATCCATCATTACACCTGACTGGTCCGTCCAACCATCATTACTAGTCTGTGGGCCAGTAGGCGAACCCCCCCCCCCCTCCCCCCCCCCGCGGGGGATTTGCCACTATTATTTCTGAATTCTTCACCCATTAGGCAGTTGGAATCAACTTGTTTGCCATTTTGAAAGTGTAGCTTTCTATGAGATAATGCCCCTGAAATGTGCCGAGTTGCGTATTTCTTATTTAGGGTTGGAGGGTAGAAAACCGCCAAAAAGATAAAATATAATTACAAAAACTAGCTTTAATACAATTTTCTATGATAGCAAACATTCATAACAACCAGTGTATGCCTTTAGAACTGTTTAAAGTTGTACACTTGTATTGATACAGAAATCAATATGATCATGTTTTGTTCAATTTGCAAAATTTCAAAACGTAGCCGAAGAAATATCATGAGAGGGGACCAAATAATGTTTTAATTCACACTTTTAGACTTTATAAGGATCAGATAGGGCAAAAGATGAATAAGAACTAGAAATTACAAAATTTTATTACATGATGCACTTTATAGCCAAAGGATGTTTAATTAAACGTTTAAATACTTATTCAGTTTCGGTTCAACATTTGGAGTAATTCATGTTTGCATGGAATACTAAAGTATTTTTCTCTTGTATTTTGCAAGCAATGATCTATTGAATGAAATTTAATCATGGCCAATGAAAAACCTGCCACATGAAAAAAGCAAAGACGGAAGAAGGCTAAAGAAAGAATAACATGTATTGTGTGTGCACAATGATAAACTGAAGAATTTCGGGGCAGCCACGACATTGACTAGCTGTGGCTGGGATAGAATTCAGCAAGTTGCTCAGATGAGAAAGGTTGCTTCAGATGATAAAGAACAACTACGACATATTTGTGAAAGTATCCGCCCTGAAGTATCCATCAAGTATGCTACCAATCTTTTACCAATGTTAAATAACTGAGAAAACGAAAAGCAGAGATTGCCACTGAGGATGAAGCATCTACAGGGAAGAATTCAAGAAAAGATCTCTGGCAAAAGGAACACTATTTCCTAAAGATGAATGTATCATATGTCAGAAGAAATCAAAGTATGTGAAACGGAAGAAGGAAAAACTAGTGAAATGTGTTACAGACGTAGCAAAAGAATCAATTCAAGAAGCAGCACAACGTAATCTAGACACCAGATTGATAGGACTCACTGAAGCCTACTGTTTCGTAGCAAAAGAAACTCACTATCATGAATCATGCAGACGGAGATTTATAAGAACTGAGAGAGAGAGGCAAGATGAAAGTGAGTGTACCTCTAGCAGTCAAGGTAGTGCTCATGAAGATGCATTCAGGTACATTTGTTCATACATTGACTCATTAATTATCGCAGGGGGCGACATTGAAAGAATGACAATGCTTAAAGAGAAGTATTGTTCATAATATATATATGCAAAAAGAACACCCAGATCAGTATAATCCAAACTATAAAACTGACAAATTGAAGGCAAAATTAATAAAACACTTTGGTAAAAAACTACAATTTTGGCAGCCAAACTACTTAAGCGAACTTGTTTATGCAATAGACATTCCAGAAGGTCTTGCCGTCGCTGCAGCATTTGAAGCAGTGTCTTCTGATGAACGCAGAATTGAAGAAGCAGCTATGATACTCGGAAGAAAAATTGTGGATGCAAGCAATAGTGTTGAAGACATGACATGGCCACCCTCAGCAGATCAGCTAATGTCAGACAATTGCAAGTTACCAGATTTGCTCACACATTTTCTCTTTCATCTCTTTTTTGTAAAAGACCTACATCGCCAAGCAGTCGTAGTGAGAGATTGGTTAATTCTGTAAGCCAGGACATCTGTTACATTGTTTCCTATGGTCAGTGGAAGCTTCCAGAACACCTTTGAGGAATGACAATCCGTCACTAGACAGGAAGTTCTACTATCATTAACATTCTGAACCGTTTTGGAAATTCTATTTCCTACTCAAGTTTGTTAGAACTGGAAACAGCAATGTGTGACAGCATCACAGAGAGCAAATGTATTCTCCCAGTGTCAGTTGACCCACAGGCAAATTCTCTTTTACATTTTTGCTGGGATAACTTTGACCTAAATGAAGAAACTCCCTCTGGCGCAGCAACAACACATTCAACCCATGGTATAATGATTCAAGAACTCAATGGCTCTCCCAGCAGTTCAAACACTTCAAATACAAGATCTCATAAATGCAGCAGCATAACAAAGTCTAAAAGAAGATCTGTCAAGTATACTCCTCCAGAACTGGAACCATGTTACTTAAACCTCAAGGAAGAGCCAGCATTAAATGTCCTAAAAATAGTGTGGAACCTAGGCCTGATTCAGCAAGAATCTGTCGTGCTTATTTCTTGTGGTTCTTTTGCCGGGCATTGTTTCATCAATACAGCAGTATGTATTATGTATAGGAATGGTTATAATAGGCGTACTACCAGTACGGGTCATTGTGTACAAAAAATTGACTTATGTGCATTGTATCAATTAACCTTAAGTTTTGTATGAGGGGATTGGAATTTGTGCTGTACAACTTATATTTATTTTCTTATCAATGTGTCAGCATATATTGTATGAGGGTATGGGTAAAACATTATCTATTTGGGGTGGTTGTAGAATGTAAGGGAGGGGAAGTAGATATTGGGAGTAGGTGCTGTATGCATGTGAGGGAAGAAGATTGTTGTAGGGTTAAGAGTGATTGACATGGTGGTAGCTAAAATTTTGGTCAAAGAGAGATTAACAGAAAATGGGAAGGAGGAGAGGGGAAGGAGAAGAGGAAGATAAGGAAATGACCAATGTTCCTCTATTTTGTTTTTCTTGAAAAATGTTCTCATCTCTACATTTGACTTACTGTCTTTTAGTGATGCTTGGCTACTTAACCAATTTACTGAATAAGATTTTGAAGTTCATGTATCATGTGCATTGCTTTGTCATTGATTGGAATGCTCTTTTTAAGGCTTTTAACATGGTTTTAGTCAGTTTGACTGTGTGAGGTATGGAAGAGCAGTGTGTCAGAAAACTGATGTCTAAAAGTTAATACATTTACCTCAACCGGCCAACATGCTAGTTCTATTTTCAATTCCAGATGGAAAATATCTGATAGTTTTTTAATTTATTTTGAATATGGGCCACTTTATAAACTGTGTGTAAATTTTGAATGATGTGGATGCAATATTAAGCATGAAAATAATTTTTTTAAAGATCACCCCTTAATTACTAAAAAGGGGCACAACCGCATGTGTTCAAGGGTCCATAACTCATACAAGATGTCACCTTAAAATTGGCAAACAAGTGTCAATCCCCCCCAGGGGGGGATGGGGGGTTCCGGTAGCCTATAGACTATACACATGACCGATCCAACGATCACTGCACATGACTGATCCAATGATCACCATACATGACTGATCCAACCATCACTACTCATGACTGGTCCAACCATCATTACACATGACTGATCCAACCGTCACTAGGCATAACTGAACCAACCTTCACTACAGATGACTGATCCAACTGCCATTACACATGACTGATCAAACTGCCACTACACATGACTGATCCAACCGCCACTACACATGACTGATCAAATCATCACTACACATGACTGATCCAACCATCACTACTCATGACTGATCCAATCGTCGCTAGACATGATTGGTCCAATCATCACTACTCATGAGTGGGCTGACCATCACTACACATGACTGATCCAACCTACACTAGACATGACTGATCCAGCAGTCACTACTCATGACTGGTCCGATCATCACTATTCAGTACTCATGACTGGTCTAACCATCACTGCACATGACTGATCCAACCATCACTACTCATGACTGATCCAACCATCACTACACATGACTGGTCCAATGACCACTACACATGAAATTTAAAAGGATTCCATTCATTTGATAAATTCTTCAATTCTTTTTTTTGAAGAGAAGTTGATGACAATGTACCTCTGACTATTCAATAATAAATTTTACTCCCACCAATGCTGCACTTTGATACATTTCAGAAACAAAATTCAAAGTCTTTGGACAAATAGGGACCTGAAACAAAGTTTGAGTTTGCGTTTGGGCTTCACGGTGCGTCTGCACAATAACGGATACTTTACGCCCTTCACAATCTATTTTTTGGTACATTTTCTTTATTTATGTTTCGCATTCAGAGCTATTAAGTTTAAAAAAGAATTAAATATATTCATATGATTTTAACACATTAGTAAAATTCTAAAAAAGTTGTTTGGTATAGATTTGGAAAAAGTTTTGTAAACAAGAATAAAAGTTATTAAATCAGGTTGTAGATCTTTGCCTCTCCCAAAAAGGACAGGATATGTAGTGGGTCCACATCAGAAAACTGAAACAAAGTGCACACAGTTATGCATTCATAGTATTCTTTTCTATTTTTACCTGCTGAAATTTCTGTCTCTGACTGCGAGCTACCACTGATAACCCCACCAGTTTAGCAACAGTTGCCATGACAACAACTGTCATCATTTCCATTGCTGGCCCAGCCATGTCCAACTCCAGGAGACTGTGTACCATGGTGACCAGCTACTGACGACTCAACTCTTGGACAAATTAACATACAAGTTCAAATTCAAAAACAGTTGTCGGAATGACTCGGGTATGTTTGTGTGCTAAAGCAAACAATACAGGAAATCTGGGGAAAACTTATAGAGGACAGTGGTGATCCTTGGGTACCATAATTAATTTTTATCTCCGTCTCTTAATTATCTTTTCATAATTTCAATTGTTGTCAAAGCCTACACTGTATGATTCAATTGCGCTCTCTGTTCTGTTCACTTGACCTAGTTGTCAACTACTTACTTGAGGACATGTCCCTTTCACAAGAAACTTATCTCATGTTGTCTTCTATTTCAAATAACAGCACTAATGATTAAATATGGGTACAGAAAATAGATAATACTGACAGATGGATGAACAGTGAATAGACTGAGGAGGGGATTGGTGAATGGAGAGAGTGATGAGATGATTAAAGATTGGATGGTAAAACATACCTATGAACAGGCCAACAAATTGGGTTAAAAAATACAGACCTGCCAACAAAATGACTGGTTCAATATGGGACACCTTGCTGGGGATCAATACCCATACTGTATAAAAGCTAACTTAAGCTGTCCATTATGACTTCAACGGAAAGGAGAACATGAATACCAACCAACACTCCACAAGTCACACAATGTATTCTCTGTTATATTACTGTCTCGCTTTTTACTAGTGAATACGAGACCAGCCTTTTTCCCACAGATCTGGCAGGGACTTCTTTTTCATATAAAAAAATTATTTCTCATGTCCTCTCAACACCCTAAACATATAGGATAGTCTTGTAAAATAAGCAACAGAAGGCAGGTGTGTACTGTAAATGGCAGAACAAATGAACAGGCTAATGGGCTGATGAAAAAGCAGTACTGAAAGAAGAATGAATAGATAAACTGAAGGACGGATGGACAGTGATAGTGCAAACATGAAGGACTGAATGGAATGTGGGTGGAAACATGAAAACTTGTTACAACTTACATGTGTATGAATACTGTTCTAAAATTGCTGACAGCTGTTGCTTCATTCTGACAAGGGAACTACAAGTATGTCTGAAATGGAAAAGACATACGCTAACCATTCCTGAACGAAAGGTCAAATCAGACAGAAATATAACTAAGAAAATCGTACAAGCTAGGTGACAGCATTAGGTGGTGGTCTATTTATAAAACATTCTAACCAATACCTGATCTTTACTCTAAAGTCCTGGCCCTCTAATGGCAGGGATTACTGAATAAATGGGGCAGAAATTAATATTATTATTATAGCTAAATTAGATGACATGGTAAGGTGGTTTATAAACATAATAGGTCTACAATACATTAATTACAATATTTCTTGGCCCTGTAATTAGGGGAGCAATGAACACAACCACAGACCGTGCAGAAACGATTTCTTGCTAGCTGACGACTGTGATTAACATTAAATGGCCTAGATCTATTCCTCCCCATCCCCCTCCCCTTTAACGCTTCGTGCATGTATTATAGGCCTACGCGTCTTTTAATTCGTTTTCCAGACATGGGATTCATTCCTTTTTATAATAACGCCACTTCAAGATCCATACTTATAACACTGCCACTAGCCTAACACGTGCTAACTGCCTTTAGGAAAAAAAACAACATTGGCATTAATTTGGTATTCTGAACAACTTTCATTCTCTACATAATTTTTTATCCAACTATACAGACACATAGGCCTACTGTACCTTCTTGTTTCACGCACACACTGAACTGTCAATCTTTCTCATTCCTCGAGGAGTCGGCCTAACAGCTGTTTGCCCCACTTCTTATCTTGAGGTCATAGGTCAAATCGGATAATGCCAGGATTTTGTTTAACCCAAAGAATACATTTAAATTTTACAATTTCGTTATATATTGAATTTACTCTAAGCAGGGCAGCGATTAATAACTCACAGACCATGCAAAAAAATCCGCTCACGTAGGCCCCTTAGGCCGCTAGGTTTTATTTTTATCCTTTAGGCAATGGAAATGCAATTTTTGCGATTTTTTTCTACCAAGAAATAATGGCAAAATATAGAGCCTACAATAACCTAAAAAATTCTCCAAGGTCTGTAAAAGAAAAAAAAAAAATGCCAGGATCCCGAAATGTAACCAGTAAAATTCTGAGATCTTGGAGAAAATCCCAAGTTGGCTGTGTTCTCTTCCGATCAGCAGTGCAGATACGCCCCCCCCCCCCCCGCCCCCTTTTTTTTTCTTTTTAATTATAATTTTAAGGCTTTTACTATCTGTTCCTTCATTTATCCCTTCTAGGCCTACTCCCATCACCAATCCAATTCCCCACCCCACACACCCCAACCCCCACCCCAATCCCTACCCCACTTTTATTTTATTTATCAATTTATTTTGACTTTTTTGTTTAAGTTAATATCACACACACACACTTGCTCATAATCTTGTTGTTTTTTTTTCTTCTTTTCCTTTTATAATCCATTTTGTTTGTTCATTTCCGTTCCTATAAAATAGTTAAACTGTGCCCCCTCTCCACCTCTCTTTTTTTTAAACAAATCTTTGTGTTTATGTCTTATAAAAGATACCGTACTAGAAACAATACTATCGGACACTCCTTTCTTCTGGCCTCTAAAAATAGCGCTTTTAATGGGCCTATCTGATCTGTCAGCGGGCACCGCCCACTCCCAGCGCGTAGCATGGCCAGCCCTTCGCACAATGGATTTGCTTAAAAAATAAGACAACACCGATCGGTTCCGTCCCCAGACTGAGAGGCAATTTCACCGTGAAACTAGTTTTAAAATCTATGGTATGTAGTAAATAATGAAATTTTCCGTAAAGCAAAGCACAAAAAAAGGCGCACGGGGGAAGGAGAACGAGAGAGAAACAGACTTTTTAGGTTGCAAAACGTGCACACATGTCCTTCAATCGTCTTCCATCGAGTGCCCTTTGTCGACGTTCAGCATTAAGGAAGGCTTCACTTGCCATAGTCGCAATCTGGTGTATGCTATCCGCTGTGCCAGGTGTCATATGTTGTACATTGGTGAAACGGGACGTCAGCTTCACACTCGGTTTCGGGAGCACCTCCGTGACATTGAAAATCGAAATGGAAAGCCTGTTTCTGTCCATTTTAATCGACCAGACCATGAGCCATCCAACGACATTCAAATTCTGGGGCTCAAGTCTTGTCATGCAGGCGCTGATGTACGCTTTGAAACCGAACAACGATTAATTTTCCAGCTCGGCACTATCACTCCCCATGGCATCAATGTCCAACATTGCCTTCGATAATTCGACTGTTGCTAATATCAATATATATATATTATATATAATTTTCTTTATTATTATTATTTTCTTTCATTTATTTATCTATTTGTTTATTTATTTATTTATTTATTTTTATTTTTTTAATCTCTTTTTCTTTTTCTTTTCATTTACTGCGACTCCTGACATTGCGCACCATCCCTGTCTTGTGCTGTGAGGCACTATATGGCGCCTTCATCTTGGTTACTAACCAATTGCGTCACTTCCTGCTTCCATGCTTTTGGCGGACGGACGTGCTTTGGTGCTGCTAAAGAAGCAAGAACTCGCAGCTAAGTAAACTGTTTCACTTCGTTCCTGTTGAAGTCTTTTATTGTTCGTTTTTTTGTTGTTTTTTTCACTTGACAAAGGCGAAAGCCGAAAATTTATGCATTTTCTGTCTTCTCTTTAGTTTGCTTTGTACTGTTTGGGTTTTATTTCTCACGCGGGGCTTCGCAACATACAACCTTTTCTTTTTGCCCAATTTAGACTTTTTAGGAGGACTCTGTGCGTAGGCCTAGATCCAGTAATGCGCGCGCGGCTTCCCCAGCAGCGAGCTCCCCGGCCTCTGCCGTGATGAATTATTTTTAGCCTACCGACAGCTCTGGAAACCTGCTGCTACTGCTAGTGCTAGTGTTTGAACTGCATGCGTCTCTGATGCACCGGTTGATGGTGGTGTGTTTTTCGTGAATTCGGAGAAGACAAAGAAGAGGTGAAAGAATGAGAAAAAGGAAAAACCAAGCTTAGTCTGTTTTTTGTTAAAGGAAAGTTCTTAAACGTTTTCAAAACCTGTCACAGTTCCCGCTCTTATTTACTTTCTTATTAGCATTAATGCCGCTGGGAGACAGGACGCGCGAGTTACGTCATAAACGGAAAATCCAGCCTCGGTTCCATCTTATTCTCAAAATGTATTAATGCTGGATCTATCTTCCGTATGATCTGAGACGAACCATTTCCTCCTACTACTATATATCCACAAATTGCACGCGTATAAAATATTATGTATACGGTGAGTAGGCCTACTACTCTTTTTCGTTCAATTATGAAAGGCTGTGATGCGAATGGTTGCACTGTTGACGTCGAATGGTTGCACTGTTGACGTCGATAATAATAATATGCACGCAAGTCGACAGATGGAATAATTTTATGACGAATTGATTCGTCTCTGTCTCCTGTGTCTCGGGTATGATGGTAAAATTAATAATAAAACGATTGTGGCATAATTGTTGCCACATTTAAAGGGAAAAAAAATAGCCGGAAGTTTCCGACTACCAGTTAAATTAGACATGTATAATAATAAAGCAAGCGACCTCTTGCAAGGTGTAGGATGGTGGCTGATTAGTGAACAAAACGCAGCATTTTCTCCATTCGGCCTTGTACAAAATGTCACTATTTACATCTCTCACGCATTCGCTACTGGGCGGGCGGCCATGCGGAATCTGTAAGTGTAAGCGCCCCCCCACCCCCCAGCTGTCCAATCTTTGGTTTCTCATGTTTCTAGATGGTACCTCTTTGGTTTGGCCTGATGCAGGCTCGAAAGACGGAAACTTTCACGTTTAGAATTACATAATTATGTTGTTGTTGCTGTTGTTAACATATCTGTTCTCGCCATAAATGGGCCTCCAACCCCTTTTTGCTTTTTATTTAGGTAATGCCAATATCACCTGGAGCCAAACATTTGTGGGGGAAAATATTAGCTTTAAAGAGTTAGAAAACAGGCCAGATCAAAGATGTCATATAGATGACCAACAGTGTCTGACACACATAAATTGGTTTTGTTGCGGTTGGCATCACAAGAACTTGACCTCCAACGAAAGTTTGAATTTTATTTCGTTTATGTCGGAAGTTCCAGCGCCAGAATGGTCCATTCTCTCTAGAGTTTCAATTCTTCTTATTGGATTGAATGGTTTAAGTGAAACAACTCAAATCCGTACTGTAATTGGGCTTTCTTGGTTAGTTGAAAACAGGCGTGATGTGCTGTCGTGAAAGCTACAAGGCGCCGAGTCATCTATCTACATGTAGCACTTTGCAGCCTCTTGTAGGCTTAACCAGTTAGTCTACGACTGTGCAAAGATAACAAGCTGCCGGTTCTAAGCAAAACGGGGTCGCCTGGTTTTGTAGCTAGCTCTCTTCTTAGACTAGTTGTTAGTTTACTGTGGGTTAGGTAAGACCAACCTCCTTGGGTAAGACTGATAGAAGGGTAATTTTTATTGAAGATGGGTGCAGGGTTGCCAGGTTGAATTTTTAAGTTAAACTAGACAATGCTCGTAAAAAGCCAGATAAAAAAAAAATCAAACAAATTTCAGAAACGTTTTCATTCTAACATCACATGAAAAGCTCCAGGAGGTCACTACAGTCGTCGCCACTAGAATGAGTGGATCATTTGGCTTAAACTTGGTCCGGTGTGAAGTTGTTTCTTCTTGTTGTTGTTGTTTATAGCGTCTCTGCAGATGCAGTAAAAGTACTTTCAACATTTACTCAAAGCAACAGTTCTGTCTGATTCTCTGAATAGCATCCAGAAGATCAGACGCATTCTGTTTCTGGTCTTAGTTTTATCAGAGGATACATGAGAAAATATCCTCTTATTACATGAATATAGTCTTATTTACAACATTGCTTACTAGGTTGTTAATGTTAGGCAAACAAAGACAAAGGTGGGCAGTTCTTTAAATGCTTCATGGTGACGTGTTTCAGTCCAAAATTACGGTGTGTGTAGGGGGTCCTAAGGTCGGTGGTAGTCTTTCAAAAAAAAAAAAAAATCTCATCAGTAAAAATAAATAAAATAAAATAAATACATGTACATGTGTATAAACCACAGAATCCAGTGCCTACTGGACACTGACCTTGTCGGTTGGCTCTTCCGTGACAATTACCGTCAGAAATCTTGACATAATATGTAACACTAACAGACCAAAAAACATATTTCATTGAAAGGAAATGTTTCAGAAAAAGGGTGGTATGCAGTTTTTGTGCAGATAGGTTCAGTAGGAAAATTAAAGAAAAAAAAAGTCAGGAAAAAGCCAAATGAATTTTCTGCCGCCAACCGTATTTCTAGAATTTGCCTTAGGCTACATATCCTTATGCGAGACGCGAGTTGAGTCGCTCGCGATCGTCGCTCGAGACCAGTCACGCGAAGTGTCTCCTTATGCGCTAAGATTCGCTAGCGAAAATCCGGGGTCAAGCGATGTCGCTCGATGCGCGAGTCAAAATGTCTCTTTATGCGCGAGCGACGTCTCGTCGCGTATCAAATCAAGGCGACAACAGAGAGTATAGATGTATAGAGAGGGTTCACTTCCGCCAAATCACGAAACTAGGTCGCTGCGGTAAACAAGAAATTGAAGAATTGAAAGAGACCTTCTTCACCAAAGACAGTCTGCCTATCTGTTTACTGTGGTTTGTTCATATTTTGGGGCTGACTGAAACTATTTACAACCGTTTGTAAGCTCCTACGCCCCATGGAAATGCTCAAACGCATATTGTTTACCGCAGCGACCTACTTTCCACTCCATGCTAACAATGGTTTCGCAGATCCTCTCGTGTGCAAATCGTCCGATAGTGAAACCTCTCTATACATACATACTCTCTGGCGACAACTAGCGACCGAAAGGTGAGAAGGTCATCCAAGATGGACGCCACAGATATCGTTGGTTTCATGTTCTTGTCCAGAAGTTTTAATATACTTGCTCATTGCTGCCTACAATTTGTACACAAAAAAAAAAAAAACGTCACAGATATTGGGTACGGGATTATATGTATCGAAGACGACAATAACATGGAGTATTCCATCATCTTGTAATGGAGCTAGAAATGGATGATGCAAACTTCAAAGAGTATTTCCGGCTCAACAAGCATCAGTTTGGAATTGTTCTAGCCCATACTGAAGAGGAGATGACAAAGTATTCTCCTTGTCGAGCAGTTATTTGTGCAAAACAAAGACTAGCCATATGTTTGAGGTGAGTAGTTTTAAATATTACGTTTCTTACATAACCACAACCGCCATCAACACCAATATCATCATCACCAATAGCAACAACACCAATATCATCAACACCGTCATTATCATGATCATAATTTGGGAAACTGCTATTATCACCATCCTTGTTATCGTCATTATCGTTCGTTTCGTGCTGCTGGGTTTTTGTTTTATTTTGTGTGTGTGTGTTTTTTAATCATGCTTGATATTTTTATTTTTATTCCTGTTGCTGATTTTTGATCGTTTTTATTGTTTGTTTGTTCGTTCGTTTTGCTCTTGTTTTGTTGGGGGTTCAATTTTAATGCCTGCGCCCAAAATGCTACATAATGTACTTGGAACAGCGGGTACAACGTCCAACAATGTATAGAAAACCACCCTAAGCCCAAAGGCAGAATGGGGTTGCAGTGATTCTGTCACTAATATTGTCCTGACACAGGCCCAGTCAGTCTTGGCACTCTTCCACATTTGCCATGCACTATGCGTTTTTAAAAGGCTAGGCATATTTGGGCCGAATACGGCCTAAATAGCCCAAAACTCTGGTTCCGGGTTATTTGGGCCGATAGTGCGAGTTTGCAGTTTGCACTGTTCTGGCGTTTTTTTTTTGTTGTTTTGTTTTTTGTTGAAAACAGAATTTGTGTCAATATTGCCTAAAGGTAGCGTCAATTACCACGATCGCCAATGGCTACCCCAGCCCTCGCCTGATTAGTCAATCTGACTACCGCCCATTGATACAAACTGACTAGACCCTCACGCCCCCAGGTCTAGGTGAACGGAATAGTATTTAATCCGGTCACCTCGCCCCAGGTCCATCTGACCATACCAATGCACACTTGAATCGACAATGGACACCGTATTCCGCGGTGGCAATTGACACTCTCATGCCTAAAAAGTAAAATACCTTGGGCCCAAATAGCACAGCACCGGGTTGTATAGGCCGTATTCGGCCTAAATATACACTTCCTTTTTAAAAACAATTTCATAATAACAAAGATGAGCAATTTTCTAACAGCATCAACATAATAATATGAAACAAAGGTCCGTAAAAAGTGAAACATCAAACTGAAAGAGAAAACAAACAAACACACACACACACACACAAATCAAATAGGAGCAACAACAGCAAACAAACAAACAAACACAAACCAAAATAATAATAATAATAATAGTTCGTCCATCAGGTATGATGATGACCTTAACAACACCAGAGGAATAAAGAACAGAAATTGTTGAGAATTTCAACACATGGACAATAAAGAGAACTAAAGGACACAGAGGACAGAATGGAAAGACTGTTCTTTCATGACTTATGGCTTCTCATGTGACTGATAAGTCCTATTTTTGCCCTGCAGACCCTTCCGCATAAATGACAAGAGTGCTCCGTTGGTTCAGTACCACTGGGCCTTTTCTTGCGCCGTTCTCTTTTTATGATAGCCTGCTGGACTCTGTCAGCCTCCCATGCTTTGCTGCCTCTGGTAAGGGCCGCCCTCCAATTTGCACGATCAAGCGAGAGCTTTTCCCACTCTCACATCAATGGCAAAGGCCTTCAGTGATTGCTTGAGAGTGTCTTTGTAACGTCTCTTTGGGGCCCCAACATTCCTCGTTCCATTGGAGAGCTCAGAGAAGAAGATTTGCTTAGGGAGTCTGGAGTCGGGCATTCTGACAACATGTCCTGCCCAACGTAGCTGAATTTTTTTCAGGTGGCAGAAGATGCTCAATTCCTTGATGTCGGGCATTCTGACAACATGTCCTGCCCAAACCAAAATACGACCAACACAAATACACAGATATTATTATTAACAGTCTGATTTTTATTGTCAACAAACTCATGAAGAATTTAATTCTGTGTATACTGACGATACTGTGTACAGCTGAAGTCAGTATGCACAGCCTGGAATGGAGTGATAGGAATGGGAGGGCTGTTGCCCACATTTTCGGCGTTATGGAACACCTGCGCTATCTGTAGGCTATGCGCATCACACTCTGAACATGTTGTGGCAGCGCATCCATGCGGGCAGCAAAACTCTCCAATAACACAAGAGAATCACTCTTGGTGGGCCGCTGAATGTGCTCAGTGAAGAGCTGTGTTGCCCGCCTGTGCTCCTCGAGCATAGACTCCCATGCCACGTCCTTCTTCTTGGCCCTCTTCGCCATTGATGCTGTTGAGGTCGATGGCAGAGATCTGGATTTGAATACAACATAATAATATATAATTTAATCATGGACAGTATATTATGTACTTATCGTAATTTTCTTCCTACGTTCCTTACAATACATTTTATATAAATTTCTGTTCATTTTCACAGATTTTTAGCCACTGGAGAATCATATCATTCTTTGGCATTCCAGTACCGGGTAGGCGTTATGACGTGTCTGCAGAATTGTCAGTAGAGCCATTTGGGCGAACATGTACCTTAGGGTGCCATCAACACCTGAAGAATGGAGACTAATAGCTAAAGATTTTGAACAAAAATGGCAATTTCCTAATTGTTTGGATTCCCTTGACGGGAAGCATATCAGAGTACAGGCCCAAAATAACTCAGGGTCCATGTACGGTACTTTAATTACAAAGGTTACAGTTCCATAGTTCTGCTGACAGTGGTGGATGCCAACTATCGTTTTCGATGTATCGATATCGGTGCCTATGGACGGAACAGTGATGCTGGATTCTTTTCATCATCAAATCTTGGATGAGCTGTTGGTGCAAATACGCTCAACTTTCCACCGGATGAGCCATTGCCTGGAAGAGACGAACCTGTTCCATATGTCATGGTTTCGGACGAGGTGTTTCCTCTGCAGAGGCATGTACTACGCCCATTTCCTGGACGCAACTGTACACTGAATCAGCGGGAATTTAACTATCGCCTCAGCCGAGCAAGAAGGATGGTTGAAAGCACATTTGGAATACAGTGTACATGCTAATCGCTTCAGAATCTTTCGCACAGCAATTTGCGTTCAGCCAGAAATTGTTAACGACATTGTGAAAGCCACCTGCATTTTACAAAATCTTGTTCAGCCTGAAGCCAACATTTCTGAACCTGAGCAAGATGAAATTTATGCCATGCAGCCTCTGCACCGCACTGGACACCATGGAGCAGAGAGCGCTTTGACAGTCAGGAATACCTTCATGGATGACTTCGTTAATGAGGGTCGTTTAGACTATCAGCTCAATATAGTTCAGCGAGGAACGCTGGATTAAACTCACCTGTCTCCAGAAGCAGTGCTCAACGACTCATCATCGTCCAACTCTTCCTGCGAAGCCTTCGTCTGAGTGTCGCTGGGGACATTTGTAACTGTGCTGGAAAATAAAACAGACAAAAGAAAACTGCGCACCCATACATCTATACAATATATGTACACAGAGAAATGAATTTGTGTGCGTTTGTAAGTGTGTTTGTGTGTGTATGTGCGTGCATGATGTTCATGATCAATGCCATCTAATAAATCACGTGTTCATTTAAAAACAATTGCAATGTCAGTTGTGGAAACTCAAAAAGTATTTGTGCACATGCAACAAGAAAGGGGGATGAGGTGGAATGAAACAATGAGGACAAGGAGTAGGAACTTACATGGGATTGGCTAGATAAGGAACCAAGAATGTCATGGATTGATAGAAAACCCGTTCTGTTGCCTTTGTCGCTGCCTGCCCACTCCTTGATTCTTGTGCCAAATGCAGTTTTCTTCGGAAAGTGTCCCTTAGGTTTTTCCATTTCTTCCTCCAGTCTTGGTCTTTGAAAGAAAATATTGATCAGTTACAACATGTACATAGTGTCAACATTTCTGTGTGTACTTACTCTTCAGTGAGATGTTTAACATACTATGTTAATTGCTATACATCTAGAAAAGATGATGATGATGATGATGATAATGGTGATGGTGGTGGTAATGAATGATGATGATAGTGTATATTATGGGGTTTCCGTTTTTGCACATAATATAGTGTACATTGTAGATTTTGACAAGAAGGAAGGAAGGAGGGAATACAGGGAAAGAAATCAAGAAAGGAGGAAAAGATAGGGAGCAAAAGAGAAAACTTAAATTTTAAAATATTACAAAAGGAGCAAGCTCACCTGTCCCCTCAGGTTGTGCCATTTCCCTTTGCACACTCCTCCAGAAATTGTATATAAAATCGCTGTCCCTGTGCTCTTTGCACTGCGGGTCATAAATTGCAGGTTGTGTACGAACAAGCTCAATTAGTTGCGCTATCATTTGTCTTTCCTCCCCTGCCAATATCTTAAATACTCAATTTTGTAAGGTCTTTTCCGACCCAGGGGGTGTCTTCTCGGGAGAGCTGAGTGGTGCCAAACTGCCGGATATGGATGAAATATATGTCACAGAAAATGGAGTACTGAAACTTTTGGGAAACCTTAACGAAAATAAAGCTCCAGGGCCTGATGGAATTCCCGCCAAATTACTGAAACTCTGTGCCAAGGAAATTGCCCCTGTTTACACTTTGTTATTTAGAGCTTCAATTGAACAAGGAAAAATACCGGAAGACTGGAAAAAAGCAAATGTAGTACCCATTTTTAAGAAAGGAAATAGAGCTAGTCCTGAAAATTATAGACCAGTCTCCCTGACATCAATATCTTGTAAACTTTTAGAGCATATCTTGCACACCAGCATCATGAAGCATCTCGAGAGACACTCAGTTTTAACACATGTACAGCATGGTTTTAGAAAACACAGGTCGTGTGAGTCCCAGCTGGTCACAACTTGCAATGATTTTGTTAATAACTTGAATAACAACAGGCAGACTGATACCATCTTATTAGATTTCAGTAAAGCATTCGATAAAGTGCACCATGCTAGTCTCTTGACTAAACTAAACCATTATGGAGTGAGAAACAGTACTTTGAAGTGGATTAAGTCTTTCTTAGAAAACAGAACACAGATAGTCGTCGTTGACGGAAAGTCATCCAATCCTGCAGCTGTTCTCTCGGGAGTACCCCAGGGTACTGTTATGGGCCCCTTACTATTCCTAGTTTATATTAACGATATGCCAAGTAAGATCTCTCCAGGCACTAATTACGACTGTTTGCTGATGATAGCCTTCTTTATAGAATAATAAACTCAAAAGAAGATACGGAAATCCTACAGAAAGATCTAGACAGTCTACAAAAATGGGAGAGGGACTGGCGTATGGAATTCCACCCCAATAAATGCCAGGTCCTGAGAATTTCAAATAAAAACCACAACATCACCTCAGACTACTTTATACACGACGAAAAATTGAGCGAAACATATGAGGCTAAATATTTGGGTGTAACATTGGACAGAAAACTTACATGGAGCCAACATATTAATATCACATGTAACAAAACAAACAGCATACTAGCATTTCTGAAAAGGAACATCTCTAACTGCGATAGGAAAGTAAAAGAGAAATGCTATAACACCTTTGTGAGGCCCTCCCTAGAGTATGGCTGCAGTGTCTGGGACCCCCACTGTCGAATAAACATAGACCAACTGGAAAGGGTCCAGAGGAGAGCTGCCCGCTTTGTGACGAATGACTATACTAGAAGTGGTAGTGTAAATAAAATGATGAGAGACCTTCAGTGGACACCATTAGAAGACAGGAGAGCAAAAAACAAAGTAAAAATATTTTATAAGGGCAGGGAAGGAAATATCCATATCCCACTGAACCACCTCACCATTAATACCAGAGGTCAGAGGCAACAGAAGGAATAATTTAAAATATAACATCCCAAGCTCACGGGTTAACAGCCATCTTTATTCTTTTTACCCTCGTGTCATCAGGATGTGGAACAACCTCCCGGCAGAAGTCCAAACACTACCGTCTGCAACGACTTTCGACAATGAATTAAAGAACATAATTATCCGTTGCAGCTACCATTGTAACTACGAAGTGTCTAGGCACACGACATATCGTGGAAAAAGCGTGGAGAGATTTTTTCACGACACGTTTTTCATCCAATCAGAGCTTACCATTTTCTGACTCAAAATGGCGGCCCCCACTGAGCGGGAGGTCGGAACCTGGGGGGCGTGAGATTCTAGTCAGTTTGTATCAATGGGCGGTAGTCAGATTGACTAATCAGGCGAAAAGGGGCTGGGGTAGCTGTATTAAGTCGTGAAACGTCGTGAAAAACTTCACCAAGGCCATTTCCACGACATGTCGTGGAAAACTTCACGGAGGCGATTTCCACGACATGTCGTGAAAATAGCCACTTCCTTGTAACTAAAGTGCGGGTTGTATTTCTGTGCACAATCTGGAAACCAAGAGACAGTTATACCAGAGTTACATATATAAAAGATCTTACACAACTAATATATTTTTAAATGGTCTTAATATCTATGAAGGTTTTACCTTGCTTTTAGCCTCAGAGGAGCGACGTTGAGTCGCATATAGATCTAGTAGTGCAGTTGGGGAATCGTCTTATAGACGTACCAACTATAAAAGAAGAAGAAGAAGACCCACTACGTCAGGACGGTGCAATTCATGCACTTCCGTCCACCGAGTCAGGAGTTTCTAAAAATAGTTCGGCGCGCACAATCATAAACACGGGCATGCTGCCATAACAAGAGGTTCGTCGTTCGTGTTGATCTTGATGACAATCCTGCACCTTATTTGTAACTAGATGACCGACCGGGCATTGTCCGGAATAAACAATCATGTGCTCCCCCCCCCCCCCCCTCTGACAATTATCTAGACATTATTTACATTCTTTGAGGTGTTCAAAGGAGTTGTTTTTCTTCAGTGAAAGTGATGTAGAATCTAAGTCTGGGCCTAGAAAAATAACAAACACAGTGCAACATAGGTTAACTCAGGCAATAGATCTTGATAAATTTTAGTTTTGAGAACATGGCAAGTAATGGAAGGCGAGGGTCTGCTCCAACTATAGTCGAGTTTCCCTGTGGGGAATGCAAAAAAGAAGTGAAGAAATCACATAAAGGGTTACAATGTAATCTATGCGACCGATGGTATCACGCCTCATGCCAGGACGTCAGTGATCAACTGTATGAGGGACTAAGCAAGGATAGTGGCAAGAACAGGCCCCAAGCCCACTGGTAATGCAATACATTAGCCAATAACGTCGTCAAGAGCCTATCAAAGCTAGAAATGAAGGTGGAAAGACTTACAGCCACCGTTGATGAAGTAGACAATAAAGTAAAGAAGGTCGAGGAAGACCAAGCTATCCTAAAGGAAAAACAAGGAGCAACAGAAAAAGAAGTAGAAAAAATGGGTGCCTGCTTAACAGTGATCTCCAAGAAACTTGGAAATCAGGATGATAGAAATATAAACCAAAGCGTAAGGGAAGTGAAAGAGAGAGAAGAAAGAAGGCAAAACTTAATTTTTTTCAACTTGATTGAAATTGAGAGTGAAGAAACTGAAAAAAGGATACAACACGACTCGCAAGAAGTTATCGCCACTCTCAAGAAGATAGGAACTGAGAATTGCCTTTTTGACACCCCAGTTAGACGTGGGAAAAAATCGGACAAACCAAGACCTTTAAAAGTAAAATTCAAATCATCAGATTCAACAGATATAATCCTGAAATCAGCTAAAAAGCTAAAAGGAACAGAGATCTATATAAGCCGGGATAGGACCCCTTTAGAGCGGGCAGAGTGGAAAAGACTACTGAAGATAAGAGACCAAAGACGCAAGGACTCAGAGGAGAAGGGAGAGGAAGCAAACTGGATCATAAGGAAGGGAGAGGTGGTGAATGCAGCCAGAGCACCTCGGCAGCCCCATGGGGCAGTCGAGGGCGACAAGTAAATGATGAATATTGCAAGAAACCTGTAAATAGTGTACAAAGCAACTCCTTTTTTCAATACCTACATTGTGTCTATACTAATGCTGATTGCTACTTAAACAAACGGTCAGAGTTTCAAGCTATTGTTGCTAAGGAGCAGCCTGACATCATTTGTTTAACAGAAGTTTTACCAAAAAATTTTAGGTTTGCTTTACAAAAAGTTGAGTTAAAAATGGATGGATATGACTGTTTTTGTAAAACAGAGAGAATGCAGGAAGAGGAGTGGTTATTTTTGTGAAGAATTGGCTGAAGGCTCAAGAAGTATGTTTTAGAGAGCAAGACAGTGTGAAAGATACAGTATGGGCTGAGTTACATTTGACATATGGAAATAGACTACTAATTGGATGTATCTACAGATCTCCTAATAACACAGCGGAAGCAAATGAGGAGCTGTATAAATTAATCAAAGTTGCCGTCAAGGGAAAATCAAATGTATTACTCACAGGGGACTTTAATCATCCAGAAATAGACTGGGAAAGTGAAACATCACCACCAAATGAAAACCACAAGGCATCAATGTTTCTTGAGTCAGTGGTCAGGGACAATTTCCTGTGTCAGCATGTCACAAAGCCGACTCATTACAGAGCAGAACAATCTCCAACCCTTATTGACCTGATTTTGACGAATGAAGAGGGCATGGTGAAGAATGTTATCCATAGTGCACCAGTTGGGAAGAGTCACCACCAAGTCCTTAGCTTCAAGTTACAAGTTTACACGGAGGACAGGGAGCAAGAGCAAGAAGCAAGTTTCAGTTATTCAAAGGGAGACTATGTAAAACTCAGAGACCGATTTAGGGCTCAAAATCTAAGTGGAAGAATGCAAAACATGAACCTAACAGATGGCTGGAACCTGTTACTAGATACCTACCATCAGGCAGTGGAAGACTGCATTCCCAAAAATACATGGAAATCCAGAGGAAAAAAGAAAAAGAGGAGGCCCCCAGTGTGGATGAATGATAACGCACTTCACAAAGTCAAGGAAAAAAAGAAAGCATTTACTAGTTATATGAAGACAAGAGATAAAAATGACTACCTAGCATATACCAAAGCCAGAAATCAAGCAAGTACAGCATGTAGAGATGCAGTTAAAACTTATGAAAGAAATGTAGCTAAAGAGGCCCAGCATAATCCAAAAGCATTCTATGCCTACGCCAATAGTAAAATAAAAACAAAGGATGGAGTTGCTGACTTGGTGGATGAAGAAGGGTCTACAGCCCCTGAAAATGATGACAAAGCAAATATTTTGAACAAATTCTTTTGTGGTGTGTTTACACAAGAAAACCTCCAAATTATACCCAATTGTGAGAATAAGGGAATGAATTCAGAACTTAGAGACATTGTTTTCAAAAAGGAGATAATACAGGGAAAACTAAAACAGCTGAATCCGTCAAAATCACCTGGACCAGATAGACTGCACTCACGCGTTATAAAAGAACTTGCGGATGTGATTGATGAACCAATCGCAGAGATTTTTAAGAAGTCTCTTGAAGAAGGAAAGGTTCCAGATGTATGGAAAGATGCTAATGTCACCCCCCTGTTAAAAAAAGGAGATAAATCAAATCCTGGCAACTACCGACCAGTCAGTCTTACCAGTGTTCTATGTAAGGTGATGGAGTCAATAATAAGGGATGAAATTATAGAGCATATGAACCAAAATAAACTCCTGTCGTCCTGCCAACACGGTTTCATTCCGGGAAGATCATGCGTGACGAATCTGTTGGAAGTTTTTGACAAGTGGACAAAAGTAATGGATGAAGGAAAACCTGTGGATATTGTGTATCTCGATTTCGCGAAAGATTTCGATTCTGTCCCACATCGGCGATTGCTGAAAAAGATTGACACATATGGTATCAAGTCAAAAGTACATAAATGGATCACTGATTTCCTTACTGGAAGACGGCAAAGAGTATATGTGGGTGGGTCTTACTCCGAGTGGTCAGATGTAACAAGTGGAGTCCCCCAGGGGAGTGTTTTGGGTCCTCTTTTGTTTGTGATCTTCATCAACGATCTACCAGAAGCACTCAACTCTTGGTGTCAGATGTACGCAGACGATACCAAAGTATCATCGAGAGTAGTGACGGAGTTGGAGAGACTAAAATTACAAGAAGACATTGACAGGTTGGTGGACTGGGCCAACAAGTGGCAGCTTCATTTTAATGCAGAGAAGTGCAAGGTCGTACACCTGGGAAGGAGCAACCCAGCGCAGGAATACACAATGGGAGTACAGCAGTCGGAGGACAGAATGAGATTGATAACATCGAATGCTGAAAGAGGGGGGTGTTGGTGGATGTGGAGCTAAAATTCAGCAAGCACATCGAGTCACAGGTGGCAAAAGCGAACAGAATACTGGGACTGATAAGACGGTCTTACCAGTATCTTCAGGGCGAGAGCCTTAAACTGCTGTTTACTGCACTGGTCAGACCACATCTTGAGTTTGCTAATGTCGCATGGTCACCCAGATACCAGAAAGATAAAAACCTTATTGAGAACGTTTTGAGACGAGCCACCAAGCTAGTACCAGGTATGGCCGAATTAAGCTATGAGAAGAGACTAGAAAAGCTCTGTCTCCCGAGCATGCAGTACAGAAGAGACAGAGGTGACATGATAGAAGTCTACAAGTTCACACACAAACTGTACGACGTTGAACCATTACTTGTATTGGATGCAGACACTAGAACCAGGGGTCACGCATATAAACTGAAAAAGACAAGAGTGAACTCTGGAAAAAGACAACATTTCTTTACGGTTAGGGTAACAGACACCTGGAACAATCTGCCAGCCAATATTGTCAGTGCCCCATCTGTCAACAGCTTCAAAAATAGACTAGACACTTACTGGAGCAACCGCAAGTACTTGTATAAAGTGTAGATAGGGGAGACCACAAAGTTATCGAGGACTAGACTAGCGATGATCAAAAGATCGGACAAAAGGCTAATAAGCCTACAAAGCCCGAAATACTATATCATATCATATCATACAATCTTGCTTCAGAACTCATGCGCACCACAACATTACGCACCAAACTGAACGCTTGATACGGTTAATTTTTATGACATGCACGGTACTATATAATATTACGAAACAAACATGCAAAAATACAGATGTTACATAGCATTCAACATTGTTATTTTTTTAAAATACATGCTTGAAGTAAAGAACGTTTAATTATAGCCATCATCTTCCTTTGCCGCCCGTGCAGATGCGGGGCCCTCTTGCAGAAGAGGGACAGCAAAGAATACATCTGACGTGATACTGCGTGTCGTAATGTGAGAGGATGAACGACTTTTTATTTTTAATGTGCTTTCATGGTAGCTCTAGTGCGTGAGTGAGGGACGGCCACTCATAAAAGTTTATGGGCACTTGGCAGAGTACCATTAATTGGATTATTTCCCTTGTAATACTAGCGCGGGACCCGTTATTCACATCACGGTGAAAAGCGCGCATTTTGATTGGTCAGTTGGAAATGTTGACCACCGGGCTTCCAACTCTTATATCATGGCTTTAAGTTTCTTACAACTCGCTCCTTCGTTGTTATCCACCGACAGAAAGACGGGAACCCGAATTCATTTTTGAGAGTAGACAATACCCTATCGGTACAAAATAGGTACTCATGATAACGTTTGTTATCAATGGAGATACGTCGTATTAATGGACGAAAGTATCCCGCACAAATTTGTCCAATGTTGTTAGTCCTGAAGCTTTGAGAATTTATATTAAAACTATTACCGGGTTTCTGGTATAAGTAGTCAGTTAGAATTTTAGCAGCAAGTTTCTACTTTATAATGGTACCAATTTTGTTGTACTTTGATGCACATATTCTATTGAAATAATTAATAAGAGGGTCTCGGATTTAAAGCAAACTATGAGTTAGACGCATGTTATCCCCGATAAATCCAACCTGGGTCAAATTTATACAATTATTGCTGGAGGGGACGCTAGAGTAATTTCTGCAGTTTACTGGGATATCTAATTGACTTTTGTGTGCACCCTTTTAACCGTACTGTAAATTCGATTGTGTTAGGACCCTAACCGGTTATGTTGTTCGGCTGGACTCAATGTCCGAGCCTTTCACTTGTCCAAAACGAGACTACGTAATAGCTCTCTCGGACGTCCGCGCGGGCTCATAAATAAGATGCGAGTTCGAGTGGTCAGCACACTCCATCAAAGACGCAGAGACAAGAGCCGACAGCACAGTGGACCTAGACCGGCGGCGGCCTGCCGTGGCGCGCCTCGCCCAAAACATGGCCTAGTCCAGTTGCGCCAGTAGCAGAGAAACTTTGGGTAAGTTGGAGACTATTATATTGGAAGTGACTTTAATTTGCGCACCCCCCCCCCCTTTTCTTGGATGACACGTAGAGAATGCTGATCTACAGAGACCATTATGAGTCCGGCTCAACGGTAATTGCCATTGTCATTAGACGTGTAAGATGCGCGATGCAGCGCAGTGTCTTGATATTGTGACTTTATTGTCAAAGTTAACGTTTGCGGTGCTAGATGATAATGATGGCTCGCTAACCAAGCTATCACGATTTGCTTGTGTGCATATATATAGTGTGTGTGTAGCATTGCCTTGTTGTGGTAGGCAGTGAGGATTTCCTGACATGTTGATGTGGATGACTTATGTTATAGCGAGCGGCACTACACACTTGATTGTATTACGGGTATTTGTGTACCTTGCCAGTACCACTATGCTATAGAGAGCAGTGTGATTGTGATTGTGTGTTTAATGTTTAAGATGTGTAATTAATTACATGTAGGCCTATTGGAGATGTATAATATTAGTTGGGCCTCACATGGGTGAGCCCCAGGATTGTTCTATGTGCGGCGGTGGATGAACAATGTTTCAGTGAGTCTACACATGTTGCAATGAGTCTCGCCGACATATATATATATATCATGTGCATGTATTATAGTTATCCAGATGTATTATGCTTCTATGAGTTTCGTAAGTGTGTGAAGGACAGTGTCATAATCAAATGTAATTGGTGTGAGGTTAGTGGTCAAGGGGAAATAACCGAATTAATTATAGAGAGGAGGTGAATAAATATAACATGTGAAGTACGTCAGTTGTAGATAAGGACGGTGTTTTTTGATGACGTCATTTTAAGCAAGAGGGAACTATTGAACAACAGGAAGGCGTAGATAAACAGTAGTATGCTAGTAGATAGAATATCACTGGTGTTATGGTGAATGGGCTATAGATAATCAGATATATACTACTGATATTAAAATGTAAAGATAATGTGCTATCGATGAAGATTAACACCCCGTTTTCAACGTGGGGGTGAGAACTATTTATTTGTCTACGTCACTTAACCGTTAAGGCGTATTGATAATATAGGCAGCCGAGAGAGCAGCTGACCGGGGGACTTCACTCCGTGCATAGCCTTCCCTGTGTGTAGGAGTCAGTTGCATCCTACTTGAGTGGATGATTGTAATATTTACCAATACAACATGACTAGATGTTGATCTTGTCATTTATATTCATAAGCTTGACATGACACCGCTTTGATATATTGTTTCTGGCCTTAGTGCCAGACCAATCGTAAGTAATCGAAGATAGAATCTCTTGATGACATCGACAGTGAATGAAACGTACGACATTTATCCGTTAGGAGAGTCTTGAAGGAACCCACCAGGAGTGAATGCAAAATTAAACTGCCATCTAGAGCTGCATCTAGAACTAATGTATGAAATGTATGACTAACTGTGATTGAATTATCTGGGTGAGGCTGGGAAATGCCAGCCCATCCTAGAGCTAGATATATCTAGATATCTAGATCTCTGTACTTAACTGGGCCGACGTCACTTGTCGTTGACGGGCTCGTTCTCTACTAGAATTGTAGGCAGAATATCCCATATGACATTATGTATTCAGAGACTGTAATTGTCATCCAATAAGTAATCTAGTTTTTAGATATATATACCTAATAGATCTAGTTTAAGCAGATAATTAGTGAGTCCAGAGTTAAATGTTATTAGAGAAAGTATAGAGCTAGACTTAGAAGGAAGTATTATTAATTATGGATGTGATGCCACAGATGTTTATCCTTATTAATTAATTAGATCTAGTCGAGATTGTTAGTGTCTTTATTATAAATAAATGTGACCCTGCAGGTCTGATGAATTGAACTTTAATCAGATTGTCTTTTAGTATTTGGAATGGTATGAAAGTTAGGTCTTAGATGGAATAAATAATAAATCATAAAACTCTCGATTATAAAAAAATGCAGTCGAACCAACACCCCATCAACACAACATTATGATTCCAGGGAATCCATAATAACTGGGTCATAACAGTTTCATTTTAAGGAATGTACACATTACTTTATGTATCTAGTGGTGTGTCATACACATGTTAGCCTGGCGGCATAGCTCCGCGGCTAAGGTCAAAGGGCATGACCCTTCAGTATCGATTGGGAAGGGAAGTAACCAATACAATAGCCCTGGGGCGGGTTAGTACTAATAATGGGAGTGGGCCTATGAGGATGGCCTGCATTGGGATGCAGCGTCTGTGTTATGGACGGTCAGTGGGCCATGTTGGCCACTGCGTTATTAAATGGAATGGCCACTCTGGATGTGTTGTACACCGGCTCAGTGGAGCGAAACTATTGTGTTCTTGCCCCTTCATTCGTTATGTCCCTCATACTTTGATTAGTACATTAGTTTATGTTGCCAGTGTGCTAGGAAACTCCTTGTGTATATGATATAGCCACTTGTAATTGTTATTCGTTAACCTTAGCGCTATTTTATTCCATGCATACATATCCAGTTGGTTATTGCTTAAATTCTATATTATGTTGTTGTTGTTTGATTTAATACTTAATACTATTACTATGTATGTCCACCATTGATTGCCTGATTAATGTTGTCATTATATCCTAACCATATTTTCGTCTTTTTCTCTTGTTCCAGCTTATGGCTGGTTGGGCTTCTTTTTATGGGCTTCTTCTTTTCTGGGTTTCTCTTCTTTGTTTGGGCTTCTCTTCCCTTTCTTGATAGGGTTTTCCCTATGCCTTTTGGTAGCGATACCTTTGTTAGGCTTTTGAATAAATAAGATTGCCAGCAGAACCCTGTGTTTGTTAATCCTGTGTATCCTTAAGGGAGTTACTATTGAACCCACGCAGTAACCACATTAGCCACTCGTAGTTCACCCAACAGTAAGAGGCGACTAAAGGTGCAAAGGTCCTGGTCTCCCGAGAAGAGCCAGTTGGCGGTGGGCCAACTACCCACCCTGTAAAAATAAACCAGTTACAGAAACACAAGCAAATACTTTAAATCAGTCTTTTATCTTGGGAGAAGGGGGAGCATCTGCACCTGTAGATTCAATGAAGGACAATGGACAAAGCCGAAAGGACTCCACTGGCCTGACTGCTCCTTCATCAAACAAGTCACTCCGGATTGCGTCGTGGAATGTCCGCTCCATGTATGAAGCAGGAAAGAGTGCCCAGGTTACAATGGAGATGAGGCGATACAGACTGCACATACTGGGAGTTAGCGAGACCCGCTGGATACAGTCCGGACTGAAACAACTTAATTCTGGGGAAAAGATTTTGTATTCTGGAAGGAAGGACAAAAAGCATACAGAAGGAGTAGCGATCATCTTGAGCAAGCACGCCCAGAGATCACTGAGGGGATGGGAACCCTACGGAAGGAGAATTATATTGGCATCATTTACTACAAAGAACAAGAACATCAACATGAACATTGTGCAGATATGCGCCCCAACAAATGAAGCAACCGATGAGGACAAGGACGATTTCTACAACCAGCTTCAGGAAATAGTTGACACATTGCCAAGAAAAGATGTGAACATTATAATGGGAGACGCCAATGCCAAGATAGGACAGGACAATACAGGGTATGAGGACATTATGGGGTGCAATGGTTTGGGACAAATGAATGAGAATGGAGAGCGGTTTGCAAGTTTCTGCGCATTTAACAGCTATGTGATTGGAGGTTCAGTATTCCCACACAAGAGGATCCATAAGGCCACTTGGATTTCACCGGATGGAGTAACTGAAAACCAGATTGACCACTTTTGCATCACCCGACGTTTCAGACGCTCACTGGAGGATGTCATAGTACAGAGAGGAGCTGATGTTGGATCTGGCCATCACATGCTGCTGGCAAGACTCAAACTCCGCCTCAAGAAACAAGGTACCAGAGCAGGAACAAAGAGGAGAAAGTTTCAAGTGAGCCTTCTGGATGGAGACAAGAAGGAAGAGTTCCAGCTGACGCTGAGGAATAGATTCAAACCCCTTGTTGACCTCGAAGAGACAGTAGATTTGGAGACTCACTGGGCTAAGGTAAAAGGAGTATTTACATCGACATGTCAGGATGTTCTTGGGGAAAAGAAAGTGGAACACAAGGAACGGATCAGTCAAAAATCACTGGACTTGATAAGGATAAGAAGAGACCTAAAAGAACAGGTAAATGCAAGTCGTACAAGAAGCTCAAGAGTTGGTAACCAGGAAGAGTACCGGGCATCAGCTAAAGAGGTAAAAAAATCAATTAAAAAAGACAAAGAGGAGTTCATAGGAATGTTAGCAGAGAAGGCAGCAACAGGAGGACATATGAGGATCCTCTACCAGACTACAAAGACTCTTGCTGGAAAATATGGAAAACCTGAAGTTCCTGTCAAGGATTACAACAGGAAGGCTATTTTTGGAAAGGAAGCTCAGGCAAAAAGATGGATAGAACATTTTAACAGCCTTTTGAACAGACCTCCACCAAGCAACCCACCCGACATTCTACCCGCAAGAAATGATTTACCGATCAGTTGCGACCCTCCGACTAAAGCAGAGATTAATGATGCCATAAAGCAGTTAAATCGAGGCAAGGCAGCTGGACCAGATCAGATCCCACCAGAGGCGCTGAAGGCAGATGCTGCTGGGGCTGCAGAGGGTCTGCACTCACTATTCTCGAGGATTTGGATCGGAGGCAAGTTTCCAAAGGACTGGAAGGAAGGACACCTCGTGAAGCTTCCAAAAAAAGGGGACCTCAGCAATTGTAGTAACTACAGAGGAATCACACTTCTCTCCATCCCAGGAAAGGTTTTCAATCGGATTCTTCTCAAGCGAATACAGAATGCAACAGACCCAAAACTTCGTGAGGAGCAAGCTGGTTTCAGGAGTAATCGATCAACCACCGACCAGATCGCCACGCTGAGAATCATAGTAGAGCAGTCGCTAGAGTGGAACTCCCAACTGATAGTGAACTTCCTTGACTACGAGAAGGCCTTTGATAGCATCGATAGAGAAACACTGTGGAGAATATTGAGACATTATGGAATCCCAGAGAAGATGGTGAACCTTATCAAGAGCATGTACGACGGGACAAGTTGCAGAGTCGTACACGATGGCGAGCTTACTGACAGCTTTGATATCAAGCCTGGTGTTAGGCAGGGTTGTTTGCTGTCCCCATTTCTGTTTGTCCTGGTGATTGATTGGCTTATGAAAGAAACCACCAGTGGAGGAAGAAATGGCATACAATATTACAATGGACCCCATGGACACAGCTGGACGATCTAGATTTTGCAGATGACTTGGCACTATTGTCGCACACACACGACCAGATGCAAGCAAAGACTACAGCTCTAAACAAAATTTCAGAATCTATTGGATTGAGGATACATCCTGCGAAGTCGAAGGTCCTAAAAATTGTTGCACCCCCAAGCGCACAAGTCAGAGTAGGAGATCAACCACTGGAAGATGTAAAGTCCTTCTGCTATCTTGGTAGTATCATTGACAATAAGGGAGGAACAGAGGCAGAAGTCAAAGCACGAATTGGAAAGGCACAGGCAGCTTTCACGTCCTTAAGCAAGATTTGGAGAACCAAGGATATATCTCTAAAAACAAAGCTGAGGATATTCAACTCGAACGTGAAGTCAGTCCTGTTGTATGGATGTGAGACTTGGAATGCGTCTCAGGCCTGCATAAAGAGAATTCAAGTTTTCATCAACAGATGTTTGAGGAAGCTACTTAAGATCAGATGGACAGACAAGTCAGCAATGAAATTGTATGGAAAAGAACAAGACAGCCCAGTCAGAGAGGAAATTGGTAGGCGATGGAGATGGATCGGCCACACTCTCAGGAGGCCAGGAAACAGCATCACGAAGAAGGTATTGGATTGGAATCCCCAGGGCAAGAGATCAAGAGGAAGGCCGCGCGGAACGTGGAGAAGAGCCAGAGAAAATGATGTGCAACGAAGCGGAAAGACTTGGAATAATGTAAAGAGGCTGGCCCATGATAGAGAGGGATGGAAAGTGTTTGTTGGTGGCCTATACCCTGATCCAGGGTGAGAAAGGCAATGATGATGATGATGATCATCTTCCTTATCTCAATTGTCACCTTCCTGCCAAATTTAAGGCCTGAAGAGTGTATAGTTTGGTCAGTTAGTCATGCCAAAGGTTGCAAGTTACTGAAATATATAATAGATTATTGCAGATCTAGACAATTATCAATTAAGACATTTGACGCTAGTGGCTGTAAAAGAATATGATGGTTGCACAGGTGAAGGGCTGGCAAGACCCAGCACAACCTTGATAGAGACTGTAGATTTTTTTCTGAAGCTGTTTTCCAAACAGACATTGAAAAATGCTAAAGTCAAGACAACATACTACTTTCAATGCAAGTTAAAACATCTGCCTTGCACACTGAAGTACAAGTATTCCAAATGCAAATGTTGCACACCGGATGATGTTGTTAATTTCTTCCTGACAATTCGACTGCATCACCAGGTCAGCCCAAGCAATAGTATACCAAAACAGTAAATTTCAGGAAGAAACTTGGAAAACTGAAGAAGCTGCAACATGAGTAACACTTTCAAATTTCATTATCATCAGAATACTACGGCTGGAATTTGGTGAGTTCTTGTTGTTTTTCTTTTAATCTCCAATCTGGTCACTTTTCCTTCTTCATTACTCTTGTTCGGCTACCTTGGTTATCCCTACGCTTTTTCATAAGATTAGAAGATGTACAATTCCCCTTTGGTCTTACGCTTATGTATTAAGAACTTTATTCAAAGTTTGCAGTTTATACTCATTTATTTGCTTTAATCATTAAATTAAATATTTGAATAGATGATCTATTGTACAGTGGCGTAGTGGGTCTTGAGATAGACTTTCAAGATGTATGTAGTGTAAGGAAAAAGTACTACACATGGCACGCACAATGAAGAAGCACACTCAAGATATTTCGACCAATGCCTATGCTTTAATTTAAATCAGACACATCTCCGGACAGTCTGACGCGACCATCTAGTCGATCGCGACATGACTTGATCTCACGCGATGGTCGCTCGAGACTGAACGTCGCGTCGCGCATAAGGAGATGGCTTCTCACAAATCTTACTCGATTGATTTTGAAGGGACAACAGTCGTGAGCGACTCAATGTCGCGTCGCGCATAAGGATACGTAGGCTTAAAGAAAGCCAGCATGGTAGGTGGTTGTCCAGCCGGAAACGTAGGCCTGCCTGCTTCGCTATTAAACAAGGACTTTCAGGGTGCGTGGGTGTATACAAGGTACAATGGTATTTCAGGGGTGAAACAGAAACAAAGCCCTGGATTTCATGTAGGCCTACTACAGCAGGGGTCACCAGACTACGGCATCCGGCCCGCGACGTCAGTTCATTTTGCCCGCCATGGCACTTGATTTTGTTTGATAAAACCAGGGATATCTAGAGCTACGGGATGGACAAGCTTCCTTAATACACGTGAGGGTTAAAAGCCAGGCCTGAGGCCCGCGCTTGTAAGTCTGTCAGTTATCCGACCCTCTGTGAAAAAAAGTTTGGTGACCCCTGTACTTCAGTAATTATACATGATATTTTGAAGGGCTTCTCAGTTTTGAAGCACCTAAGTTTCTTCTCTGTAAAATCAGAATCAGCTTGCCTTGTATGTATGTTGATAGTATGATTACTATGATACTGATAGGTAAACCAATTGTGAATTAGTGGGCTAAACACACAGCACGTAGGCTCGGGGTAGCGTACGTTAGCTCGCATTTGAAGTATGACTCAAAAACATTTCGATTCATTTACTTTTTTTTTGTTTCTGTTTGTTGTGGTATTATAATAACAAAAATGGAATATATGGTCTTTCTACCGACACCGTATATCTATGACCGACACAGTCCTATCATGGAAATTCACCATTCTATTGGGCAAATGATTGCACAAAGGAAGTGGGGGTGTAGGAAGCCAAGGGATGGAAGGCATACATGGGAGGAGAGGGGATAAAAAGATCACCAAGATCGAGTGTACGAACACGTACCTTTACTTTATGGAAGGAGCTTTTCATCGAAAAAAAACCAACCAAAACAAAATAAAAAAAAACCTCTTAACTGGTTAACACATGGAGATCTCAGTTCTGCATCGATTCACTTAAAATTCTCATCAGTTTACTTCCAGGCTGTTGATTCTTTGGAAAGTTTGCTAGCCCCATGTAAACTTATTACTATATCAGCCTACATGTACATACACTGTACTATACATGTAGCCTATCTACCAGTTTTTAGGCAAAAAAAATTTCCGATAATTTTGTTTTCCACTGGTCCATATTTTTCAACAAATTGTTACATGTAGTAATAATAACTATAATACCCGTAATAATAAACAAAGGCACTAATGCCAACGGGAGACTGTTTTTTGACAATTGGGTGATTTTTCCCGGCAAAAAAAGAATCTAAGTGTCATGATTCGGATGTTGTTAAAACTCACTGCTGGGTAGTTAGATAGTATAAAACATCGTGTAACGTTCAGATTTATTGAATACAGACGAGCAGAAGCATCGTGTCGCGAAGTATCTCCGGTTGGCCAGTACCTGAACTGTGTGATTTGAAGACTAGAAGTCCTTGCTAACGGACTGACTGAGCTCTAGAAAGAAAGGTCTGAGTGGGCTGACCTTTGAAAGCCCACGCTGCGCTATTTTGATGTTCGCGCCTACCAGTAGGCGTGACCAATGGTAATATATATCTTATTTGTTCAAGCATAATAGAAGATCAGAGATAGAGAGAGAACCACAGCCTCATAGGAAGTCTAAGGAAACCCCAGCTGGCACTCGACGACGAGTGGCCTGTGTTATAGAATTATTTCCATAGTATGATTGAAGTAATATGGCACATTGTTGATGAATTGAATAATGATTGTGCATATATATAAATAGTTTTTTGCAACTGCGTAATTACCTACAAGCCGAAGTGTGCTTCTGTAGGCTTGGAACGTACTGGGCTCTCCTAACATTCAAGCCCATATGATTTAGGGAGAGTTTGCCTGGCGACTCTCCAGTGGCGACTCAACTGTCACTTTAAATTGATATCTAGTTTCGTATAATATACCTATTTGCTATTGATTGCAGTACATCCAATAAGGGACCATAATTACATGAATATCATAGATTAAGTTAGTAATTAGAATTTATTGCTTTGAATATACCTCTATTGTCTTTTGTTTTGTTTATTAATATTTATGTAAAACATGGCCTGACCGTCCTGACATATATAGATACTCTAGTTGTTTAATACTTTTCTTGTGTGGTTGTGTCCGAGTGTGAGTTAGCTGCCTCTCATGCAGTCGAATGCTCCCCAAGACTCTAACTCTGCTCGTGACATCTGGAGGGGACATCCTCACCCTGAACTGACAACTGGAGGGGACCCCACTGACATCTAGAGGACACCACTGACATCTAGAGGACACCACTAGCATCTAAACTGACATCTGAAGAGGACCCCGTCAACATCTGCAGGGATACCACTCTAGACTCCACTGTTATTTATGTCATTTTTTGTAGTTTATATTTTTGTATACTGCTAATTTTTTTTGTTTCTCCCCCACATGTCTGGCATGTCCTCTCGTCATTGATCCTGGGGCCACTACGAGGGACTGACAGCTAGTAACAGGAAAAGACAAGACCAGCGCTGTGGACCAAGGGAAAGAGCCAGTCCATTTCACCCAGTTAAATGAACCATCTGTATTAGTCTTCGTTTGAGGGGTTCGTCGTTCCAGCTCCCCTACTTTTGACAGGCATTATTTTTTTTCTTTTGTGTTTAGATTAGATACGCGGGATGTTGGAAGGGATCGAGACTCAGCTTACCTTTCTTGCCAGACTAGCCGATCTAGATGGTGGTTTAAACCGGATGTGGGGTATGCTTTGCCTTGAATAGTTCTATAGGGACCTGTTATTCGTGTAGATTATTAGCGTTCTATCTTCCTCGTACTTTTAGGAAGACGTCTCTCCTGTTCTTTTTCTTACCTTTCTGTAGATAGTTTCAGGTTAGTCAGGTCTGTTGTCGTTTGTTCTTTGTTATTCTCGTCTCACTCTCCATGTAATTCTTTTCCATTATAGTGTTGCATTATTATATTTTGTATTCATACTCGCTATATTATTGCCTGGGATAAATCACGTGTCTATGGCACGTTGAGAGATAATCTGGATATTACAGTTGTTAGGCTTGTATAGCCAAGGAAGTTAATATCGTGAATATTGATTTATTCCGGTTTATAGCAGAGGGAACGCTGCTAGGAGTGTACGGAAGATACACTGGGAATATTACATTGGTATCGTTAGTTAACGACCAATCACGGAAGCAGTAGACTGACTGCTTGAGGATTAGGAGATATACGTGAAGGAGATAAGTGATCACTAGGATAGCTCAACCACTTCTTGGTTGACTAAGACATACTGTTTGTTGTTGATTTGGTTAATTTCGTTCATACTGCAGGAACGAACACCCGCAGAGTGCAATTGATACATTGCTTCCAGGGAGAATAAAGTTAGAGAGTTTTGATAAGTTGTCCTCGATTAGGACATTATATCGCATTATCGACCGGTATCATGGCCGAACTACAGAAATATTTGGAACTCGCTCAATCATTTGGCATACCGGAAGCTCAGCGTGCTTCTTGGGTTGACCAGAAACTGAAAGAAGAACGAGAAGAAAAAGCCGCGGAGAGATTACGCCTAGAAAAGGCTGCGGAACGAGAAGAAAAGGCCGCGGAGATATTACGCCAAGAAAAAGCCGCGGAACGAGACGATAGAGCCGCGGAACGCGCGGAGAAACAGGCTCAAAGAGAGTATGAGCTCGCTTTGAAACAGTTGGAAGCGAAGCAAGCCCAGCCTACCGGGGCTCCGGAATTTGCTTCCAATAATAAAACGAAGCCTATATTGCCAACCTTTAATGATAAGGTTGATCGTATTGATTCCTACCTCCACCGCTTCGACCTCCATGCCGTTTGCGCGGGATGGCAGCGTGGTGAGTACACGTCATGCCTCGCCAATCTTTTGACAGGGAGAGCGTTGGAAGTTTTCCATAGCCTCACTATTGATGACGCTAGGGACTATGACATTCTAAAGGCCGCGCTATTAAAGCGTTTCCAACATACGGAAGATGGATTTCATAAGCGTTTCCGCGATTGCAAGCCGGAAGCTTCTGAGAATTTCTCCACTTACGTGGACCGCCTCCGCCACCTACTCAGCCGTTGGACTGAGTTGGCCGGTGTGGAAGAGGGAAACTACAAGAAACTATATGATTTAATAATTAAAGACCAAATATATATGTCCTGCCACACGGACCTGGTGGCGCATTTTAAGGAACCAGCCCCCAAAACTACCGTCGAGATAACATCGATAGCGGAACGGTATGCTGCGGCTCACCCTAATCGATCGTTAGCTAAAGCTAAATTAAGCGAACCGTGTTACGCCGGCGCTGCTACTAAGCCACCGGTACCGTCGAGACAATCAAGACAGTCGCCGCAGGTTCGTCCACGGTCCGAGCCGCCGTTTAGCAGGAGGCAACCGAATCCCCATAAATTTTCTCGGGACTGGGAACCCCGATATTCACGTCCTTTCCCTACCGGAGGACCGCGTAACAACTACTATCAAGCGCCCCCATTTCCTTCTTATCGAGGTACACCTCGAAGGGATGATAATCCATTCCACTGTTATAGATGTGGCGGCGAAGGCCACATTCGGAAACAATGCAGAGTTAGATTAGATGCGGCAAATGCATGCTCTGTAGCATTCACCGAAAACCGCGGTGACAGAATTAGGAATACCGAAACCGGCAGTAAAGTTATTCCAGTTATGTCAGCCCTCCACGAGCGAGGCGCGCTGACATTGTATGAGGGACGAGTAAACGCCATACGAGCATCCGTGTTGCGTGATTCAGGCTGTACGACCGTCGGTGTGCGTGAATCGCTGGTCCGTCCTGCACAACTCCTGGATCGCGATGCGACATGCATTACTTTTGGTGGTTCAGTTGAACATTTTCGTTTGGCGGAAATATATGTTGACACTCCGTTTATAACTGGTGTTGTCACGGCCTGTGTGCTACCAAATCCGGTCGCCGACCTAATCATTGGGAATATTCCCCACTTAAAGGACGTCTCCGATGGCGAACTCGAGATTTGGGACGATGATAACGACATTGCGTGTGTCACGACAAGACAACAATCGCGTCGCCAGAGTGACGACACATTACGATCGCCTGTCGTCGACTTGGATGTGACCCCCGAGATTTTTCGTAACGAACAGCGCACAGATCCATCACTAAAGCCCCTCTTTGCTAAGATTCATCCGGACAGCCCGAATACAAACAGGTTCTGCCTGAAAGACGACCTCCTATATCGCGTTTTTCGGGGAAAGCACGAAACTATTTTGCAATTGGTCATACCAAGATCATTTCGCCGAGACATCACCCGCCTCGCTCACGACACGCCATTGTCGGGCCACCAGGGCAAAGCGAGAACAAAATCGAGAGTCCTGTCTCAGTTTTTTTGGCCTGGGGTTTACGGTGACATAAATAGCTATGTGTCGCGTTGCGATACATGCCAGAAAAGAACCCCGAAAGGAAAAACTTCGCGGGCACCTATACAAGAGATGCCGCCGGTTTCCACTCCATTTCAGCGAGTTGCCGTCGACATCGTCGGGCCATTACCGAAGTCGGATAGAGGCCATCGGTTTATTCTATCAGTAATCGATTATGCCACCCGTTGGCCTGAGGCTATCCCTTTGAAAGAAATATCGGCCGATCACGTCGCCGAGGCATTGGTGACCATATTCACACGCGTCGGATTCCCGTCCGAATTATTATCCGATAGAGGTCCGCAATTCACCTCCGACCTTTTCAGGAAAGTGCTGGAACTCACGGGCATTAGGCAGAAACTTACGTCACCATACCATCCACAGTCCAATGGCTGTTGTGAGCGCTGGAATGCCACCATGAAAGCTATGCTGGCACGCGTTTCAGCCGATAGACCTGGTGACTGGGACCGTCGACTTCCGGCCATCTTGTTCGTATATAGGGAACTCCCAAATGCGACAACGGGTTTTTCCCCGTTTGAACTTTTATACGGTCGTAAACCACGTAGCCCGATGGCCATTTTACGCGATTTATACGCCGGTTCTAATACCGACGTTCATGATACGCGATCCGCGTATCAGTACATCGTCGATCTCCGACATAGAATAGTTAATGCATGCGACCTGGCTCGACAATTTGCATGCGTACGGACCAGGTCATTTATAGGATATCGCGATCAGGGTAGTCGGTTAAGAACCCTGTCAGTCGGAGATCGGGCATTGGTGCTGTTGCCAGAAACGAATAACAAGCTACTCCTCACTTGGAAGGGCCCCTTTCTAGTTAAAAAGCGACTCTCGAGAGTTAATTATCTCATTACCATCCGTGGTAACGATAAGGTGTACCATATTAATATGTTGAAAAAGTATTTTACCGATGACCAAGGTCATCACGATCATTCTTGCCATGTTGTGGCCCAAGCAAACGCAGCGATGGTCACTATCGATGACAACGACCGGGAGCCATTACCTATGACTAGATCGCTCCTGTCCTTGCAAGCCACAGAGGACGCGACTTCCGTTAATATCAATCCACAGCTGGATCAAAGTAAGACACAGGACATAATGGATCTTGTTCGGGAGTTTGCGCCACTATTCACTGATTTGCCGGGTAAAACATCCTTAGTTCAACACGTCATCCGGTTGCACTCGGACGTACCCGCGTTTGTTAAACCCTACCCGCGCCCGCTGCACGCGAACGACACCATACAGTCCGAGGTGGAAAAGATGCTCAGCTTAGGAGTCATTGAGCGCTCGACGAGCCCTTACTGCTCGCCGATTGTACTAGTAAAGAAAACAGACGGTTCCGTCAGGTTTTGTATCGATTACGGGAAGCTTAACGCTCTAACCATTTACGATGCTGAACCTATCCCGAATCAGGAAGAGCTATTTGCGCGATTGGCTGAGTCGTACGTATTTTCGAAAATAGATTTGGCTAAAGGCTACTGGCAAATCCCAATGGAAGAGGCCAGTAAACAGTACACAGCGTTTCAGACCCCTATGGGTCTTATGCAATGGAGGTTCATGCCATTCGGTCTCGTAACAGCACCAGCGACATTTGCGAGGATGATGAACATCCTATTGCTGCAGACACCATACGTCCTAAGCTACTTTGACGACATTTGCGCTTTCCATACGAATTGGAAAGGCCACTTAGAGGCACTTCGTCAAGTGCTTAGTAAACTTCGAGATGCCGGGCTTACAGCTAAGCCTAGCAAAGTCTTCCTGGGTTATAGGCAGATTAACTTTCTAGGACATACTATCGCCAAAGGCGTCCAAACACCGGACGACAATAAAATAAGTAAGATTTTAAAACTCCAGGCTCCTCATACTAAGAAGCAGGTTCGTAGCCTGTTAGGCTTTTTAAGCTATTATCGGAAATTCGTTCCTAATTTTTCGGCCCTTACGGCCCCGTTATCGGATCTTACAAGAAAAGACCGAAACAATAAAATTATCTGGACTACGCAGTGCGCCACCGCGCTCGCGACAGTGCAGCAACTGTTCTCCAGTTCGCCGCTGCTTATCCTACCAAATATTAGGCACACCTTCACCGTCCGCACTGACGCGTCGGACCAGGGAATTGGAGCTGTTTTGCTTCTGGAAAGAGATGGCTTATTGCGCCCGTGTATGTACGCTAGCCGGAAATTACTTCCGAGAGAACAGAGATACGCTATCATAGAGCGGGAGTGCCTGGCGATTGTATACGCCGTAGACGCGTTTTCCCGCTACCTACTTATGACGGAATTCGTCATCGAGACAGACCATAAACCGTTGTTATTTTTAAAATCGAACCGAGCCAAGAACGCTCGTTTGACCAGATGGAGTCTGGCCCTTCACGAATATCGCTTCATTATAAAGGCCATTCCTGGTGGAGACAATGTCCATGCCGACCTATTATCACGGTTACCTTAATCTTGTTGTATTTTAGTCTGTCATATGTATTGGCGTTGGATGGGATTGACACCTCATTCAGAGACCGAGGGATGGTATCACATATTGTTCACCCATTGTGAACACTTTTCACCTACCCCTGTGCTTTCCTTTGTTCCAACAGCTATTTTACTGACGTCGACCTGTATTTTGGCCACACCAGACGTTGTTGCCCAGGGTCGAGGACGAGAAGTCATGGCAGACCAGGAGTCCAGATCCACTAATGCCATCGATGCTATTATAGTTATCTTTTCTGGAGTATTATTCATTGTATGTATGCATTCCTGATGACATTCGCACAGGATCAATGTTGTACTCTAAAATTTTCGAGTTATGATTGTTAATGTCTACGTATTTAGAGGTATGATTTAATCCTCAGAGAGATATATACTTTTGGACGGAGCCTTAAGATTTTCATGAAGTTTTGTCCATCAAGGATACCCGTCCTGTAGGGTTTTTTTCAACTTTTGTAGTAGTCTTAGTTATTACCTAGTTAAGTTCACCTTTCGAGCAATTTCTCGACTCATGCCTTCCCCTTACGATAATCATTTATATCGTTTAACTGGGGTGGGGGATGTGTCACGATTCGGATGTTGTTAAAACTCACGCAGAGAGTGAGTTGTTGTTGTTTTACCAGGGCCATGAGAAATTGGCTGGTGGCCTTGAACGGCCCTCGCGAATTATAGTTGGTGAGTAAATAAATGTAAAGTTAAACTATTGGATTCACGCTTGTCGGTTTTAATGTTCGTGATTAATAAGTAATGGAGTAGGGGTGAAACAAGGTGGGGATAGTTGACATTGTTAAGTATGACTAGACAAGTTTTTGCACGTTAACTGGCTGGTATAATAGTGCAGACGTATTACTACAATTAAAATGGTGGGAGGTTTCGGCCAATGAGATAGCTGAACTAATTGGGCCAGCGGACTAGCACTGCTGGGTAGTTAGATAGTATAAAACATCGTGTAACGTTCAGATTTATTGAATACAGACGAGCAGAAGCATCGTGTCGCGAAGTATCTCCGGTTGGCCAGTACCTGAACTGTGTGATTTGAAGACTAGAAGTCCTTGCTAACGGACTGACTGAGCTCTAGAAAGAAAGGTCTGAGTGGGCTGACCTTTGAAAGCCCACGCTGCGCTATTTTGATGTTCGCGCCTACCAGTAGGCGTGACCAATGGTAATATATATCTTATTTGTTCAAGCATAATAGAAGATCAACCACTGGAAGATATAGAGTCCTTCTGCTATCTTGGTAGTATCATTGACAATAAGGGAGGAACAGAGGCAGAAGTCAAAGCACGAATTGGAAAGGCACAGGCAGCTTTCACGTCCTTAAGCAAGATTTGGAGAGCCAAGGATATATCTCTAAAAACAAAGCTGAGGATATTCAACTCGAACGTGAAGTCAGTCCTGTTGTATGGATGTGAGACTTGGAATGCGTCTCAGGCCTGCATAAAGAGAATCCAAGTTTTCATCAACAGATGTTTGAGGAAGCTACTTAAGATCAGATGGACAGACAAGGTCAGCAATGAAATTGTATGGAAAAGAACAAGACAGAGCCCAGTCAGAGAGGAAATTGGTAGGAGGCGATGGAGATGGATCGGCCACACTCTCAGGAGGCCAGGAAACAGCATCACGAAGAAGGTATTGGATTGGAATCCCCAGGGCAAGAGATCAAGAGGAAGGCCGCGCGGAACGTGGAGAAGAGCCAGAGAAAATGATGTGCAACGAAGCGGAAAGACTTGGAATAATGTAAAGAGGCTGGCCCATGATAGAGAGGGGTGGAAAGTGTTTGTTGGTGGCCTATACCCTGATCCAGGGTGAGAAAGGCAATGATGATGATGATGATAATAGAAGATCAGAGATAGAGAGAGAACCACAGCCTCATACTGTCATAGGAAGTCTAAGGAAACCCCAGCTGGCACTCGACGACGAGTGGCCTGTGTTATAGAATTATTTCCATAGTATGATTGAAGTAATATGGCACATTGTTGATGAATTGAATAATGATTGTGCATATATATAAATAGTTTTTTGCAACTGCGTAATTACCTACAAGCCGAAGTGTGCTTCTGTAGGCTTGGAACGTACTGGGCTCTCCTAACATTCAAGCCCATATGATTTAGGGAGAGTTTGCCTGGCGACTGGCCAGTGGCGACTCAACTGTCACTTTAAATTGATATCTAGTTTCGTATAATATACCTATTTGCTATTGATTGCAGTACATCCAATAAGGGACCATAATTACATGATATCATAGACTAAGTTAGTAATTAGAATTTATTGCTTTGAATATACCTCTATTGTCTTTTGTTTTGTTTATTAATATTTATGTAAAACATGGCCTGACCGGCCTGACATATATAGATACTCTAGTTGTTTAATACTTTTCTTGTGTGGTTGTGTCCGAGTGTGAGTTAGCTGCCTCTCGTGCAGTCGAATGCTCCCCAAGACCCTAACTCTGCTCGTGACACTAAGATCTGGGAAAATGTGCGCAGTTCGGGCTTTTTATCTAAGTCTAAGAGACAAAAATTGGAGACAGAGAGAGAGAGAAGGAGAACTCGACAATCAGACAGAGACACACAGGAAGAGAGAGTGACGCTGACAGAGAATTGAGAAGGAAACAGTAGATAAGTGTCATGATAAATTTTTATATTATATTACATTGTATCAGTTTTGTTGATTTTGATGATGATTGGAAAAGTGTAATTTGAAACTCAGTCATTTTCTTGTGTGTGTGTGTTTTTTTTTTGGTGTTTTTTTTACAGAACTGTTAAAACAAAACAAAAATGTAAAATATGTGTGTACCTGGACCAGCCGAATAAAAACTGGAGACGCAGATGTTATTTTGGCCAATGTCTATAACAATTAACATGTTAACTCATTGTTTCGACCAACTTTTTCATTTGCACCCACGAATGTTTTAGTTTTGATTTTTATAAAAGACACTTATTCTCGAGTTAAATTGTTTTTATAAATATCACTATGTTAAGAGGACAAGCCAATTCTCATGAAGCGCTACCGAATCTGGTAAACAATACTACATGTACCGGTACTGTATGCGTACTACATTCGGTACGAATAACATGCCAGTTGGCCCCTCTTGTATGGTTGTACCCGAGACACCTGCGGTTGCTGTACCTATTGTATTGTAGGCCTACTGTGTCTCGGGTTGTACTAGGTACATGTACATGTAGTTTGAAAATAAAATGGCCACCTGGTGAACCTGGGTCCTTCTAATGAAATTTTAGCCTTGGAGTGAGATGGTAAACTTCCCGGAGGCATTGCTCCTGGATTTTACGTAGGTGGTTTGTGTGTTTATTTCCATGCTGTAAACACCACATTGCCAAGTGTCTCTCAGTTTAGACCGCAGAAAAGGGATACTACCACAAGGGACAGGACAGGAACACGTCATCAATTTTGACCAACTTGCACCATTTTGGATGAGATCCGATAGTTCATAATTAGGCACACGGTCAACGATGTTTAATGTAACATCAGCGAGTGTGCATTTAGAGAGATCTCACTTCCGCCAAATCGCAAAACTAGGTCACGGCGGTAACAAGAAATGAAAGAGTCCCACTCTTCACCAAAGACAGTGTGCGTATCTGTTTACTGTTTTTTTTTACAAATTTTCGGGTTGATTGAAACTACATGTACATAAACGCTAGTAAGCTCTCACTCCCCTTGGAAATGTACAAATGGGTATTGTTTACCGCCGATCAAGTCAAGTGAAGTTGCATTTCACCAAAATGGCGGTGCGCATACTTCCTGTAGTCACGAAAAGTGGGCTTCTTTCGCTTCTGGTAGTTCCATATTCTATGCTACTGACCTAAAGTTATAATGATCAGTTGCGCCGCCAATGTAACCCCCCCCCCCCCACACACACACAAATACACACGTCATTGTAATGTACATGTATCTTTAGCGCCGGTGTCTCGGGTACGACCATACAAGAGGGGCCAAGATATCTCTTGTTTCCGCTTTGTGATGACAGAAAGAAACCATATACATGTACAATGTATCTATCTTTCACCTAGGTATTGCCCATCCACTGCAGGATGTAGCCCTCCGACAATCTTCATTTCTTTCTTATGTCATCTTCGTCCATGTTGTTCCCTCGATATTCTTAAAATCATCATGCCACCTTCTTCCTGGTCGTCCTCGTGTTCTTTTTCCTGTCCGTGGTTCCCATTCGGTGCAGCGTTTTGTCCATCTGTTGTCATTCATCCTTCCCATATGTCCGGTCCAATTCCACATTTGTTGTAGCATGAATTTTACTACGTTCTTTAGCATTCTTTGTTTGCGTATTTCAGCGTGGGGAATTTTGTCTTGTAGTCTGATGTTAAGCATTCTTCTTTCCATTGCCGTGTAGGTAGTTCTTAATTTGTTCGTAATGTTACGAACCACAAACCAGCGACAACAAACCCTTTTCATAAAATTTACAATGTTTAACAAAGTTAGGCAATATCAATTTACAAGAGCCCTCATAAGAGCAATTTACAATGCAGAACAATATCTTACTAACAATAGCAATCGGCAATACGTTTGTTATGAAGTGAGATTCAGCCTTTACTATGTTGTATAAGGATATGTGTTCGACTGCATTTTTTTGTATGCATGTGTCAATGATTAACTCACACACAACCATACTAATGACCAAATAACATAGTGGTAACTTTCAGGCAGACCAGCAGGGCCATAAACCGCTTACTGACATTACGCTAAGTTACAACATATTGTACAGTATGTGAATGTGAATTATGATGAACAACAATGTTCATAGAATTTCATATCAGTTCTAAGTCTGGGACTATTCTTTTATGTATAATGCCATTCTACCTTAAATATATCTAAACTAATTCTAAATCAATTCCTTTCAATGCTTTCATCCTTATAATCCCCCACTAAAACACTAATCCCTTAATTATTTTATCTCTATCATTATGCCAAGGCTGACAGTGTTACCTAAGTAATTCTACAGACTTGTCCCGCTCACTACGGAGACATAGGTATATGATTATCCAGACATAACGACAAATCCTACAATGACATGACTTTCATACCCTCAAAATGACCTCACATGGCGTGGATCTTCCACTTCCAGATCTTTGATGAGCTGGTATTTCCCCAGCCTCACGAAGTCTGAGACAGTTTAAGTTACAAAGTATAGATCCAGCTCTAGCTAGACAAATCTACTACATGTATCAATTTCCAATTCCTCGCTCTCTCATTCTTGTTGTATTCATCTGCCTTCCTCTATGGGGATAATTACACACTCCTCGTCCTAGATCAGTAGATGGCCACGCTCATCTGCTTGATTCACGGAGCATTTCTGTGATCGAAACTCACCATTAGCCCTGGTTTCTAATGAACCAGGGAAATCAACAAAAGCTTTGGATATTCATCAAGTGGAATGCATTCAGTTAACACATCTAGGCATAGCTCCACGTTGGTTTCGCTCTGGTGGAAACGCACTGAATCGTCTGTCTAGAACTGAAGAATTAGTTCCCCCCGCTGCATATATAATCGATCTCTTCTGCCCGTTTTCTGATCACTACACCTATTCCCATTGGTTGTCAATGTAACCGTCCTAGGTCACAATATAATCCACCCCTTAGGTTTCAACCTACACGTCCCTTTTCATCAACGCCTGATATTCTTCTGCTTTAAAGACAGAAGCCCTCACATTCTTTAAGTTTATTTAGATTCTCCTACCTATTCTCAATGGTCCGCGATGTCTTGTTTACTGTGGTGGTTCCTCCGCTGCAATTCCCCCTTAGTTAACCTGACGTCACAAAAAAAAACCTTTCTTGTCCTTCGTTGCTAGGCCACGGCAGACGTGGCACGCATGTTTTTGATTCTATAAGTAAAACAAACGCACCTCTTAGTTTGACGAGAGTGTACCACCTCACTAAAGACCTTAGACCCTGACATCTTACAATGCCAATAACAAATTATACTGCAAAATCAATGCAAATCAGTTACACTATCAAAGTCCGTGGAGGGTATACCACTAAAGTCAGCCACAGTTCTGTATCTTCTCGCGGACCAAGTGCTAGATTCACAGTTCACACTATTTCACAGCGACGGGGACCGGGCGTTCTTCCGCAGCCAAATCGCACGCTGACCACCGTTGTCAACCGGGTCTCACCCAGCTTACGTCTCCAACGATGACATCACAAAGCAACCACCAAGGCGACCTCCAGCCAAAGCAGTGAGCCACGTTGTCCAACGTCGGCAGCCGGGTCCACATTCACATTCACGGCTGCCATTCCAACAACTGACACAAAATTACTTGTAAAACAGCGACACCTAGTGAAGCAGAAGTGTCTCTCTTCCTCACTGTAGGACCGTTGCTCAAACCCCGTGAAGAGATATCCTCCCCCTTAAATAGGCTGGGGGGGGGGGGCAAACACGTGTTTTTTTTTCTCGACTCACGCTTGGCAAATATTAATCATTTACCTCACCCCCCACTAAGCACATCTCTGCTTACTCGTGGTGGGCTAAGGCCACGCAAAACCTATGCGTAACAATGAGTTTTTTTGTAATCCACCATGTTTGGCAACCACAAGCAATCATTGGGATACGTCCATATAGTTGGTGTTGTGCTCTAACCTGTAATTGGAAAAAATTGACTAACTCATTTTTTTTTTAGCTAAAAATAGTCACCACGCCTTTCCGGGGGTGTCCTATTCAAATGGGAAGTCTACACGCACTATAAATAGCAAAATTGAGCTTCGAAGCCTTCAAATTACTTCAGGAGTTACAATTCTAACCGTGTACATGTATATGATGGCTGTTCTAATCGTGTACCAGTAACTGATTTCTGTGGCGGAATTTTGTCGTGCTCTAGTCGTGCGTATCTCCAAGTCTAACTGCATAAGTGCCCGACAATACTTTGTGTGATAACCGCGTAACAAGATTAACCGGCTTAAAGACCTGCAGTTAAAAAAACAAAAAATTAATTACGACAGAAAGACACGTTTTGTTTGATTAATAAACACGACCAAAAAGATATACATGTAGTCCTGTATAAAAAAAACACTCGCAAAAAGATGTTTTTTTTCGTCTTCTGGAAAACAATCCCAAAACCAGTTACACGGTTAGAGTACAACACCATCGATATATTAGTCATACAAACTTAAAACTCGGCACAAAGAAGGATGGACTGTATTTCGTTTTATTAAAAAGTGAATTTGACTCCTATTAGCATATTTTATTATTTAGGGTCTTTGTCCATATATACCAAGGCAGAGCTGACAGTGAAGCCTTTTCTTGTCAGGAACTTTGAAGCTTTCTAATCCCTACGTAATCCATGCACAGGTTGCTCGTATATATAATTGAATTCAGCCATGTATGCAGTACGGTATTCTGAACTGAATAACAGTCTCACCCCCCCCCCCCCGAAACACGCAGCCACATGACCTGACGATATGACATCAGATCTTTCAGCCCTGGATACAGATTATGAAACATGCGACCTACACCATGTTGAAAAAAATAGGCAAAGACTATACCTGTATTACTAGAACTTTATACAGCACCATCTCTTTCGAAAGCGTTTTTTGTTGGTTTTTTTTTGTTAACCTTGCAAAACTTGGAATGTAATTGTTACATACATACACCACAAAAAGACGAAAACAGCTGACATAATACATGTACTTTTGTTCCATAGGAAATTTAAAGCCCCAATAATTTTCTGGCGCTCAAATCAGTTCAGATTTTTTACCCACACTTATTAAATTTCTCCTCATAATAAACATAATTTCATTTTCAAATATTTCCTATACCATTTGAATTTCTCACAGAAAACCAACACTTCAGATCAGTCCATTCATCCCTCAGTTTAATAAAAACAAAGTCTGCGATTTGTTAACGAGGTAGTTTATTTACAAGTTTACAATTTCAACATATAAATCAGAAATCTGAATTCCTTACAATCAACAAACACTTCCCACACGCTCATCTCATCCATAGAAAAACCACAGCAACAAAAAATCTGACGCCACTCGTTCTCGTTCTACACTTCAAAGACATCCCAAACTGTTCACTCTGAATGTCGTCATGTTCTCAATGCAAATAATTCATGCTTTTCTCTCCGCTTTCTTCCGTTCCGATCTGGTAAATCGTCTCCTGACCCGCGACCACCAAATGCGTTTTTCATGGTCAGGGTTTTGAATCTCTCCGAACTCACACGGCCCTGATAAACATGGGGGGACGAACTCTTCTTCGGCGTAGACAGTTTTCTTGATCACATCTGTATCTCTTCTCAACACTTCATTCAGCTGCTGAGGTAACGTTGTTGATCCATCAAAGCGTATGAGGACATAGCTGGCAAGTAGAAAGCAGAAACAGCATTTTCTATAACCAGTTGTAGTGTACATGCAATTGCTTCAGTTCATGGCGAAGGAAAGAAATAATCTTGACTGCATAATGACTACTTAACCCCTTCACAACCTACATAGGATTTACACCATAGGTCATTCAACAACAAAAATATATATATATAAAAAAGTATGTTTGATGTACACATATTATGTGCTTTACTAAAAGTAGGGTTCCTGCACCTAAATACCTCTTTAAGAATTTTTTTTCCAGGGGTAAAATGTTAAATTCCAGGGCTACTTAAAGGTCGGAAAATAAGAGGAAAAAAACCGGTAACTCTGATTCTGCCGCTTTTTTAGTGTTGGTTGTTTTTTTTCATACGGGGCAAATTTCAGGGCCATTCCAGGGTTAATTCACTTTTTCCAGGGTTTTAAAAAAAATTTTAAATTCCAGGGGTGCACAGGAACCCTGTAAAAGGCCGATAAATTTGTAGATCATCTATAAAGCGGTGCCATGTCTGACAGTGACACAAGTAATGAAGATTTGCAATTTCTGGCCGGCTGGGGCCTTGATTTTTCCCATGGGGAACAGACTCAATAACGTACAATGTAAATGTACCATTATTCACTCCGGAGCTAAACATGCAATAAAGCAACCTCAAAATGGACTGCAGGTTCGAATTCAGTAAACATTTTTCACGACGAACTACAAATCCTGGCCATTGCCTTGTTTGTTTTTCTTTTTTGTTTGTGTTCTTTTTCTTTGTTCAAAGTTTGTGTCTTAGGATCCAGTAATGGTGGAGCTTACTTACAGTAAACTCTGATAATACGCACAAAAGGCAGGTAACCCCCCCCCTCCCCAAAAAAACCAAAAGAAAATGCAGGCAAAGTGAAGAGCAGTAGAGTAATAAGGTGACGGCATTGTTCATGAATTACAACAACTGCATATTTTAATTTATTGGCACTTGACAATGGCTATTCACACTTATGTGACAATCCAAACTCCGTGGATAATTACGTTGAATGTCAAACTATCGCCTTTTTTACGTTGTGGTACCCAATACAATTAACCTACACATACATTCGTATCTGAAATACACTTAAAATAGGCACAGCTGTTGTAACATTTAGCATTCAATTAAAGTTTACTAAACACCTGAACGTTGACATAAAAGTATAAAAGCAGTACTGCTTTCATCCAAGTGACGAGTAAAGTGCTTCGGTACGGACAGTTCCTATTACATGTATCATAGTTCATATTTCCATTCAACAACAACAACAAAAAAATGTAAAGGGGTGATATGGCAATCAAACTGGATGTTAAAAATTATTTCAACGACTATAAAAACATCCATTTGAAGGACAAATTCACCGGGTGAACGCTGCCTCCCTACAATGCCCGCGCTTGGACAGGACTGTTTCGCCACTTCATATGTTTTTATGGAAAGATATACAGTGTATTTTTTTTATATGCCATAAATGGAACTGTCCTTGTCGAAGCACTTCCATTAATATGTAAGAAGCGAATTTTGATAAGTCTGGAACCTGTAGATAAGTCTACAGCGTGGAAAAATCAACGACATGGATTATAATTTCGGGGCAATGAAACAACAACTCAACATACAGTCCTGGAACTTCCGGCGATGCAAAGTAACGAGTTAGTCTAGGCTTTTACCGAGCCTGTTAGTGGACAAAATGGTCTGAAAACAGAAGCATTTGGACAGAAAGCAACATACTGTGAGGCTTTGGACTTTCTTCCCAACTTTTGATGAGTCCGATTTTCCACAAAGCACCACCGATCTATAAATACGTAGATCAATGGCGTCATCTTTCGGTTGCTGCACGAAAGATTCTGGTGCAGTATTACATTTTTATCCCGGCGAACAAAATAATAAGCGCCGAGGACAGTATAATCTGTTTTAAGCCTGGGCGCAGATTGGGCTAGACTGTTAGAAAGTATCCACAGGTAATGTGAAAACAGTGATGCAGACAGCAACCTTTGCGTCATCTCATCACCCAACTAAATCTTTCAATTTCATTTAAATTTCTGACATTTACAATCAGCATCACCTGTGACTGTCCCCGTAAGGTCGGCCAAAACTGAAAATGTTTTGGCATGTCTATAATAAATAAAATAAGCGAGTTCCAAAACTTATGCTGAGAACTCCCAGACAACCATAAAACATAGAGACTTGCCGTTTTCACCTTAAAATATATTTTTTTAAATGTAGTTCCAGATGGACAACTGAAATTATGGGTATATATAATTATAGACCATTTTGTAATGATGCTCTGCGGGGATACTTTTAAAAGTTGAGCCTTTTTCCATGTTGCCTTTTACAGTCAAACATTCCAAGCTTTTCCTGTCCGTGTTTTGTAAAAAAGAATTACTTCTACTTCTTTCATTTCAGTATCAGCTTTCATTACTTAGGTATTTCCGGCGTTATATCAAATTAACATCAAATTATGAAACAATGCGAATCAAGATATAGAGGAAAGTGTATTTTTGTAGGTCCAGACGTACGTAGGCTGTGCCATTCTGCATGATTGTGTAAAATTTTTGAACAAGTGCCATCAGACTGCTACAGTCTCAACATATATAATACAGGTAAATGTGGCACAGAGACATCAACAGTCATAACAGGTTACAAAACCATACATAATAAAACGGTGTCACCAATACAATCATGCACTATTGGTTATGTTATTAGAAATGGAAGATGCTACATAATATGCTATGTCATGTATCCAGATATCCATCACCGCATACAGTTCATTTGTTTAATTCAAGGGATCTCGCCGGGTCCTTTGTAAACATTTAAGGACTTTTTTTTTTTTTTACGATTTATGTTTTAGTGTCATGCATCATAATGGGCGGCGAGACATCAGTATGGCGTCTAGCACCAGGGGCCCCGGTCTGATTCACCTCTTAGTGAGTAAGATCAGCATTATACGCTGAACTTACAACCTAATAGATTTTAGCCCCGACCTGTCCTAGATACATGAACCACGGACTGGGCAAGGAGCCATAATCACCTTCGACCAAAGTAAACATTCTTGTCCTCGACTTCTTACAAAATTCCAAGGGATACTACTCTTACACCACTACAGTTCTCTCACCATGTTTTAAATAGCAAGGCACTTCTACTGTTTCTACAGCCTTCCCTAATTTTGTAATCTATTACTGCGAGATACACATATAAAAACACAACAAAAAGACCTGAAGAAAGTCAGTACACGAAAGTTTGATTTGCCTTTCTCTTTCCTTTGCGTTTTATTGTATCGTTTCTGCATTACTTCTTTAAAAGCGCACAAGAAGCTTTGCTATATTATAATATACTTAACTGCTTGTTACCACATTTTGACTATCACTGAAAGGCATTTCTACAGCTCTTCCTTTTCGCAAATGGACTTATTCTGATATTCCATCTTATTCCACCATTACAAGTCTTAATTGCAAGGCTCCAGTACTGTTTTGCCTTCCATTGCCCGACTCATCCTTACGATACCATTATCAATCTACGTAGCCTATCATTACACGATTTGTACAGCTTTCCACTTTGGAACTCATACTTACGATACCATTATCAATCTATGTATCATTATAAAAAATGTTGTAAAACTTATATAATAGCTATTCTACAGCCTTCCCCTCATAACGAAAGGAGTCCATTCAACGGTTCTAGCCCACTCAAACTCTACGTGTCTAAGTCACAAGGTTCCTATACACTAGCCCATCCCCGTTCACAACTGGTACATGTACTCATTCTTACGACTCCACCTTTAAAACAATCTTTACATAATGTAATTACAAGGCTCTTCTACAGCCGTCTTCCTATTACAGATAGAACCCACTCTTACGGTTCTACCTATTTAACTTTAGTTGCTTAAAACCAGTCATTTCCCTAGCCTTCCTCCTTTTGAACCGAACATATTTCTACAGCTCCAGCATTCTCTATCCCATTCATATAATATAGCTTTCTTAGCTAAGGCACTCTCTTTATTATCAAACAGAAGATATCCTCCAGCCCATTATCTACATTTCTTAAGACTATCATAATCGTTTTATTTCAAGTGTGTAAATACGGCTTTTTAACACTAATTTTATCTTCTTTTTAAAATTTTAACGATTTAATAAAGGAATAAAGCCTTAAAGAGGACCGGTTTTCAGGAGTAGCCTGCCCCTTTGTCACCGGACTGACGCTAACCCTGACATGTTGTTTGACCGCTAACACTTTTGTCCCACATTATGACCCAACAAGTGACAGGGTTTCATCTGACTATACTTACCGCTGGATGGGGACTTACCATGCTAAGGTCACGCTCTGCTATCGGCCCCATTTCACCCCGACAGAACAAGTAAACACCTTCACCTGTGTTACTATTTAATCAACCAGAATAGGACCGCTGGAATACACAGAATCACTATTCTGTGGCCCAATACGGATAAGCATCCCCCGCCCCACTATCAGAAGTTTCTCATGCCTCTACATCGACCCTTTTCAGCATATTTCTGCTGTCAATCCCCGACCTCCTACCCCATCCATTGCCCTGGCTATCTCATACCGCCTACGAAAGGTCTGGCCCCTGTGCTGAGCAGGGACGCAACCAGGAAAAGATCTAGCTCAATGCATAAAGCAGGGGTGATACTTGATTTTTTATTTGAAAAAAAAATTCTTTCTTGCCGCCCCTACCATAGAAGTGGCGACAGGAAATTAATCTAAAATGAACGCATTTTTTCCCATCCCCACCCCACTCTCCGGCCCTCTATTATGTCAGCCCATGTAGGGAAATTTATCGATTTCTCTAGACCTCTGATTAGTGCCAACCCAAGGAAAACCGCAAAAACAAAGCATCTCGTTGGGAAAGTCTTTTTGAGAGCTAAGAAGGCCATGATGAGGACAGGAACAAGGCAACCCACTATAAAGCCCATTTAAGGGCTAAGAAAGCCAAGAGAACAACAGAACAACGTCAACAAAAACTAGTACAACAAAAAGAGAGGTGCAAATGCCATGGGCAGAGACCACCCGAAAGCAAAGACCTCAACACATGCAGTTGCAGTGGATTTAAAATGGCAAGTCCACTCAACCCAAAGGTCATAAATTCTTCAATCATGCACAGGATTTTTCATTAAGGCCCTTAAATCCTGATTAACAAACATACAGTGTCATCATCAATTACCATACAATGTCAGAATTCACAATACATGAAAGAGACGCCACATAAAAAAAGTATTACAACGGTGGTATAGCAAATCAAGATTCTGCCTTCACTGAGCTGTATAAGAATAATTCTTATCTTAGAGGATTTAAAACTTTCTGGTTCTCCAGTCCAATCCCCTTCAAGCTCTCATCACTACCCAAGACATCATCCCGAAAAAATAAATGTCCCTCTGTCTGTTAATTTGCTCTCTCTCTCTCTCTCTCATACAGGGAGAGAATGAAACAGGCTAGGCAGAGCAAGAGAGAAACATATAATAGATGAGCTACCGGGCATTGCCCAGAATAAACAATCATGTGACCCTCCCCCCCCCCCCCCCTTCTCTCTAGTATAATAAAAGTAATAAACTACAGTCTTGCTTCAGAACTCATGCGCACCAGAACATTACGCACCAAACTGAACGCATGATACGGTTACTTTTTGTGACATGCACGGTACTATATATAACGAAACAAACATGCAAAAATACAGATGTTACATAGCAATAAACATTGTCATTTTTTAAAAATACATGCTTGAAGTAAACAACTTTTAATTATAGCCATCATCTTCCTTATCTCAATTGCCACCTTCCTGCCAAATTTAAGGCCTGAAGAGTGTATAGTTTGGTCAGTTAGTCATGCCAAAGGTTGCAAGTTACTGAAATATATAATATACATGATCACAGAAAGGGAGGATTAGGAGGAGAGGGAAGGTGATCTGTGTGGACATGCCATTTCACGGGTATAGAGCAAAATTGTTGTATCTCCAGGTTTATATGGATAACGGGAGCTTACTCGGAAATACCACAATATTGGTCTCAATTGTCAGGGTTAGGACTAGAATTGCCGTGCTGGGTCACGCTTTGTTTATTTCATGGCATCATTGATTTTAGCCAGTGCAAACGTCCTTGAACTATTCCCGTGGACAGTTTGTTTTTGAAACGCTTTTTCTTAGAGATGGAAAGAAAGTGGGGCAAGATAGAACGAATGGATAAATTAACAGTGACGGTGCAGTTTTCGACCCCGTGGTTTGGGTGTACTTTAGCAAGGGAAGACGGGGCGAATAAGGAGTGAATAAATTCGTACATAAAACGTAGAGGGTGTAGTGACTTTACGAAAGCTTTTGACATCCTAATTTAACTTTGTCTGTTACTATTAATAGACTGCGAGCTGAGCTCGAAATGGATGCACCAATCAAATTTGAGCAGTTCGCTGGGGTTGCAGAAGATATAAGCGGAGCCATCTTTAGGTTTCTTCACTCCATGCAGACGTTTCCATCTGCGAGGGCGTCGGCTTAAGATTCGGCCTGAGAGAATCATGAGACTATTAAAGACATGTCTATGTCCTTGATAGACAATGGAATTTACCCACAGCTATTTTCTCCAGTTCCCTGATATCGTTTCAGGGAACCAATCGTAAGTTTCGAGACAGTGCGTCGACGATGACGTGAATCTGACCCTAATTTCCAGTAGAAGTGCTACCAAAGGATGCAAGACTATAATGTTTTTACTTGCAATTAAGATCTAGAATGAGTGACTGGTATACACATTTGTAAATTGTAATTGATGTGTCTGGATGAGGCTGGGGATTGCCAGCCCATCCTAGAGCAGATCTAGATCTATCTTAACTACGTCAGTGTGTCTTGACGGTTTGATCCTTTATAAGTAATTTACTGAGTGAATATTGTCGTCTGAGACATAAGAATATTATTTGTGAGATAGTAGGCAGATTATATTCCTGAAGATAAATAATTACTAAGTAAACTGTGAATGAGTCAGAATGATATGGATTTTCTAATCTTTTAAGAATCTAGAGGAGACTTCTAGTTATGTATTATAGTATTTTCATTTGATGCTGCTGATGTGGTCTTTTTAATATGTAAGATAGACGAAATTGTTAGGAATTTTAAGTAATAAATTTGTGGCCCTACAAGGTCCTTGATATAACTTACACGAAATTGTTATTAGTGTATGTGGCATGGGATGGCAGAGTAATTTGTAAAACCTCTCGATATTTATTAAATGCAGTCGAACACCTAAATTCCATAATATACCACCCCGTAACATTTGAGGGCATACCCCAAATCGTAACACTGGAGAGGGACCCTTAAAGAACTTTAGATAACGCCATGCCATAGGTAGATTATTTTAAAACCTACTGTATTTTTTTATTCCATCATTTAATATTGTACTCTTGTAATATTATGTTTTCAGGTCTTTTTATTATCGATTTTAGACAATTTCTACTAATTTAATATTGTGTTTCAATTTCATATGGTGAACTCAACATCCCATTGACCCGTGGACACCGGCGAGGGAACCCTTTCACCGTACAGATCTACCTCAGACGGAAATACAGTTTTTTGGGCTTGGAGCTATGGATTAAGGATAATTACCTTCTGAATTCCTCAAAAAGAAAGATAAGTGATCCATCTAACTAACAGTCTTGAGGAGGGCGACGTACTTTCCGCTCTGTGTGTGTTTCCAGGCCATTTTACTATTTACTATATGTTTAGTTTAAGTGCGGGAGGTTGGTTGGGATCATAGTTTAGCATATCTTCTTTGCCATTACGAAGGATATTGGAGTGCCTTGGTGGCTATTTATAATAACTCGGGGGGATTTGCTTCACTGTGAATAGTTCTTTTAGGGATCCATTATTCGTATAGGATTGTGGCGTTTCTTTTCCTTCCTTACATTTTTTAGGAAGATGTCTCTCCTGTCTTTCTTCTTAAGCTGTCTGTAATATAAGTTAGGACTTGTAGGGTCTGTTATCGTTCGTTTTACTTGTCAGTATACGTCCTGTTTATTGTATTTCTTTTTGCTTATTATAAACTTTAAACTACTATACTAACATTGATATGTTTACAATATATGCCTGAGGTGTTTCACGTGCTAAAACCACGTTGAATTGTAATCTGGTATTGACATATGAGAGAGAGATATAATAAATTTTTGTTCACGTGACAATTTCACGTTGAAGATAGATCTAGAGAGAATAATTTTGCAGTGGTAACAGAAGACACTGCGTGTCCCCGTTTTGAGAAGAGAGAGATATTTCAAATTTGTCGTGTTGAGAGAGAGATATATTTTTGATTCATCGCATTGAGAGAGCGATTCATTTTTCACAGTGATAACAGAGGACACTGGTTCGTCGCGTTGAGAGAGACATAAATTTTGAGAGTGATCACTCAAGACATTAATTTATCGCAGTAAAGGCGATATATAGTATTTTATTGCAGTGGGAGCAACGGATAGACGGCACTGCCTTACTAGAATTCATATTTAGAGAGAGAGAGAGAGATAAAGTGTTTGCAGTTTAAGTGATACTGCCTGTAATTTTCAGAGAGAGAGATAGAACGTTCTTTTCGCGAAGCAGTGCTAACATAAGACACTGAATTAATATTAACAGTCAATAACTGTTCATATAATATAATTGATACCGCGATATCCCTTAATAGTAGGTAAATACTTACTATTTACAGACTTTAACATATCATGGCTGATTTTCTTAAATACTTTGAATCTGCCAAAGTTCTGGGCATACCAGAAGAAGAACGCGCCGCGTGGTGCGAACGACAAGTACAACAAGACCGAGAGCGCGAGGATCGAAAAGAAGCAAGAGAGAGAGAAAAAGAAGAAAGAGAAAGAGAAAGAGAAAAAGAAGAAAGAGAAAGAGAAAAAGAAAAAGAGAGAGAAAAGGAAAGAGAAAGAGAAAGAGAAAAAGAGGCTGTAGAGAGAGAAAAAAGAGAGCATGAACTTGCAATGAAAAAGTTAGAGCAACAATCGCTTGTAACACCCACTACTGCCAGCAATACGTATGCTAAGAAACCAAAACTGCCCACATTTAATGAAAACCTCGACCGGATCGACGCATATTTACATCGGTTGGAGCTACACGCTAAATGCGTCGGATGGCAGCAGGCGATGTACAGTTCATGCCTGTCTAATTTATTAACAGGTAAGGCTTTAGAAGTATTTCATAGCCTCAAAGTAGAGGATGCCAATGATTATGACAAGCTTAAAACAGCACTGCTTAAGCGATTCCAGCATACCGAGGATGGCTTTCATCAAAGATTTCGCTCATGTAAACCTGAGCCATCTGAAAATTTTTCAACTTATGTGAATCGGCTGAAACATTATTTAGATCGCTGGATAGAGCTCGCGAACGTAACTACCGGAAATTATCTTCAACTTTATGACTTGGTCTTGAAGGACCAAATCTATACGGCATGTCATTCCGATTTGGTTGCCCACCTTAAAGAGAGGGCACCAACATCCTCTGAAGAAATCACATCGTGCGCGGAACGTTACGCGTCCGCCCACCCAAATCGTCCTTTAGCAAAGCCTTCAACTACAGCACCCTGTTATGCCAACGTGAGCAAAGGAGCGCCAACCGGACACGATCGTTCAAGGCCGACTCGTCGTCAGGCCCCAAATCCGCGCTCTCAATCAGAGCCGCCTTTTTTTAGACAGAGAGATTTTCCGAATCGAGGTAATGTATCCCCGCGTCGAGGATACCAGAATTATTCTTTTTACGAGCCTCGCCCATATTATCGTGGCAACTATCCAGGCCAACAATATAACCGGCCTCAGGGACCGCCGCGACGAGTGCATTTTGATGATACTCATAATTATAATAGACCACAGAGTCTTCCTTATCGTGGAAACGATCTTAATCGTACTATATGTTTTAGGTGTAATAGGGTAGGCCACATACAAAGATTTTGTAACGCGAAAGTGGAATCCGCAAATGCCTGCTCGGTTAAATCTACACCGTATGAGACTGACGGTCATTCTGAATCTTCATGACAATCAAAAGATATTCCAGTCATGTCCGCCCTACATGAACTCGGTGAATTAACATTTTACCAGGGCCGCGTGAACGCGATTCGCGCTTCTGTTCTACGTGACTCCGGATGTACGACTATCGGCGTTCGACAGTCACTAGTCCGTCCAACACAATTTTTGGACAAGGATGTAACTTGTATTACTTTTGGCGGATCTATAGAGCGATTCCGTCTTGCAGAAGTTTATATTGATGCACCTTTTCTCACAGGTATTGTTACCGCATGTGTACTGCCTAATCCGGTGGCTGATATAATCATAGGGAATGTACCTCAAGTAAATAAGTTTCCTATCGGTAACTTGGAAATTTGGACTGAGGAGGAGAGTGTTGCTTGTGCGACAACACGCCTACAATCGAGTCGACGAGCAGACAGTCCATTGACTAATCCTACTATTGAAGTGAACATAACGTCTAGTGCATTTCATGATGAGCAACATTCAGATCCCACATTGAAACAATTGTTTGCTAAGGTTGATCCTACCGCACCGGATACCTCTAAGTTTCTTATTAAAGATGACTTATTATATCGTAATTTTCGGAATAAGCGAGAGGCCAGTATGCAACTTGTAGTACCGAGATCTTTTCGCCGCGACATTATTCGTCTCGCGCATGACACTTCCTTGGCAGGTCACCAGGGAAAGGCCAGAACTAAGTCTCGAATACTATCGCAATTTTTTTGGCCCAGTATTTACGCAGATGTAAACCGGTTCGTATCAACATGTGACGTATGTCAGAGACGTACTCCTAAAGGAAGAGCATCGCGAGCTCCTCTGCAGGAGATGCCTATGGTCTCCAGACCATTTGAGCGCGTTGCCGTAGATATAGTTGGTCCCCTACACAAGTCAGACAGAGGACATCGTTTTATACTTTCTGTCATTGACTACGCAACCCGTTGGCCAGAGGCCATTCCGCTAAAAGACATTTCAGCTGATCATGTCGCTGAAGCTCTTATTACTATTTTTTCGCGTCTTGGGTTTCCCGTTGAAATTTTATCGGACAGAGGTCCACAGTTTACCTCTGAGCTTTTTAAGAAAGTCTTGGAATTGGTCGGGATTAAACAAAGATTGACATCTCCATACCACCCACAGTCTAATGGCTGCTGTGAACGTTGGAATGCTACCATGAAAAGTATGCTTGCGCGAGTTTCCGCCGACAAACCGAGTGATTGGGATCGACAACTCCCCGCTATTCTTTTTGCATACCGAGAACTACCGAACGCATCGACGGGTTTTTCTCCCTTCGAATTATTGTATGGTCGTAAGCCGCGTGGTCCAATGGCCATACTCCATGATTTATTCGCCGGATCAGACACCGACGACAATGATACGCGGTCTGCATATCAATACGTTGTAGACTTGCGCCATCGAATTCTTAACGCATGTCAGCTCGCACAAAAATCTTCAGCTGCGCATGCGAGTCTTTATAAACAATATCGTGATCAAGGTAGCCGATTGCGAACCTTGGCCGTCGGAGATCAAACTCTTGTTCTCCTTCCGGAAAACTAAAAATAAACTCCTTCTTACATGGAAGGGACCTTTTAAAGTTCTAAAGAGACTTTCTCGAGTAAATTATCTTATCAAGATTCGGGGACAGGACAAAGTCTTCCATATAAATATGTTAAAGCAGTACCTGTCCGACGATGATAATCGACAGAATAATCGCCAAAATGTAATTGTTCAGGCCAATGCGGCCTTGGTTTCAGTTGACGATGATGATCCTATTAAGATTGAGAATTCAATCCCCGCACTTCGATCTTCTGAAAACACTTCGGATGTAAATATAAATCCAGATTTATCTGAATCGCAAAGACAAGATATAAGAGATTTGCTTAACGAGTTTACTACAGTCTTTACTGATCTACCAGGTAATACTTCCTTGGTACAGCATGTTATAAGATTAAAGACGGATATACCCGTCTTTGTTAAACCATACCCGCGTCCGCTGCACGCACAGGAGACTATAATAACCGGGGTACGTAACATGTTTCACCTAGGAGTGATAGAGCGATCGACGAGCCCATATAACTCACCCATCGTCTTAGTGAAAAAAAAAGATGATACCGTGCGTTTTTGTATTGACTATCGTAAACTTAATGAGGTTACGATATATGACGCTGAACCGATTCCCAACCAGGAGAATCTTTTTGCTCAGTTAGCGAGGGCCACGATTTTTTCTAAAATTGATCTTTCCAAAGGCTATTGGCAAATTCCGCTTGATGAGAATAGCAAGCAATATACCGCTTTTCAGACTCCGTTGGGTCTTATGCAGTGGCGCTATATGCCTTTCGGGTTAGTTACAGCCCCTGCTACTTTCGCCCGTATGATGACAATATTGCTCCAGGGTATGAATTCCGTATTGTCGTATTTTGACGACATTTGTATTTATGAAACCGATTGGTCGGGCCACCTCGCAGCCCTACGACAAGTTTTTATTGCTCTTCGTCGAGCTGGCCTTACGGCGAAACCCAGTAAGGTGTTTTTAGGACATAATGAAATTAATTTTCTGGGCCATACAATTGCCCACGGCGTTCAGACTCCTGATGACAAGAAGATAACTACCATCTTAAAGCTCCAACCACCTCGAACTAAGAAAGAAGTTCGTAGTTTATTGGGCTTTCTTAACTATTATAGGAAATTCATTCCAAATTTTTCTTCGCTTACAGCTCCGTTGTCGGACCTCACAAGAAAGAATTTTCCTAATAAAGTGAAATGGACAACCGAATGTGCTGATACACTTCGTACCGTTCAACAATTGTTTTCCACTTCCCCCATTCTCATACTTCCAGATATTAACCAAATATTTATTGTCCGCACTGATGCGTCGGACAAGGGATTGGGAGCTGTGTTATTACAGGAACGAGACGATACCTTGCGGCCATGTCTTTACGCCAGCCGCAAGTTGCTAGATAGGGAATGCCGCTATGCAATTATCGAGCGAGAGTGCCTCGCTATCATTTTTGCTGTAAACGCATTTTCGCGATATCTACTCATGTCCGAGTTTATAATTGAAACGGACCATCGTCCGTTGTTATTCTTAAAGACTAACAGGGCTAAAAATGCTCGATTAACGAGGTGGAGTCTTGCACTCCAGGAATACCGGTTTGTTATCCGGGCTATCCCGGGCGGTGACAATTCCCAAGCTGATATTTTGTCACGTCTCATTTAATTTCCTATTAAACAGTGTTGTGTCTTGTATTGGGGTTGGATAGTGCTTGTCCCCCTCAATTCTAGACGGTGGATGGATTCACATTTATCTTGTTCATTACTTTATGAACCATTTTTACAATCCTTTTTTGTGAATATCCTCTTTCCACCAGCGTCATTCCTGACTGTGACCTGAACTTCTGGCAAACCTGACGCCCTTGTCAGCGGGTCAATGAGATGGAGACATGGCAAACCAAGCTACCAGAGCTACTGCTGCCATTGGATACCCCAGTATTTTAATTAACAATATATTGTGTGTGAATGTGTATATAAGCAGCAATTCTGTGTGTTGACTATATAATTATAAGCCTATTCCTTCAGTAAGGCTTCATTATTTGATAATAGTTATACTTTAATCCAGCAGTATACAGTGATATACTCATTATTATTATAGATGTTCTCAGAATTTTGATTGTGTGCAGTAAGAATGTTTAAATAGGATAAATTCTATAGAACGTGGCATCAATAATTGTATGCTTTTTGTCCATCCAATATGCACGTTCTTAGTTAGATTTTTCTTCTCAAGCTTAAGGCTCATTTTTCTACAGTACTACTTAAGCCCCTACCACAATAACTTTGGTATTTCTTGGATCCTATCGTGTAAATTTTATTTAAAATTTTCACTGGGGTGGGGGATATGTCAGGGTTAGGACTAGAATTGCCGTGCTGGGTCACGCTTTGTTTATTTCATGGCATCATTGATTTTAGCCAGTGCAAACGTCCTTGAACTATTCCCGTGGACAGTTTGTTTTTGAAACGCTTTTTCTTAGAGATGGAAAGAAAGTGGGGCAAGATAGAACGAATGGATAAATTAACAGTGACGGTGCAGTTTTCGACCCCGTGGTTTGGGTGTACTTTAGCAAGGGAAGACGGGGCGAATAAGGAGTGAATAAATTCGTACATAAAACGTAGAGGGTGTAGTGACTTTACGAAAGCTTTTGACATCCTAATTTAACTTTGTCTGTTACTATTAATAGACTGCGAGCTGAGCTCGAAATGGATGCACCAATCAAATTTGAGCAGTTCGCTGGGGTTGCAGAAGATATAAGCGGAGCCATCTTTAGGTTTCTTCACTCCATGCAGACGTTTCCATCTGCGAGGGCGTCGGCTTAAGATTCGGCCTGAGAGAATCATGAGACTGTTAAAGACATGTCTATGTCCTTGATAGACAATGGAATTTACCCACAGCTATTTTCTCCAGTTCCCTGATATCGTTTCAGGGAACCAATCGTAAGTTTCGAGACAGTGCGTCGACGATGACGTGAATCTGACCCTAATTTCCAGTAGAAGTGCTACCAAAGGATGCAAGACTATAATGTTTTTACTTGCAATTAAGATCTAGAATGAGTGACTGGTATACACATTTGTAAATTGTAATTGATGTGTCTGGATGAGGCTGGGGATTGCCAGCCCATCCTAGAGCAGATCTAGATCTATCTTAACTACGTCAGTGTGTCTTGACGGTTTGATCCTTTATAAGTAATTTACTGAGTGAATATTGTCGTCTGAGACATAAGAATATTATTTGTGAGATAGTAGGCAGATTATATTCCTGAAGATAAATAATTACTAAGTAAACTGTGAATGAGTCAGAATGATATGGATTTTCTAATTTTTAAGAATCTAGAGGAGACTTCTAGTTATGTATTATAGTATTTTCATTTGATGCTGCTGATGTGGTCTTTTTAATATGTAAGATAGACGAAATTGTTAGGAATTTTAAGTAATAAATTTGTGGCCCTACAAGGTCCTTGATATAACTTACACGAAATTGTTATTAGTGTATGTGGCATGGGATGGCAGAGTAATTTGTAAAACCTCTCGATATTTATTAAATGCAGTCGAACACCTAAATTCCATAATATACCACCCCGTAACATTTGAGGGCATACCCCAAATCGTAACATCAATGATCTCATTTTTAAGGGAGATAGTTACAACAATACTGCTTCTCTGTAACTTGGAACTGGTTAAAGATAGCAGAATAACAAAAAAATTGCAAGGAGCAGTTTGTCATTATTACAGCATTGCCATCATGAACCCCAATTCATAACCTGGACATACAACAATTTTGCTCTATACCCACAATTTGTTTTTGCTGTTTGTTCAGCTTGGAACCCTGGAAAATGGACCCCCTCCTGGCTGGATACGACATTTCACTGTCAAGCTTACCAGGGACACTAGTCATTAGGTTTAACTTCAGAGGCTTTAAACCTTAACAAATCGACTGAACAGATTTCTATTATAAATGAAAGTTTAACCCTATTTGTGCTACATACATATTTCCCCAGTGTTAAGGAGCTTTTTAAAGAACTATGGTGGAATAGTAAAATGCTGTAACTCTTTGGAATAAAGTTTTAGCTCATAATAACTCTACATTTTTGGACAGGAAATTGGATGAAGATTGTAAAAATAATATGAACCACTGCAATTGACTGATAAAATTGGTTAAACTCAGTAATTATAAGGTTAATGTGGGAAAACATGCAGACAGCATCTGTGAATAACATAGTGCACACCCTCTAAATACCAGTGACAATTACTTACTTTCCCTCATAATGCTTTGTTCCGTGGCATGACATCCTGTATGGTAGGGGTTTGAGGCCTAGGTTCTCCATGCCTCTGATGACTCCTCCATTGTCTAAAATGTTGGTGCAGCAACGTTTGACCACTTGTGCCAGCTCAGGCTGTGAACAATGTTAGAAATAGATGACATAGGAGGAAGTGGGCCTATATAGCTTGATATGTGCTCTCCAGTTTGCAAAATTCATCTTTGTTGCTTAGTTTTAAAGCAAAGGGAATGTGAAATGCTGATAAGGAAGATGAATGAAAACATAGTTAATAACATGGAATAAGAAACTCCATCTGAAGTGCTGTCTATCAGCATCTTAAAAGCCATCTTTCCCACAGATGCACACATCGATGCCAATACTGAATGCTCATTATGCAAGAGGGCAATGCATACAATGTATTGTTCTCCTGTCCGACATCCTTTACAACCAGCAATGTTACCTTGGGGATATGGTGCCATGAGGCACAATTCTGATAAGGCTGGGCGGACTACACCCACCCCAGCCACATACTCTCACCCATCCCATTCCTTTTTAATGATGAGGCTTGAAGTTTGTGTGTTGTGCTTCTAATTTCTGTGTAGGGCAGTGCCAGAGAAGGCAAAACATTTAACTACCTTAGAAATGATCTGTATTAATTATTGGGAGTTTTTGTCTGAGATATGAAAGTTCTCCACCTAGTTCTTTTGAGCAATAAGATCTGTGCTCATAATTTGTTTGGTCTATCAAACCAGTATCAATACTATGATCTCTTCTCTCCTTCACCCTCTTTCAATGTGCTGTTGCATTTAACTACACAAACCCACCTGCCCAACCTGTCCTTTGAGTTGAGCTCAACCATCATTCCACAACAAATCGATGAAAACAATTCACAAACTAGTAACTGAAAACAAATGATGACCAATCCGATCTGATGCCGGCCTAAAGGAATGTTGGAATCTCTGACAAACTGCGATGCCTGTGAATTGCTACCAAGCAAACCATACCTACCCCCCCCCCCCCTCTCTTCTTCAAAATGATTCTGTCTCCTCCTCCCCCCCTCCCCAAGGAAAGTGTTCTGCAGGCCTCAACCATTCTAATTTTGTCCCTAACCCTATCCTTATCCCTAACACTGAACCCTTGTTTCCTGGCAGCTGGCTCTGAGGGGATGGGGAACAGTTAAAGAAAAGATACAGAAGACAACGGTTAAACTGAAATCCGCGGGACCATGTGTTTGTTTTCGGTTTAGAAAGAGTTTCAGTTTACCGATAGGAGGCTTGAAAAATGCCAGTTTCAAGAGAGGCAACCCAAATCACTATCAAAGTGTAAATCAAGTTAGTGCATGAGCAAAAAAGACTCAATACGTCCTCCATTTCTGTGTGTTTATAATGAGGACGGGTGATTACTCAGCTTGGGGACACACGGAGAATGAATATGCAGGTGAATGTGGACTAACATTTAGAGTAGAGAGACATGAGTGTGGACGGACAGCACAGAACTGCCATCCTGCTGATCTCGTTACCGTTACCCTGCATGATGTCATGAACGATGCTGTCTGCGGTCACTAGCACACCGTGTTGTCTCTCCGATGTCATACATTTTACACGAAAGGTCACCCGCGATGTGCCAAAAGTCTTATCTGCTGCCGTCTGATTTCGGGGCAGCGCGATTTTTGGCCTCCCTCCCTCTCCCCAACCCCTGTCATACTGCCGCTCCCATGTAGGCCTGTACAATCGTTCAGAACAAAGCAAGCTCTGCTTTGTTTTATAAAAATTATTTTTGATGGGCGAGGGGTGGCCGGATGATACAGTAACCTGACTTGGCCAGTGGCGAATCACAGTGGACTGGCCTCTGAAACCAGCAATTTTCTTAAATTCGGTTTAACAATAGGACTATTTCGGTTTAGCGCTAGTTTGTTGACAAAGATAATGAGGAAAAAATTCGGGGATTCGAGTTTTCTTTCGGTTTAGCCATTTTCAGTTTAATAGTTTTTCCACTGTATTAGCCTTATAAAAAAACACAGAAAAACTGTGGGGTCCCAGCAAGGCTTGTCTTCCCCTTTTCTTCGCGTTATCTTTTATTGTATCATTTGAGTATTACACGAGGCTTACTAGACTAGATCTAGTCTAGATCTACATACAACTTTTTCTTTTTGTCCATTTTTGACTGAGAGAAAAGTGTCACGAGTGGAGTGAGTGCAATTAAGGGGATTGCTACAGAGCGGGTGTAGAGTAAGAAGGACTCACAGTAGACAGCAAGTTAAGCGTGCTGTTGTGAGTAGTGGGGGGGTCTGAAGGAGGCGAAAGCGCTGTATAACTATCACTGCAAGTTAGAAGGTCCGACGGAGCGGACCTGTGAATAAGAGCCCATCGGGCGGAAAGGGAGCAGTCGAGAAGACTAGTGGAAAAGTCTTTCCAGTAATGACTGGTATGTAGAACGTTGATTGATTATTATGATTGATGTATTATAGTATATTCGTCTATTACCATGATGTGAATAAGTATATGTGAGGAATGTGGAAGTCCTTGATATTGGATATAGCAATGTGCGCCATGAGCGATAGATGAAAGTGAGTTCATGGACTTGTAGCGCGAGTGAGTAGTGTGTACTCCGATGGAAGTGTGTTACCGTAAGATGTGTGGTGAGTGAAAGGTGAACTAGTGTGTGTACGCTTCATGGATTGTAAGGAGAGGTGGAGTGAATAGAAATGGTAGGGTATTATACCAATGTAATGTTATTCTTGTAGGTGTCGGGGACGGGCCGAAGAGCCACCTCGATGAGCACAAGTGATAGGCCAGCATAGGGCCGGAGGCCACACATAGGCCAGAAGTGAGGCTGTCAGTACAGGACAGTAGAGGCACATAAAGTCGTGGCAGTCAGGCCACGGACAGGGACGTAGATATGAGAGTGAATGAGATACTATATTGTTGCCATGTTGATAGGCTAGTGAACTGATACTATGTTGTTGCCATATTGATGGCTATGGAAATAATAATGTGTTATTGCCCTGCTGAGGTGCTAGGGGAGTGCTAAGGTGTATGACAATAGGGAGGGGATATTGAGAGACTGCGGTGCCAGTAAATTATTAATGTGCTATTAAGACCCTGAGGGGAGAGGCTGAGGCCGAAGTGCCTTTAGGAGTAACTACCGGATTGTGGATCCGAGGGAGCGTGTGTGTGAGGATAAGGCCGTGGTACGGCAGTCATTTCAATAATATAATGTATGTAATTGCGCTATTATATGTATAATTATGTTTAATAAATGTGTGAGTCTGATGGGCTGTTTTGTTAAGTGTTAAACTTGTTTGTTCGTGATTGTCGTCCTGTCATAAACTATTACATCTCCCGGTCTGGGATTTGTGACAAAAAGACTTTAGGACTTTCTCAAGTTAATGGTAAGGACAAGGACAGTTAGGGATAGGACCGGTTGGCTATCTTGACTGCATGGTCCCGATACAACTACAAGAACTCTTTCCAGAACAGTACAGTAGATGTCCACTATTCACCATAGCATGCTTACCCTCTGCAATGCTCTCAGAATAGTTACCAGCTCGTAGGTCGGCATTGCTGTTTAGTGAAAATTTCACCTTGGCACTGTGTAATCATGCGCCGTGCTGTTTATATTCTTCCAAAATCAATCCAGCAGTACCAAAATAGCAACAATAGGCCAGATTAAAAATGTGAAAGCAGAGTGTAAGGAACAGAACTTAAAGGTGGCCGTAAAAAATTACGGTCCATTCCTGTGGTTTTTTTTTCGGGGTGGATGGAAGGTAGAGCCGGGGTGGAGAGGAGGGGAAGGGCACGTTGCTGTACTCTATCAAAAATAATGGAGATACAAATACTTGTCTTGGTTAGTTGGAAGCATTTTTAGCTCTATTTTCTGATGAGAGGTCTTCCCTTTTGTTTTTTATCTTTGAACAAAAAAAAATGTATGAATAATCATTTCAAGGGCTGCGTGGTAGATAATCTTTATTCAGTTCTTACAAGTATTTGAGGTGGAGCAAAAAACTGAATAACTTCCTTTATTAGACTTAATTTTTAAGATTTTTAAAAACGTTATCTAACCGTTATGTCTCAGAATCTAAGTCTCAGCTCGGAACTCAGCCTGCAGGCTGTTAAGATGCGCAACAAACATCAGATATCTCATTTAAGTAATGTTTTTTTTTTTTAATAGAGTTACGACAGTTTACCAATGCGGCCCTCGATTTGTTGTTATATGTATAGTTAGAAGGACAAACGTCTGCAGTTCCAGAAACCCAGAGGATGTAATGCGTTGTACTAGTTGAAGTTAACTTGATAGCCTGTCTGTATTACACAGATCCACTGCCCATTTCTTTTCCTCAAGGAAAATAAAAAATCTTGGGCAAATTTTAAGTACTTGTAGGGCGAGGGCCTAGCCCTTCATAGCCTAAACCAAATTAATTCGAAGTTTCAGGTTATCAGCAATGTCAAGGATCACATGAATGCCTACTTGTATCATCCGAACAGGTTTTGCAGTATGAAAGTGTATAACTAATAGATTGTAATAGATAACTGTATTTGGGTTACTTGTTCTCATATCTTTTTACGTGCATGTGAAGGTGTGTGTGTGTATGAGGGAGGGACGGTAAAGCGAGGGGCGTGACAAGGATGGGATGGCGGGGAAGAGAAAACAACAACAACAGCACACGGACAAACATCAAATCTATGCATCCTCAACACTTGGTTTTGGGGGGGGGGGGGGGGGAATTAAGAGAGTTTTGTCAAAAAGTCAAATTTTGCATCAGTTATGGCCCGTTTCGGATAATCATTTAATTTTTGTGTAAAACGGGACGTATGTGTTCAGTTAAAACTTGCTACGTTCCCTCTTTATCTATCAGAACATATTTTTTCCTTTATTAGTTCAATAAAGGTATTAATGCAAAGGTATTTCACTTACAGTTAGACACACACGCATCTCCACTCACATACTCACTAAATATTGGCATTCTGTCGGGAAGGCCTGGCAGCAGCGACCTCATTCAGCTGGAATCCGTTTTGACATTTTTATTACGTGCATTGTTTTCAGGTGTTCCATTTTATTTGTTTGTTTGATTGTTTGTTTTTCCACCTAGTGATGTCTTTTTTTTGTCCATCACGTCTTTGGGGAGTGACCAAAGCACTTCTTCATTCTCTTGGAATTCAGTGTGCAGTTTCGTTTGTTTCTAACGTGAGACTTATTCACATGAGAAAGGAAGAGGGAGGGAGGGAGAGAGAAAGAGGAGAGAAGGAGGGAGGGAGAGAGAGCGAAGGAAAGAGGTTGAGAGAGAGAGGGAGGGAGAGAGAGCGAAGGAAAGAGGTTGAGAGAGAGAGGGAGGGAGAGAGAGAGGCGTACCCATTCATTTTAGTGGAACTAGAAAGATCCAGAAAGCATGTCTCTGGTGAGCACACATTTTTAATGCATGTACTTTAAAAATGCAGTCATTTATGTCGGGGTCCATCACAAGTACAAGTACTGATCGGTATCGATGGCTTTGGTGGTTTTACTTGTTCGTAGTGAGATCAATACTCTCCCAAAGTGATGTATCGATATCTGTCACACTTTTGAAATTATAAACAAATATTTTGACCACACACATAAAAAATAACTTTCCTACCATTTCAAATCCCTAGAGCTATTAAAATAAAAAACAAAAAAAAACTTCAGCAAATCGAAAGGGGGGCACACTTAAAATTTCAAGCAAATCTGAACATTATGAGCAGTGAGTAGGTCTTGTTAAAAATTGAGCACGTTTTTGATTTTGTCAGAGTTCCAAAGTGACAGATATAGTCCACTCAGATATAAATACACCAAACACAAAACTGCCCAGAGAAATTCACACAATGCACAGCTGTAAATGAATATACCAGTACTCTGTATATCGATAATCATAAAGGAATCAATGAAAACAAACTGATTAATAATGATAATGTTTTAATATTGCTACAGATACAAAGTCATGACAGCAAATCCACTCCCTTGTACAAACAAACCATCTGTCGGTTCAAACAGTCCAAAAAATGACAACAAAATGAGGTAATGTTGCAAAATTCATCACAGTCAAATGAGTTAAATCATTAACAACAGCAAAAATTCCTGCATCACTAATGGCCTTACAGCCCTTGCCAAATATTCCTGCACTACTGATGACCTTACAGCCCTTGCCAAATGTTCCTGCATTACTGATGGTCTTACAGCCCTTGCCAAATGTTCCTCCATTACTGATGGCCTTACAGCCTTTGCCAAATGTTCCTACATTACTGATGGCCTTTCAGCCCTTGCCAAATGTTCCTGCATTACTGATGGCCTTACAGCCCTTGCCAAATGTTCCTGCGTTACTGATGGCCTTACAGCCCTTGCCAAATGTTCCTGCATTACTGATGGCCTTTCAGACCTTGCCAAATGTTCCTGCATTACTGATGGCCTTTCAGCCCTTGCCAAATGTTCCTGCATTACTGATGGCCTTTCAGCCCTTGCCAAATGTTCCTACATTACTGATGGCCTTACAGCCCTTGCCAAATGTTCCTGCGTTACTGATGGCCTTACAGCCCTTGCCAAATGTTCCTGCATTACTGATGGCCTTTCAGCCCTTGCCAAATGTTCCTGCATTACTGATGACCTTTCAGCCCTTGCCCATGTTTATTTGTGACCTTTGCTCTCTCAGGAAAAATGACCAAAGTACCAATAAGTGTGGCTTGTTTCATTCTCATTCAATTGAGAAACTACAATTGGTCCAAGACTGCACTACTGGAAGAATGTCACGAAGTACATTGGGTTATTTGATGTCTTATTTCAAATGCCAAATACAGTCGGTGGTGTCTTGGATAAACAGACAAATTTTTTTAATGCTAACTGAAATTTCAGAACAAGTGGGCCATGCTGAGAAAGAGTATTTGTATTATAACTTACTTTCTCATTTCGTGGGTATTTTCAAAACTTTATCTGACAACAAATTTGTTGTTGCGTTATGTTTTTTTTCCTGAATGAAAACTCCAGGTTGGAGTTTGAACTGGTGGATTTACTTTAAGACATAAAAGTATATAAAAATGGACATGATTTCATTATTTACATGTACAGGTAACAGAAACAATCAGTGTTTACTCAAAATGATTCGACCCATTCACACAACAAGAAAAAAATGACGTACGAATGAGAAAATATCAGATGTTTTTATGACCTCCATGAGGACAAACTTTGAGAATGATAAGGAAAAAACTATGTCGTTGTCATATGAGAAAGAAAATCAGCAAAAGTTCAGTCAAGGAATGTTCACAGTGACTGCAAACAATGTTATAAATAAGTTTGTTAGTGACTCTATCACCACCAATAACTGCATCAATTTCAGTTATTTCTTTAAAAAGATGTCATCAAGTGTGCACGTGTTCACTCACACAGGTAGGCTGTAAAATTAAACAATAAGTTGCGTGAGTATATAATATCCGACCAATATTCCAAACAAATTGTCAGCCGTCTTCATGTTCTGGGCCTATCAGAAATCTTCCCATTTCACTGGAGAACTTTGTATCTTTTTGGTAAGAGTGATATTTCTTTTGACAAGCATATGACAAAAACGTGTCTGCTTATAACTTTATTGCTATTAAAGATGTCTGTACGTCACATTGTGAGAATGGAGATTTCACGATGAGCAATTACAATGTAACCGTAACTCAAAACCACTAAATTCATCCGTACACCAGTATGTGAGATAGGACGACAAAATGTAACATATTTCAAAATAAACAATTTCAATGCTATACCACATTCAGAACAAATCATTACAGTTGCAGCAAGAAAATTACTCACGAGTACAATATATACAAAGGCCCACTGACTTCAGCATAATTGGCTTTTTTTCTGAATGAAGTGAATGCTTCCCTTATTTATTTGATCAAGAAAAAAAACAAAACAATACCCGGTAAAAGGCCTTGTGGTTTCTCTTTCATCATACAACAGTGATGACTGATAGTCACAAACTGGACTGAAACCTAAAATGAGTGAACAATGATGGACATGAAATTTGATGATTCAAATTATAAGAAAAGGCAGCAGTGGTTGTCAATAAACACCATGGCAATTCAACAATGACAGCCAAGAGCAACCTGATTAGCCACAACAATAAAGCAAAGTATGAATAGTAGACACATTTCTTGTGGTTTGATAACATGGACAAAAATTGAAGAAATAATACATCGTAAAATTAAATAGATAAGATTTTGCCATCAGTCAGATGAATTACACTTTTCCTGCCTCCAAATAAGCAGTTGGTAAAACAAAAAAAATGTGCTACGTTCATCATAGGTCACAAACAAACTGACAGGACTGTCCTAGTTGACCTTATAATGTGATACTTTCTGCAATTTCAAATAAACTGACTATTGCTAGCATCAACCTAACACATCCTTTCAATCTGCACAATGAATGTGCATTATATTTCCCTGACCCATCAGGAAACTGAATGTCTACAAATGACCTAATTGTACAAGAGAGAAAAACAAACAAAAAAACTCTTCTATCTGAAATATATTCTCTATCTAAAATACATTTTCAGTTACATAAATATAGGCATGTGAATTAAATATTCTCTTGCCTTTAATCAACTGAAAAACATAAAATGCAAAGAGTTCACAGACTATTTGGCAAAAAAGAGTTGCAATCTCAAGCTGTTTTATGATAGGGCCAGCAATTAGTTATGAAAAAGCTTTCTTTTTTTTTTTTTTTTTGTACAAAGCGAGATTTCACTTGATTGAAAAAAAGCTAACTTATTTGACTCATTGCAAAATAAGAACAGCCCAAATCTACCTGCCAAAGTACAGTTTTTAAACTGCATATAGCTATTTAAATGTGCAAAGCTGAATACTACTCAATGAAGGAAAGTTGTTCGTCACATCGAAGTTGTGTGATATGTCATGTGTACACATTTCTTTCTTTTGTTTCAGTTTATTAGAATTAGTGCCCTTGATTTAACAATGGCTATTGTTTTTGTCAGTGTGCACACGAAAAGTCGGACGCAAACTCATTAATATCGACCATAATGTGCCTTAGCCCACGCCAATACCGATTTTCAGCCTAATTTCTTTATTATTGGTGAAGATGCGACTGTTGGAACAGCCACATGCACTTTTACAGCATGTAATTATCTAAATAGATCCACGAAATAACGGTGTGCACACACGGACAACAAAAACCTTCGAAAAGAAAATAAACTGATTTAAAGTGAAAAAAAAATGCTCTTCGCATTTTTATTGCCCAGAATCAAATAGTAAATTCTTTATCTTTATGAAATGATGTGTTTTAAACCCCTAATATACCATTATTGGTCACAATTTGACAGTTCATAACAGGGTACAAACACAGGTAGATTTGGGCTGTTCTTATTTTGCACTGACTCATTTTTCTGTCCATAAGGCTCAATGAAACAACTGCAAAGCTGAAATGTGCATACATTACTGCATATATTTTAATTCAACCTCTTTTTTGTGCACAAAATAGTTTGTGTAAAACTCAAGCATGTCATTTTTCTCAAATATTCCTCAAAATGAAACAATTTCTTTCAAAGCAAAAAGTTTGAGGTTCCAAGAAAAATGCCCATTTTCAATCACCAATCCTGTCATCCAAATCTTCATATTCTATCATTCCATAACATTTTAAGGTTAGTTGGGTACATAATATAGCACATAATATATCATCGTCACAGTACTGCTTTACTTTATCTCCGCTTTTTACAAAAATTGAGATAAGACCATAGTATAGCATAGAAAAGTGGACTGTATCATTCCTGCGAAAACCATGAAGGTATTTCACGTTTGGAGTAGATTTTAAGGTGTTCAAAAGTTGTTCAAACACCTTATAACGTTTAACTACAAACCTTGAAATAAGAAACAATTTTCTCAAAATGCAGTGATAAGAAGATAGAATACAGCAGTACTGGAGGCAACCATGTGCTTACTGCCATAGTAAAACACTCTCCGGTTACTGACATTATATTATGGTATAAAACACGGCAAAGACAGAATTATTTCATGTTAGTCTGTGGCAAAAAAAGTGCACCGAAGTGTCAGCTTTAATTATGCAAAAGGACCTTCCTATCATTTTAGACAGATAAGGCACTGAGTGGTGGGAGATGGAATGTTGTGATGGTATGTCTGTTGTATTGATTCTGTGATTGTCAAGAGCACTGCAATTACTCAGTACCGGTAGTGAAATAAACTTCATTCCTCGAATAGATGTGAAGAAAGAAAATTTGTAAAAAAGATGCCATGATTAGGAAATACCTTGTTCAAGAAGTAAACACTGTACCTTATTCAAAGATAACTCAGTTAAAAGAAAATGGTTCTTACCACATAGTGCTGATGACATGAACAGGTGATATTTTTAAACACAAATTCATTATATATGGGGAAATTTTGACAGAGGTATGAAAATTTTCACTTCCCAGGAGATGGGAAGAAATGAATGTATGTAGCCACACGAAAGACAGACAGTTGAGGTTTAGTCTGATATCACAATCATCAACAGATATGGGAAGAGCCAATGTGAGAATATTCAGAATCTGTTTTCTCTTTCTCCTTGAACTATTCAGGCTAGGCCATGGATGAAAGTGAAATCAGATTGCCCATGGAAACAGAAGTCCCTTAAACACTATATCCAACATGTACTAGTACACCTTGGTAAACACTCATACTTAAATATAATATACATCCAAATGTGCACATTATAACGTGAAGCTTGATCGACATGCCATGTGCCGTGGTTACTTGTGAGGCTCTGTGATGACTGAAGGACTGCCCGATTTTTCTGACCAATTTTCACCCATGGGATAAGCCTATTTGATTTCTCTTTGTTAAACCTGATTTCTTGCAGATAAGTTCCTGAACTCTGCTGTGTTTATGGGATAGAAATTGTGTAACTGATTTAACTTTTGTGACACTCAGAATCTATACTGAACATAATGACCTCTCAGATAATCAAACATTAATATAAATTGTCTCTGAGAATTATGACATAAAGAATTTATTTACAGGCTCATGCACATGAAGTTAATAAATCAACAAGTAACCATGAAAAGATCAAATATTTCATGAGACTTTCATTAATTTTAACAGTTTTACAGCGCTTCATTCATTCATCCCACGATATACTCATTTGTTTGCAAGTCGTCCCCTCAGTACTGCTTAATTCCATCTTCACAGCAAAGCATTTCCAGAAAATTGCTGGTCAAGTTTTGTAGCTAAATTTCAAAAAAGTGTTAGAGCAACTTTTTATCACTTTAAAATCTACTGCTAAGATGAGATAAAAAAGGAGATATCTTCACCATTTTCAAAGGAATCATAGAATACACTTTACTATGCCATATCATGGCTCTATCTCAATTTTTGTAAAAAGTGAAGGTAAAATAAAGCTGCACCGGGGTGACAAAATTCTCATATCACTAGAGTTAAACAATCCAAGCTTTTATGCTGCATTCGTATACATATAGGCCTACATGCATACATTAATCACACCTCATGCTACACAATCAACAACCTATCAACCCATGTTTACATCACAGATGGTATACATTCATAGTCTGTCATGCTGCTGCTTGTCAACTTATCTGTCAAGTGCTATAATAATAATAATAATATATACATTTATATAGCGCCAGGACTAAAACATTAAAAGCTCTAGGCGCTGTACACAGTAAAAAATCATAAAAGCACATTCAAATAAACTTACACACACACAGACAAACTAGTTTTATACATCCATAGCAAGCTATAAAATTCAGTTTTTAAAAAGAAATGTTTTTAACCTGTTTTTAAATATGTTTAGAGAGGCAGAATTTCGAACCTCTTGTGGTAAAGAATTCCACACACAGGGACCAAAACAACTAAAAGCTCTATCTCCATAATTTGATGTTTTACACCTGGGAACAACCAGTTTGTTTTCTGTAGTATATCTTAAAAATCTATCAGACTCATGTTTTTTCAAAAGTTCCGAAAGATAGGAGGGAGCTGAACCTTCAAGACATTTGTAAACCAAAACTGCAGCTTTAAATTTTATTCTGTTTTCAACAGTAAGCCAGTGAAGTTGGTCAATAAGGCTTGAGGCAGATTCTCTTTTTGATTTTCTAAAAATCAGTCTAGCTGCATTATTCTGAATTATCTGAAGGCGTTTTATTTTGTTGCTCGGAATTCCAAAGAGCAGAGAGTTACAATAATCAAGCTTTGAAAACATAAGTGAAGTGATAAGTATTCGAGTTGCCTCTTGGGATATGAATGGACGAATAGAGCTGATGTTTTTTAATTGAAACATTAATGATCGACATAATGAACTTATTTGATTTTCCATGCTGAGATCTGATTCTAAAATTGTGCCTAAGTTTTTAACTTTATTCACGTTTGCTACAGTGCTTTCACCAAGATTTAATTTTACATTTTTAATTGCAGTAATTTGTCTTTTCTTTCCAATAATCATAACTTCTGTTTTGTCTTCATTTAGCTTTAGTTTGTTTTGGTTCATCCATTCTTTTGTGTCCATAATACACTTTTCACTATCTTTTATAATATTGTCAACATGACCTAAAGTCGTATCAGGGTGATATAGTTGGACATCATCAGCATACTGATGGTAATAAAAACCATGATCTTTAAAAATATTAGACAGGGGCCCAATGTACATAATAAAGAGAGTGGGACCTAAAACTGAGCCTTGTGGAACACCATATGGCAATATGTATTCTTTTGAAATTTGTTTTTTTCCACGCATGGCATCATTATTTTAAATGTTCTTTTTATTTATGTTTGCTTTTCAATGACACCAAGTTTTAAATAAAAATCATTGATGCAGTGCATGAATCTGAAACATTTTCTATATTTAGTGCTAAGATATGTGTGGACCGAGACACAGGATACCAAGATGAACCATTTCTCCTCTTAATATATACATGTCCACAAAATGCATGCCTATAAGTTGTTGTGTCATGGTGAGTTCTAGTTATTTTACATTGTTTTATGATGTGATGAGGTGATATTGTCGGATTGCTGATACATGCTCATCACAACGAACAGAATTTGGCAAGTTTATCTGTCATGGTATTCTGTGTCTCGGGTGTCATTTCGTCATGTCAGGTGAGGTCATAGACTGGAACCTGTGAGGTCAAAAAGTCATGTGAAGTTTTCTGGTGTACCTGATGATTCAGTTCAGCTGGACACATTGAAGATCGGCCATTGGAACCTTGTTAACACTTTAGTTGCTATACACGCCTTTTGGCGTGTAGTCACTTCCCCGGCTCAGTGCTATGCACGCCATTTGGCGAGTACCGACCATACTGCACGAATCATGCGAAGTACGAGCGGGACGAAGTTGCTTCGCACGGAAACTTATTCTGCGAAGCAGAGAGTGGTTTCTACTTCCTGTTGAATTTTTGTGGCTTCGTTGACGACGATTGAAGGCTGTTGTTGACCAAATTAGTGAAAATTTAGCAAGTACACAATTTTCCAACACCCAGCATGGATGAAGAAGACATATATCGCCATGATTCTGACTCAGAAAGTGATAATTCATGGCTTAGTCGTGCAGATAGTGAGTCTGATAGTGACAGTGATGGAACTGGTGATAGGCCTACAACTCCGACTGAGTTTATAGGGGTAAGAGGTGGGGATGGAGGGGATGCTAGGGGGCGTGGCCCTAGAACAGCTGATGAGACTTTCAGGTGGAAGTACCTTATAGATGAGGAAACACTCAATCCAATTGAGTGGAAAGTAGTTTTCAATCAAGAGAAAGGGATTGCCAATCTAGACCCAGAAGGATTTGAGCCAGCAGACTATTTTAGCTTGTTCTTCCCAACACAAATAAAACAGAACAATAAGGTAAACACAGCACTTCAGTTTCTGTTTTTGGCATTTTCGTTTTTATTTCATGTTCGTTTCTACTTGTAATTTTTATATCTTACAATGTATACAAATGTGATTCTATCACTTTTTAATCAAAAGGCATTGCTTCTGCATGATTTGAGACAAATATGGGCTCTTTTTGATCATTTTCAAAGTCACAATAGCAAAATAAAGTAAGGTACCCTTATATTTCACTTTCACACTCAAATCCAATATGGCCGCTGGGGTCACATGACCTCATTTGCATAAATTGGTCACATTTTTAAAATCCTCATTCATCTGTCAATATATCTTGAAAATTGCAACCTGATTTATTGAGAACTTTAGAAGATATGATTTTTTTTGTAAAGGGACCCATTTTTGGCTTGAACTGACTCAGAGCCTCAGCACTGGCAAGTACATAGTACAAAAAGGCCTCAGCAACTAAAGTGTTAAAGCTAAAAACGTTCGTTTTTATGGGTGTGGATGGGAACTTTCCTCACAACACTACAGTTTGAAATTTAGCGGTGGTTAAAAAATGTTTTTTGTTTCACTCAGTTACAGTATGAACACAGGATATAACATATTATACATTTAAATACAGGAAAATCAATGAACCAGGGTAGCATTCGATATTTCGAACATTTGGCTTTGATATTAATGTGGGAAAATCGGTGTCCACTTGAGCCAAATATTCAGCTTTCTGTAGCGAATGGGAAAGCTGCCAGCCGAATATCCGGTTTACTGTAGCAAAATGAGTTTAAGGAGAAAAAGAATTTTGAGTTCAAGTTTTCTCAAAAACAATTACAATGGAGTTTGACCATTCTAGTATTCATAAGTACAATTATATGACTGATATTCTGATTCAATGACGGCCCCCACAATAAAAGCAAAGTCTTTATCATAAAACATTTTTTTACATCAGATCTGCATCATACAATCACTCATACACTGTGTTTTTATATTGGAAATTTTTTCAAACTTAATACCAAGGGTACTTCCTGTGCACCAAATATTTGTACACAAGTCTGAAATTGCATATATTTAAAAAATTGCTGTTAACTTTTGCATAAAAAGAGTTCAAATCAATAATAATGACGGCTACAGAGGAAAAACAACCACAGTTACATAAAGTGATTTTTTTACCCTCTCCCCAGTACATTTGCTTGATTCATCAGCAAAACCAAAGTTTGAAAAGAAAAGTACATTCGCAATCCCTCTTTCAGCTGCATATGGGAATTTGTTGACTCTGAAACTTTAAGTTTGACTTTCTCAGTTTCACATATTTGTAATTATGGATGTTTTTCCCCATGTGGTCTTCACTTATTACACCAGCATCATGTTTTTCCTCAAGGTGGGAACGAACATTACAGTGGTCTGACAAACTTGCCGGGTTGGCATTCAAGCCTTGACTTCTCCTAAACTCTCACAGCCATTCATTTTCTCTGTCAAGGGTTCGGATTCCTTTTCTGGTGCATCCACATTAAATTCTGTATCCCACTCTCCATGCCTACGCCGTGTTCTTGAGTCAGCTCTGAAAATGAGATAAGGGAGATCAGTCTAGCATGTTAATGCAAGGTATCAAATACACAAAGATACAAGTAGAGATTCTCTTCATAGAAAATCTGATTAGTACAGTGCAGTCTACTTTATTCCAACTTTGATAACTTGAGTTTCTTTTAAACTGAAATTATCTCAGGTCTGGCTGTTTCTTCTTTACATTTATTTATTATTATTTTTTTTTTTTTGATTATTCAAATTCGAACAGCTCAATTTCTCACAGTTTGCTCACTCTTAACATAACCAGATATCCCAGTCGATGTAAACCCCAGTACCCACAAACAAAGCTCCATTCAACAAATCTTAGTGCCTGCAGTCCAGAGGAAAGGATGGGATAAGGGTGACAAAATGCAGCAGATATGGTCGCAAAAGGGCGAGAAACATGTCACGAACAGGGACAGTGAGGCCAGCCGCCAACAAGTGGGACAATGTATGAGAATCATGTAGTGCTAGGCTTACAGTCTTGCACTCTGACCATCCTTCATGAGGGATTTATTTATTGACTGATGATGTCACCACAACACATGGGCAGTGTGTGAAAAATTGTAGTGCTAGGCCTGGAGCCTTGGGCACTGGCCATCCTAAATGAGGGAATTTATTGTCTATTGGTATAGCACTGAAATTGTTTATTTTGAAATATGTTACATTTTGTCGTCCCATCTCACATACTGGTGTACGGATGAATTTAGTGGTTTTCAGTTACGATTACTTTATAATTGCTCATGGTGAAATCTGCATTCTCACAATGTGAAATACAGACATCTTTAATAGCAGTGAAGTTATAAGCAGACACGTTTTTGTCATATGCATCAGAAATATCACTCTCACCAGAACGAGACAAAGTCCTCCAGTAAAATGACGTTACCACACCACATGAATAGCTTCTACTAGGCCTACACATGCAGTCAATGCAAAATACACAACAGAGGTCACTGACCTTTGCTAAGTGTATGCCATTCAGTGCTGCTTTTGTTTTCACCAATACTGTAAAAAACAACAACAACAACAACAACAAAAAAGCTTTGAAGATATATTGGTGCCTGTGTGTGTATGAGTGTGCGTGCATGTGCATGTGTTTGGGTAGTGGTCTGCAATGAGGGATGTCATTATTGTATGGGGCAAACAGTACAACAGTGAGATTCCCCGAATGCACATTATACTAACCTTCCAAAATTGACAGCATCGTCGAGTGTTTCTGGCAAATGTTTATTGAGTGTTTCCGGAATTATGAGACACATGAGGCCACCTGCCACCGTGGAAGCCCCAAAGACAATTAAAGGGAGGGCCTGGCCAAATTCACCATGAACGATGGCGCTCTGAGGAAGAGAAGCTCATATTATGCAATATATTCTTACAACACTAGTTTGTCACATAATTGATCTAAAAGCTAATTAATTTGCATCTGTGTCCATTTTCCATATATTTAGGTCTTGAACAAAAAAAAGATCGAGTGTCTCCTAAACACAGAGTAAATACATGGATTTGTCCTTGGTTAGCCTAATCAAGGCCAGGTGGAGCCAGTTGTTTGTAAAAAAAACAAACTGTTTTTCACACTGGTACTCTGGGAGGCCATGACATTGTCTAATGTCTATTTTCCTAGCATTTTGCTAACATTAGGCCCATTTGGATTGAAAGTCTACTTTTCATAGAATTTTTCTTATCTTACATTGTGCCCATGACCTAAATTGCTACTGTAAGGTAATCAGGTCTATGCAGCCCGGTTCAGACTGACACAGGTTTTTCATGAAAAAGTTAATCTGGGCCACCTGCCTCCATATGGGCTGTCTTGATGTTCAAAATGCTCGGGATGGCCTGGGTTAATTGTTTGGCAATGTGAAGAGCTATCTACACAAAACAAATCTACATCCTTATGTCTCTAGACAAGAAAAAAAAAGATTAGTTTGTTTTAAAATGAGATAAAATGATTCAAATCAAATCAGGTTTCTGTAAAAATTTCAATAATCACAACAAACAAATACAACGCAAATTTGTTGCAGCTTTGTGCCAATCTCACCAGGTCAGCAATGTACGGTGAAATCATGCCGCCCATCCTGGCAAACAGGCAGGTGATGCCCATGAGAGAGTTGCGGAGAACAGTGGGGAATAACTCTGCTGAGTACACATAAATGATGGCAAAAGCTGCGGCAGCACCACATTTCCCGACCAGTGCCAGCACCACATTGATCCACTCCAGAGCTGAGGAAAGCAAAGTTGTAAATACAAATTTGCATTGAGTCAACTTAAAAATAACTTTGGCTGCATGATACACATCTCCTGTTACACTAGTGTGTGAGATTTAGTCGGTTCATATTTAATGGACACACTGTATATTTTGACTGCACAAAAAGTGGTACCTTCAGCATACGTCGTGAGTCACACATTGGTCTCTTTATGTGCTCAATTACATATAATGTAGCAACAGACATTATTTTGTCTTAAATTTACATGTATTTGTATGTCCTTCTCGTAGTTAAGTTTAAATAACTGTTATATCTTAGCTAAAATGTAAGGCAAAAGTGCAAAATTGTTCAACATGCACTGTTTTATTCGGAGAACACTATAACTACTATGCTTCAGTAACTAAAAAAGTTTCCATTGCTGGTCAATGATAGCTTTCTTTAAGAATGACATTATCATCACTTTTTGTTTGTGTCTTGAAACAGAACAATTAATTCTTCCTCAGTCAGAAAATCCAGTTTTGGCCAAAGTAGCTACTTTTCAAACACAAGACTGATGTCCCCTGAGGCCACCTATAGTATATAATTTTGCACGGTTTGAGTCATAAATGGAAAGTTTGGTCAAGGATTATGGTCTTGGAATCAAATTCTGGCAGAATAATTTCTTCTTTCCTCAATCTGGCAGTTTCACCATGTTCCAAAATTCCAGCTGATTAGCACAAAAAGTGTGGCTGGAGTTTCTGGCTGACAAGAGACATGCAGTGAAAAAATTATTTAAAAAATAATCAACACTGAGATAAGTCTGCTGTCCATCTCACACACTGGCATTACATCAACAATTTTCTCATTTCACCAGAGAATACATAAAGTTTTGGTCACTTTTATAATTCTTGGATGTTCAAAATGTTTCTGCTTATAACTTCAAAACTGTAAAAGTTATCACTGTGTCACTTTGCGAGAATATAGATCTGACCATGAGCAATGATATGGAAGCTGTGACTCAAAATCACCAAAATCGATGATGCACCAGTATGTGTGACGGGCGAAGAAATGCTCAACTTACATTCGTCAGCATACAAAACAGTGAAAATAGTACTGAGACAGGCTCCTCCTCCAATCACCATACACGCTATGTGGAGAATTTTTCTTCCGATCCTGTTCAACAATGACAGACAGATGATGTAAGCTATAATTTCTACCACTGCCATCAGCTCAAAGTTGATGTAGATATTTCCTGCCAGGTTCCCAGCATTCAAACTCAAGCCGTAGAATACCATTGCCGACACTAACCTGAAAAAAGTCAGGAAAATATACATCTTCACTGGTAAGATGGAAAACAACAACAGAACAGTCTCGGCCAGAAAAATTGGACAGAAACACATGGCATTAGGCAGGAACCATGAGAAATAAGACCTATTCTGTCATTTGTAGACTACAAGAAAACCCACAGAGACAGCCGTCCCGGTTAAAGTGCTTCCAGATTTACCACTTTCTAATCAAGAGCAACGTTCTATGATCTCACACCAATTTTTATTCACTCTCCTATGGTGTGCTTATGTGTGGGACTTGTAATTAAGAGCAATTCGTCATAGGATTAGGGCCTAGGAGCCCGAAAAATTAACAGCAATCACACACTCACCAGGATAATTAAAATGCAAAAGAATCAAAGCAAGTATAAGCTGAACATTTTTCATTATCAAAGCCTAACAAGAGGAACTATATTAATTCTGAAAATTTCATTTCTCTACGTCCTAAGACAATGGGGCAGTTACTGGAGAACACCTTGCAAGTCCATCTTTATATATAACTAGATGACGTAACGGGCATTGCCCGGAATAAACAATCATGTGCTCTCTCTCTCTCTCTCTCTCTCTCTCTTATAATAAAAGTAATAATCTGCATTCTTGCTTCAGAACTCATGCGCGCCAGGACACTGCGCACCAAACTGAACGCTTGATATGGTTACTTTTTATGACATGCACGATACTATAACAGAATGGAGCCAAGTTGGAGGATGAAAATTAGAGCTATTGACAGCACGATGAAACAATGCATTTTCTATAAATTCAAGAGCCAAACTAAGCAAACTAATAAAAACTTCCGTGCACCCTCCGCGGTATTTGAAATGAACATGTCAAATATGGTTACTGTAGATGGCCTAATAAAAAAGCCTTTTGCGTTCAAAGGTGGATAAAGTGCGTAATATATAATTAGATAGACAATTCAGATGTATATAATGATTTCTAATGGGCCAACAGCTTTAGGGTGAGGCCCCCGAGAAACCAAAAGATCTCAGACATCTGATTTCTAAACAAATATATAAATAAATATGAGCTAGCACCAGCCAGATCTTTAGCTTGTGGCTTTAGTGTTTATGACAAACTGAAACAGCCTGACTTTTCAATCAAACCATACGAACACAAAACAAATAACAGTAATGGTTAGCTTGTTCATCTAATTTTAATGGATCAGAATTCTTGTAATTTAATGATTACTGGGAATTCCAACATGCCAGCTTAGGAGCATGTAGGTTTAAACCATTGTGGGGGGAAAATAATTTCATTCAGTTTTTATCAACAGTTCACATTTTTAGCTGTCCTTCCAAATACATGAAGTTGAACTCATGAAACAGTCTAATCAACAATTTGAGTTTCAAGAATTTTTTTTTATCATTTTTCTTATTTTGGTTTGCAGAAGTATGGAAGTTCAAAGATCAGCAGGATCAAAGGAAAAAAAGCAAGAAGATGGATCAATAAATGACAAAAACCTGGCTACAGTAACTATAATGCAAATTACATGTAATTAAGGTGTAAGAGTACAGTCCTTTGATCAGTTAAGATTATATGGCAAACTCACCAATTGAAACAAAGAATAACAAGACGTAAAAAAAATCTGGGTGCTGTGAATGCATGCCATAGTTTTTCTCGTCTGTAAGCCTCATCAAATGTCATGCCGTCAAAAATCTTTTCTGGCATAGTGACCCCATTAATTTTGGCTGCATGGCGAATAATGGCCTCGGCTTCTTCATCACGCCCACGAGCCAGGAGCCATCTTGGAGATTCTGGGATAAACCTTAAAAGCAAAGAGAAAATAACAACACCACAAAATTCATAGTGTAAATCCTTGGACAAAACTCAAAAACCTCATATTCGCTGACAACACTGCCATGTTACAAAAAAAAGACAGTATTCGCCAGGACAGTTCAGATACACTTTTTAACATCACCTCATAAAATAAAATATATTCGATCTTTCTTTTTGAGTGATAATTTTGTACGACTCTTGTCACCACAAAATGGAAATTGAACAAAGAATAGGCTGACGTGGAGCGCAAAGTGAAATGTTATTTGCATATCCTGTAAAAAATTGTTTTTGGTAAAGAAAAATGTAGTCTTTTCCACAACACAGCAGAATACATATATATGTACACAGTTAGGGAATTTCAACCTCAGTTAGGGAATTTCAACCCTTATACAGTCAAATATGAAACATTTTCCAGAATCCTCTAGTGCCCAGATCTGGAGTGACTTATCCAAAACTGCTGCGACACGCAAAACTGACTACAAATGGTCAAATAAATGCCCCCCCGACAATAAGTAACACATTCATCATGAAACAGCATTCAATGGTGAATTAAAATGTGTTAAGTGTTCAAATATAGAGCACTGGGTACCAAGACAGGCTCAAGATGTCAGAGACCTAGGGCATTCAGAAGCAACAAGTCGACAGAGCTAATAATACTACAAAAGTCTCAGAGAAATCTGGTAGGTGAATTATAAGAACTTACCACCAATAGGAGAAGAAGAGCAGAATGGGGAAGGATACAGCCATCTGTAAGTAGTTCCAGTCCCGCACAAAGTAGGCCACAGCTCCCAGTATCATCACACCTAATGCCCAGAACACCTCCACTACAATACCAACAAACATTCTCTTGGAGGGCCCTACCAGTTCCATACCTGCAACAAAACACTGACAGTCAAACAGTTGGCAAAGCTTGAAGGACACACAGTAACATAAAAAGTACCACTGAGCAAAATGTCAGATTGGACCATAGCCCAGAAAGGTGTGAATGACAGAATACATTCGGGCTCTTTGACACAACATAAGGCCTAAGACACAAACAGAGAAAGATCACTTCCACTTAACTGCAGCAGTGATCCTTCTTGTTACATACAGCATCTCTGATAACAGTGTTTGCATGGATCAGTTATAATGTCATCAGAAAAACTGAAATATGATTGTCATACCTATGTTTCGGCCTACAACTAAAGGCTCTTAGCATAATTTACATAAAAATGGATATAACATATGCAGCTATGAATGAGATAGAAAATGTTGACTAAACAGCCTTCAAAAGTGCGAGCTGACTATTGTTAGAACTTGGCGGATACCGCTTGATGCTAGAGACTGTATGGTTTACTTACTAATATAAGCATTCTGTCTGCTGTGTTGTTTCTCTTCTTACACATTATGTCAAAGATTACATAAATGTTACACCCAACACTCACCCAGCACAAAGATTGCCAGGAAAAGACCGCTGATTGAGATCCCAGTTAAAAATCTCAGGATGACATAGAGGGTAAAGGATTCAATCCAGGCAACTCCTATCGATGTTCCTGCATGCAGGGTTACCATCGCCATCAGCGCATACTTGCGGCCAATTCTGAAATCAAAGTAGAAATAAATAGTTCCATAGATTTGTCTTGCCTGGCAATGTGATAAATGTCACTCTGAAGTTTCATATATTAACACCTGAGGTTTTGGTGATATTGGACATAATTGTGAGACACTTGATTGTTATTTATCAGTGGCTGACATCAGTTTATTAGATTTTTTATTATGCTACACTGATTTCTTTAGTTTGAGTTGGTTCACTGACTTCTACACTGACAGGAGACATGGATCACTTCCCACTTTACCTGAAGAATTTTAGTCAACAAAACTTAACTTTTAATGAGGAGGGGGAGGGGGGATTGTAAATCTTTAAACTAACACCCTATTTTGCTTGAATTTTGGTATTTGGGGCATTTTTAACACAAAATTTCTGAGATGATTTGATGTGTCAAAATGTATTTCATCTGTTGTTTTTGGTACTCTAAATTTTGCTACAGTACAAGAATACCTTTATACACTTTCATCCTCAATGCTGTTAAGTTTTTCCAGTCTTCTAAAATGTCGTATCACCGTCAGCATTAAAAATTAGGGAACGAACAAAACCCATCAAGGCCCATTCAGTCCCTCCCACTCATTATGCTGATTAACCAATCCCCCGTGCTGCTGATCGGCTACTCACATATCAGCCACGACACCAGTGCCAATGGCGCCCAGCAGAAGACCGCCCATCAATATCATACGGGCATGAGAGCGTGCCATTTGCTGCTCGCACACCAGGTCAAACTGAAATGAATGTACACAAATATACCCTGAGTTACACTTCTAGTGGCGGGAGCTCTCAGAAATTCGGGTCACGCCCCCAAAAAGTTGGACGTCACTGTGGTGATAGATGTAACTTTTTTTCTCTGAACTTTCTTCCTGAAAGAGTTTTAAATTTTCAAGTTCTTCAATTTCGACCTTATGTTAGAGTAATCAGAGAGTGTAAAATTTTAGTCTTCAAAATCTCGAGCTCCGGGCACTTGCTGTCTAACATGCACTTTCCCATACAACCTGCCACGCCAACCTGTGTAACAGTGACCAGTCAGAACACAATACCGTACATAAATATTTCATATGGATACAAAGATCCAATCTAATGAATGAAAGATGAAATCATAATTACGGGAGATTAGTAAAATTTTACTGCCGTAATGCCTTGGTCTTCATTTTAGGAGGTTCGCTGCTCTTGTCATTTACACCTCAGTTTTCTGGGTTTTATTTTCCTTGTTCTTCTTTCTGTGTGTTCTTCTTTTTGTTTAGAGTATTGCCCTGGCAGTGGCTTGTACGGCCTATTCTTCTCGTCTTCCAACTACGGAAGTATCTTTAACGTGCACTCGGGCCCTCCGAGTTTTTCGTCCTTAGCCGAAAAGACTATAGGTGCTCGATTCTACATACCACAGGATCAGGGACAGGCATTCTCCCCCCCCCCCCCCCCCCCAAAATTCCAACACGCCTGCACTGTCTAAGGCAAATACAATCATATACCATATCAATGCAAGGTTTGTGATGTAAACTTACACTCAGTCATACCGCATTCTGGTCGTTCAAAATTTTCATGGTCTAATCAATCGGCCAATGACAAAGATGACGAACAATAATGTTACCATGGCAACTAACTGCTTTCTGGTCATGAAAAGAACGCGCATCAAAACTTGGGAGTTACTCTAATTTATCATAAAATAACTTTCAGCCAGTAAAAATTACCCCTTTTTTGTCTAATGAGTGCTTTGTACTTCATTTTCATATCCCAAGATTTGCCCCAGATCCTCAGCTGTGGGAGATAAAACTCTTCATTTCCAGACATAGATCTACCTGTTTTATGAAAAGCACTTTTTTTTTTTTCATATAAACCCCACTCATCTGGCAAAAAGTAGTGCTAAACGAGACGCAAAATAGTCAACGCTTGCATGCTTTTGTCAATTTAAGTGAAATATACATGTAGATTGTTCTTGCATACTTTTTAGTGAATCTCGAACAGACACTAATAACATTCCTGTATCCCCAGCCATTCGTTGTAGCCTAGTATCGCTCTTTGGCTTGATTCGTTTTTCTATTATCCTTATGTACTTTGTACTTTGTGTACTGTACGGCCTTTGAGTAACAGTATCTTCCGTGTGAATGGATATTGCACAGTTTGCAACCTGTCATGGTATCTCGGTTGCCATCTTCTTCCCCTCTGGTGAATATTTTAATTCAACAATGTCCTGAAAAAAGCGCTCTGAACTGACCCCTGTCTTCACTGGCTCAACAACATTTGCATTTTACATTGATCCTTACTGGTCTCCCAATTTTCGACTCGAAATTTAAGATTACTTAGAGTTGTTTCCATTTCCAGCAACTCGTCTCAAGATAATATTCTAAAATTAAAGGTAAAACCCCAGGTACAACTGTTCTGTTATTCAATGGCTGAGTGTGAGGGGGAAGCATATCGAAAGCCACGTTAATTTACATCATGCAACATGGGAGGGGAGGGGGCGTGCACCTAAGAAACGATCTGCTACGATGTTACACAATTCCGTGCAAACTACACATCTCATCATGACTGTCAATAGTAATAAGTTCTGAATTTCTGACTCGTGATGTGCTAGACTGGGTTAGAACACAGCAAATGGGAGGCCACACTTGACAGGTCTCAAGAAACGTGATTTGTGTAAATGAAATACATGCATGTTATTAAATAAAAATCAATGGACTTGGCGACAGAAGCCAAATACAATTTAGATAAAATAAGCGGGGGAACGAATAAAATAAATATATAAATATATAAATGAACAATACTGCATTCCGAGAAAGGAATTTGTACACGTGTTTTAATACTGTGAATAAAGCTGGGCAAGCAAAAGTAATGACCCTATTACACATTCAGATGGACAGGATCAAGTTAGCCTTCGGCTGTGCTTACGACTAATTGTAGTCCTGTAGGTTACGATGGACCGAACGATGGACCGGATGGAAACAAGGGATGCTAATGTGATACACAACACACAACCCTGCCACTTTTGAAAAATTCAATGGCTATAATGATAGATTTTTAAAATAATTTTTATTAAGCAATATAACGAAGCACTCGCGACCAAGTTTACTAAATTTGACAAGCTGATTCTGAATCTGATATCAAATTCGTGCTGGTATGTCGTTTTCAACAAATTTGTAAAACGACATGCCATCCCCGGGAAGGAAAAACTTCAGAGGCAAGCAGCGGCACCAACCATTCACTCAAACCGCACGTCAAAATATCAGGACACACCGGAAATTGATGGGCGAGAGGTCGGCCTGCAGGCATACCTTACAGTTTCAGCTATTTTCCTTATTAAATGTTACGATTAGTCGTTGGCACAGTCAAAAGCCAAATTTCGTCCGGCCAGCGTCCGGTCCACCTGAACGTGTAACAGGGCCATAACCGAAACTACTGACTAATTTCATGCAATGTTTAGACAAAGTTACACCCCTTGGCACCCAACACAGCAGGCGTAGACCATAGATCTACAATAGTGAACCAGTAATCTGAGTGGATAAAATGCGAATAATTAGATTTAATCGATATTGAACGAAATACATTTTCTGAAGTTTCCACCATACAATGTACACGACAATGTTGTACTGCAGTATTTTATTTGCCGATATAGATGCTAATTTCACTAACATTTTTTTTTTTCGTTAGCAAATCAAAGGTGGTCAGAAAATCAGAATTCCATTAATTTAATTTTATGAAATTATTTATTCCGCTTCTTTACTCAGTCAAACATATTAATTTCAAGCTGGAATAAGATCTAGTTCTGTCTGCTGAATTTAAAATTCTAGCCCCAGTGTAGCTGTTTGATGAAGAAAATATAAAATATTGCTGTTGGTGAGAAGACACACACGTTTTTCTGATGGAGACAGGACATTGGCGAACTTTCAGCTTTGTGTGGCGCGCCACCTAACTCTTTATGGCTGCAAACGAGGTCAAATTCACTTTTAAATACATGTAAGTAAATTATTTTGGGATGAAATGTACTCAATACCGTACTTTTTTTTTTTTTTATCTCGAGTAAATTTCGTACGGCTAATAGTAAAAAAAAAAGGAAATTGAATAAGCTAAAAAGCGGGCACCAAGAATTTTTCCGGTGTGGTAGGGGGTGGGGGCAGGGCCAAAGCCTTAACTTAATATTATTTCCGACAGGGAACGTTCAAGTATAATCTTACGGCTCGGAGGGGGGAGGGGGGGGGGGGGGAGGGTGTTTGGCTCCTGTAAGAAAAGTGTAAGAAGGGGGGGGGGGGGGGGTCTTGAACCAATGTAATATTACACTTTTGTGAGGTGAGAATATAAAAAGGAACAAAAAATTAGACAACATAATAAACAAATAACATAAAAAGAGAAATAACTTATGGTATTCTTATTCATGAATCAGTCTAATTAAGAGTACGTGTGCAATGTATAATTATTACATGTATTATTGTAATATTACGGGATTGGGGGGGATGGGGGGGGGGGGAGGAGGAGGGGGAGAGCGGGGAGGGAGGGTGTCAAAAAGGCCAAAAAACGGTGTAAGATTATATTTGAACGTCCCCACACCATTGCATCAGGTGCCAAAAGGCGTATCTGACATCTACACGCATTCAAACATAGTACAGTATAATTAATCTTTACACATAGACATGTGTAGCAGCGCACTTAGACACCCATCAAACTGAGACACGTGCAAGGACTGGCCATGAGTGAGAGAAGAACCGCTCACCTTGGAGATGACAGAAGACTTGAACAGTGAGTCATCATAGACCCACATGTGACAGGCCTGTGCTGAGGCTTCACCTGTCGTGTCATCCAATACCCGGACCTTGCAACTGGAGTATCCACCTCTCTCCCCGACCTCCTCGTCCCAGGGGATGCTGGCATTGACCAGTCGATGGTGGTTGTCGTCCTGGATAGCGTAGCTGTCGTTGGGTAGGCCCGGCACTGCACATCTGTGGACAAGGACACAAGTTTGGAGGCATCTTCTTCCGTTCAGCCACGACGGCTTGAGAAACTGTCATAGTAATATTTTTGTGAGATGCATTGCAGCAGAAATAGAGAGTGTGTGTGAGAGAGAGAGAGAGAAAAAGAGAAAGAGAGAGGCACACACGTACACACACAGAGAAAGAGAGAAAGAAAGAGTGAGAAACAGAGAGACAGAATGACAGACGGGCAGGCAGAGAGAGAGAGAAAATGAAAGAGGAGAAACAGAGAGAAGGAGGGAGGGAGGGAGGGAGAGAGAGAGAGAGAGAAAGAGAAAGAGAGAGAGAGAGAGAGAGAGAGAGAGAGAGAGAGAGAGAGAGAGAGAGAGAGATCAATTTCTTGTTCCTGTTCTCCACCCTTCTCTTTCATGTACATTCTAGTACAGTTGCCCGAATGTGGACTCGGGATGGAAGGAATGCAGAGACTAACCTTGACATCTCCCAGCTACCCCCCCCTCCCCAACCCCCAACCCCATCTCAAGGCTGACAGGCACAGCATATTAGTCCGTCGGTCCAAAAGGTCATAAAGGGAGATCAACCCCAGTCTGGAGCACGACTTGAGACCCATATGTTGACAGGAAGTCATTGTTCTGTCACTGATTTGGTGCCAAACCTGTGCGACAAAAGGGCTTTCGGAACGGAAGGTCTAACAACAGGCTGATGGCTGGCGCATGCACACATATGCACGTCAAGCCCCAGACATGCAGCCTGCACCGTGTGACAGAACCTACGAGTGAATGCACCCCCTCACCCTCCTTTCCACCAAGCCAAGCCCTACCCATGGACGTTTTAAATTCATGAGCTTGTCTCTCAGTTCTCTCTTCCCCAGGAAGAATGCAGCCTGCAACCACGTCCACGTGCATTACTTAAATCAGTCTAAGGATGATAAGACAAAGCTCGTGGACATTCGTTCAAGTGGTCAGTTCTCTCAGGTTTAAAAAAAATCAAACATTATTCTTTATAACCCATGCCCTGTGTGAGAAAATGCAACAAAAAACACCAACAAAAAATGGAAAATGTTCCGCCGGCTCCCAACATTTTGATCTCTCCCCGACTCCAAATCAAAGCTTGAGACCTCTGAATTTCACAGAAACCTCACCTTTCCCAACCCCCGTCAAACACTTGTTATTCTATAGGGGAAGACCATGCTACGGTGATTTGGTCAGGCTCAGCTAGGCAGGTAAAGCTACGTTTCGGGTCTGGTTCTTACTTTTTAAAAAAAAAAAAGTTTTCGAATATTTGTAAAAACGATACATAATTATTATAAAGCGTTTCAAAGCGATCAGACAGTCAACTAAACAAAAGAACTCACAACGCCAGAAACGATCATTTTATAAAGGAAGTAAGGCCTCCAGTGTAATCATGAAAGGCTTTTTAACCGCTGAGCCTTACATTCTACAAACCATCACATTACGCACAGAAAGACATAAAGGTGTACGTGGGCAGATTTTAAAAGGTCCTGAAGTTTCGTAGATCTTTAATACTTTCGTTTGATTTGAGACACAACTGAGCTGAACAGAAGAAAGTGTTCCGACATTTTGAGCCGGAAAAAAACAACAACAATACATACATTTTCTTTGAGTAGAATTAAAAAGTATGTCAGGAAATTTCGTTCCATGCCTCAGTTTACACCATGGTGATTGAAACTAGACTTGAAAAAACCGCATCTGTGTACCTGTATCCCAGAGCCAGCGGGCCAACTAGTATAATGGTAGTAAGAATAAAGGTGACTGCGAAGAAAAAATAAAACAACTGATCAAGGCGAGGTGAGCAATCACTGACACTGGACGTTCTCATGATCAGGCAGTGATGTAATGTAACTCAACCGCCCCCCTCCCCCACCACCACCCCAGTCTCACCACGTCACAACTTCACAACACAAACACAGCGAGTTGGGAAAAACGGCGACTCGTCGGTCAAAGAAGTAACAATTTTAACAACAGCCGTGTTCAACTGTTGGCCCTGACATCACCACCAACGATAACAACAAAAATGCAACGGCAGCAACAACCGGATCTGATCCGGGCAGTAGGAAAACCAACCAACCAAACAAACAAACAACAGCAGCAACAACAGGATCTGATGCCGGCAGCAGGAAAAACAAACACGCACACAAGCAACAACCGGATCTGATCCGGGCAGCAGGAAAACCAACCAACTAAACAAACAAACAACAGCAGCAACAACCGGATCTGATCCGGGCAGCAGGAAAACCAAACAACAGTAGCACCAACAATAACTGAATAAGGAAAACGAAAACGATACGCCAACTAGCTGGGAAGACAGAGAAAGAAAAGCCATTAAGAAAAGAGGCCAGCAGGATTCACACCTCCAGTGACAAACTGCTATATGACAACGTCAGACTTACAGATTCTAGGTCGGTATTGAGTACACGGAAGTACACTCACAAAACCAGGCAAGGTGTCAGTGGAGGGTAAGGGAAGGAGGTACGACTATCTAGCACACATTACAGGCATAGCAGAATCTACATCAACCACGACCTTACTTCTATTCAGTTCTGTACGCACAAAGAATTATATTATGGCTGTGTTGGTGAGCTATCGGGATAAACAACTGCCTCTCTCCCCTCCTCCCACCCTAACAAACTGACGCGTGGTGGGGGAAAACACTGTTAACGCCAAAAACGAAATTTTACGGGAAACGGCGGGAAAAAAAAAGTTTAAATTTTTAATCTTTGTTCTATTTTCATTTTGTAATGACCAGAAAGGAACTTGGTCAAAATTTGGCAAAAAGAAGAAGTTCAATTTTTCAATTTTATTTTCTGTTGTTTTTTCGTGTTTCTTTTTTGTTTGTTTTCCTAGAAAAGGGCTGTTGCCGAAATATCGGCCATTTTCTGTCTTCTCTTTTAGTTTGCGTTTCATTATATCGTTTGGGTAGTATTTCCTACATGAAGCTTTGCTACATACAACTTTTTGTTTTTACCAAATTTTGATTTTGCCTATACTATAGCCTTTCTATGGTTTTTATATTTCGCCAGAAAGGAACTTAGTCCTACAAAATTAAAAAAAAAAAAAAACAATAGCAGACAAAACGATAGAGCACACAATTCATTCCACAACATGGTGTCAAAAAGTAAACTGGACCTCGAGTGACATATTTACGGTTTGTTTTCAAATCACTCTAGCTCATCTTTCCCCGAAACCAGTGTTTCTCGAGATGGGGCTAGCAGTATTTTGTTGGGGCGTGGGACTTCAGAATGGTGCCTGAGGATTTAAAAAAAATCTTTTTTGTACATTGTATTGTAAACTAACTTTGTCTGATCATGTTGGGGCATACATTGTGGAAAACTGAAGTGGGGCGTGCGACACAAAAGGTTGAGAAACACTGCCAGATCAGATCAGAATATTCAGTTCATGCTTAAAAGTAATTTGCTGACGTCAGTTGTCATCAGTCTAGCTCCCATAACCTTGAAAAATGTCTAGTCAAGCTTCCATAACATTGAAAACTGTCTGGTTTAGCTTCCATAACCTTGAAATCTTTCTAGTCTAGTTCCATAACCTTGAAAATTGTCTAGCCTAGCTTCCATAACCTTGAAAAGTGTAGTATAGCTTCCATAACCTTGAAAACTGTAGTCTAGCTTCCACAGCTTTGGAAACTGTGGTCTAGCTTCCATAGCTTTGTAAACTGTAGCCCATAGATGAATACTATCCCTAGTCTGTGCTGTAGCCTAGCTTCAATAACCTTGAAAACTGTAGCCTAGCTTCCATACCCTTTAAAACTGTAGTCTAGCTTCCATAACCTTGGAAACTGTAGGCTAGCTTCCATAGCTTTTGAAAACTGTAGAATAGCTTCCATAACCTTGAAAACTGTAGTCTCGCTTCCATAGCTTTGAAAACTGTGGTCTAGCTTCCGTATCCTTGAATACAGCGTAGTCTAGCTTCCATAAAAGGGAAAGAATAACAAGAACAGAAACCGTACCGGAACAAACAAAGAAAAAATACCATCAATCAACATGAAAATAAAAAAATATGCAAACACGAAGGATCATACTAACTCGCCATTTTCCATATTACAAAAAATAACTTATTTTACTTTGAAATTATTAGAATGGCGTTTTATAACCTTGAAAACTTGAAATTAAACTTTGAACTTGAATATTACACAAGAAAATTGCCAAAATAATCCTGTCATAAGCAGGGTGGTAATTATACCGACGGGTGTTTGCCATATTGTTGTATGTGCATTTTTGCCTTTTCGAGAAAATGAAGATTGAAGTTTAGTTGGCAAAAGGTGGCGCATAAGACATTACGTCACAAATACATAACCCAAAAAAAATTTCAACCGATTTGAATGTCACTTATAGGTAATGAAATTAGGAGTGAGAGAACCACTTTCATGACAAAACATCAGAATTGGCAAAATGTCGCATACAGCAATATTGCAAATACCCCTCGATATCTGATGCGATTCAAGCCAACTAAAAAAACGTTTATTCGTTTGCACTGGTTCCCACAGACCCCCAGACCTCATTCCTTGATGTCATGAATAAAAAACCAAACCCAACATTTGTTTATTGCTGGATAAACCAGGCATTTTCTATTCTCGGCTAAACGTTGTTTTTTTAAAAATATACGCGAATGCCAGACATCACGTGACACGGTCATGTGAACTACGTCACATTCTTGCTGATTCTTGCAGACGGGAGTGAACAGGTAAGGCGGGATGGTGGAGGGGGGGGGGGGCGTTGTACATGTATCAGTATAAAGTTCATTCACCGATCTAAATCATCGAGAACCTTCGTAACTGATAAATGAGGAATAACCTTGTCGAATTACACTTTTGGACGTAACCATCATTATTTTGTTGCCAGGAAACACGTTTGAGACTGTCACGTGACTGTTCCCTCACAAAGCGCGACAACCCGCGCATTCTGTCACGTGGCGGAAATGGCGACACCACTACAATGACAAATTTTGGTCGAAATCTGGAAGATTAAGAAATCCAGAACAAAATCTGTTTTGTCAGGAATTATTTTTATCCAACCACTAACTTGAACCACATTGAGCAGTTCCGTAGGGTCAAGGTTACGGGTGCCCCAAACAATGCTTACCTCGAACCGCTCAGAACCAGTTTCTGTTAGCAAAGGTTATCAACTTGTACAAATCGGGGCACGTTGGTCTAGAGGCAAGGTGCTCGCCCCTCATGCCGAAGGCACCGGGTTCGATTCCCCGTCGGTGCAGGTATGTTGGAATTTTGGGATTTTTCTCGTATATTCCTGTCCCTGATCCTATGACAGAGATACGATCGAGCACCTAGTCTTGTCGGATAAGGACGAAAAATTCAGAGGGCCCGGGTGCATGCTGCCCACGTTAAAAGTTGTATGTCGCAAAACCTCACGTAAGAAATACATGTAATACCAACGCGATACAATAAAACGCAAAGAAAAAGGGAAGGCAAATCAATATTTCGGCCAGAGACCTTTTTTCGGGAAAGAAAACATACACACACACGCGCACACACATACACACAAAAAGATGTCCTTGGAGACAACGGCAGGTTTTATATTATCAAAAAAGGGGAAAGCCCCCCGCCCCCCCCCCATTCCTTTTTTTTCTCATGGTTCCCCAGACCGAAGGAATTTGGCCACATAGTTTCTGTCCAGGAACAACAGAAATCTGGTCGATCAGAAGGTGACAGGTTGTCTCTGTTCTACCGAGTAGAAATAATCCTAGGTCCCAAGACTACAGAAGTGAAAACCACCGGATTTAATCTGTTTTAATTTGGTAAAAAAATCGAGAACGTGAGCGGTGTCTCGTGACGGAGCAGGGAGAAAGTCGGTGGGCTGATGGCGTCACGAGCAGATACCACGACCAGACTGCCGTCAGCATTGTGTAATGTGAATGTGATTTAAGACTTATCTGCAGTGGTGAAATCCACGAGGAGGAATCCTGCCAGGCTGGTAATGATAAAAGTGTTGTAGTTCCTTGTCTCAGCACCCCACCCCCCAAACCCGTCAGTACTTAGCACAGCTGATAGATATAGATCTAGGCCATGGTACACTCCTTTGTTCGTGGGCTCGTTTGTTGACAATCTGGCAAGTGAGTATTAATCGAAAGGAAGATTGTTGTTACAAATTATATTATGTTCGTCAGCCAAATTTCTTTGCTCTGGGGTAAAAGTATTTTGCAGCTTTTTGTGACTCCAGAACTAGAGAGCTCCTCCCGAAATACTCCTAGTTCTATCAATAGCCTTAATTAATCATTCTTTCAGATTTTCTTTTTGCTTTCCTCCCGGTTTTTGGCTTGTAAGGGTCTAGGGGGGGGGGGGGGCAGGGTTACGAGTTCGATAAGATTTAGGGTTGAGGATAAGGGCGGGGTTAAGGATAGGTTCGTATACGTTCACGCCCCTATCGCTTAACGCCTGGGGCGCGTACGTACTCAGAGCAACAGCCCGAAAGGAAATGGTGTATGTATGTGGGGATGGGGTGGCAGGAATGAGGACACCTATCACAGGTGGAGGCAAGTTCCCCCCCCCCCCCCTCCCTCCCTTCTCCACTCCACACATCCCTGACGATATCCATAACTGTGGTGAAGGAAGTCTCGCCCTGTGACGAGCCTGTCTCTGATGAAGTCCACCCTAGCAGATTGTAATGTATAATAATTATTATCCTGCACAGTGGTCAACTGCCTGTTGTTGTTTTTTTTGTCCACAACTATCTTTTCACTCTTTACAGTTTAGGAGAAACCACGACATTTCAATCATCATCCAGCCAGCAATCGTACAGCAATCTGATGCCTAGGATTCATGTCAAATCTTCACATAGGAATGGCATCGTTCCTATGTAGGTCTGCAGTTACGACATTGCACCGACATCGATTTGACGTAGTGAACCCGCCCTATAGTAATCCTACCAGTCCTACGGAAATCTATGTCGGATCGACGTGGGGTTGCGCGTTGGGATCCACATGGCTATTTTAAACAAAAACAAAACAAACATCTGTGGGTTTCCGTTATTATGAACCACGACTGTAGATCCGAGTTGTCGACCCTGTCTTAAAATGAAGACAACCAGTGACTGGACTTGACACGTGAGAATCAAATGTAAATACAGTGATAGCTACACGTGAACATCAGGTGTAGATCCCATGGATTCCATCTGTAAAATGCAGGTACGCACGCACACACACACACACACACACACACACATACACATTCCCCCCTCCCCCACGTACAGTCACTGCACTCGCAATTTTGTGTCCCAGATAGAGAGTGAGGTCACCAGTTTTCAATTGGCGAGGTCATCCACCTGTCCAACAGTCTGATCTGGAGTTAAAAGTCTGTTGACGCTTAACCGTTTCACACCGTGCACAACTGCACTGAAATGTGTTGAAATGGCCTGGTGGTCAGTCAGTTAGTTAGTGTAGTTTGTTGCCACTGGTCACAGTCCCAGATACCATCAGTACGTCATCACGAGTCACGGCTTATCCGTGATCTTTTTCATTTCTTAGCCTTTTGTGTTGTTGTTTCAGGTCTTTAGTTTAGGAGGTTCGCTGCTCTTGGCATTTACACCTCACTTGACTTGTTTTTATTTTTCTTGTCCTTGTTTACGTGTGTTTTTGTGGTAGGGATTAGTTTGTTTTAGAATTTTGCACAGGCAGCGACCTTTTTCGTCCTGTTCTTCTCGACTTTCAACTACCAAGATATCTTTAACGTAGACGACGTGCACACGAGCCCTCCGAGTTTTTCGTCCGAGAAGACTAGGTGCTCGATCCTACCGATCATAGCATCAGGAACAGGAATCCCTCCCCCCACCCCCAAAAAAAAAAAATTCAACATGCCCACGCCGATCGGGGTTCCAATCCGATATCTTCGGCATGAGAGGCGAACATCATGCCTCTAGATCGGCGTGTCCCCTTTTAGTCTTTTGTGACTTGTTGTCATGTGATTCATTATACCTTGTTTGGTTCTAATGTGGGGCTTTACAACATACAACCTTTGTTGTTGTTTATTCTTCGTTACTTTGCCTTGTAAACTGTGGACTGACACAGACGAAATATAACAAAAACCCCTGACAAACTGTGGGGTCGCAGCGAAGCTTAAAGCAAAGTCAAAATATAGCAAAAAGAAAAAGTTGTATGTGTAGCAAAGCCTCGCATTTTATTCTATCGTTTCGGTATTATTTCTCACGAGAGGTGTTTTTTTTTTTTATATACAACCTTTTCTTTTCGCCATATTTTGACTGTGCTCTGACATAGCATTCTTTCAAATTCAACACTTTTTTCAGTTCTTGATTTGGTCTATAATCTGTGTCGTTCCCACGAAGACATTCACAGGACTTCCTACTGTGACGGAGCTAGAGGATGAACATGCAAGAGCCTAAAACTTTATAACATCACCAAAAATTATGAAACTTTGTGTACAGCCTCAAGTTTGGACGATAAATGACGTAGATGTACATGTACAATTTTTGGTGCAAAATTCAGCCTTTAATATTAAGCCTAATTATTTACGATGTTTTTGTTTTTAATTTTTTTTTTTTAATGCATTTTCTTCCGGTAGAATCGAAAAGTATAATCGGAAATTTAGTTTTTCGCTGCGTCGACTAGAAATAGTAAAATAATTCTAGCGATGTTGTACTTTGTTGCAAGTTGCATGGCCGCCAGACACTGGTCAGTTTGGACACACCCAGTCTGTCCATTCGTTCCCGCACGCAACCCTGGACACTGACGCGGTCAGCATTCAACCGGAATGTTCTGTGCACAACTACTGATAAAATGTCTGTTTCAGGGATGCTTTTAAGTTTGCCATTGGACAAATCACAACTGCGTGTGCTGAAAATGGTTCTGGCTGTGGCAGGGTCAGACAAGGGTGATCTGTTTTTGCTTCATCTCGTATGTATGTATGTATGTATGTATGTATGTATGTATGTATGTATGTATGTATGTATGTATGTATGTATGTATGTATGTATGTATGTATCTATCTATCTATCTATCTATCTATCTATCTGTCTATCTATCTATCTGTCTGTCTGTCTGTCTGTCTGTCTGTCTGTCTATCCACCCGTCCGTCCGTCCGTCCGCCGGTCCATCTATCTATCTATCTATCTATCATCGAAGCCTGTGTGTCTGTGGGGTAGAAAGAGAGAGAGAGTAGGGGTCAAGAGTTCACTTGCTGATATTCGTATGTCCATCAATAAGTTTGACGCGTACTTGAATGCGTGGTGAGGTGACAACCTTGACATTGATCTTTAGAGCACTGCATAAGTCTGCCTCACCTTCCGACATATGGGAGCACGCTTTACACTTTGTACTGACATTTGCCGCATCTGATTCTAATTTTACAATCACCGCGAGACCTGAACTTTGTCAGGGAGACTTGCGGCACCACGTAGTGCGCAGGTGCTGAACACAGGACCCGGTGACGTCATGCATACCGGTAGCTGAGGCCAAAGATTACGAACATTTAGGTTGTCGTTCCAAAATCTGCGCGATGCGAGATGTCGTGGCATACATCTGGTCTGAGCTGCAAAAGTATTAGAACACCATGCATCAAGGAGAGCTCACATGGGATATTATATCACAGGTTGTCTGTCAAATTTCACTTTGCAGTTGGTTTTAGACCCATGACCACCCACGTACGTGCATGAAGCCGATGAAGATGTTTGAGAAAGAAAGAAAGAGAGAGAGAGAGAGAGAGAGAGAGAGAGAGAGAGAGAGAGAGAGAGAGAGAGCGCAAGACGTGAGCCACGGCAAGCAAGGTGTTAATCCGCGAACACACAGGTCAGTTTGACCTCATGTTAACTGGGCCACTCGCACCTGATCTGAACCGTCCGTTCTTTGGTAGATTATCATAATCCGTGGATCTGTGTGTGTGTGTGTGTGTGTGTGTGTGTGTCTTTGTCTCTCTCTCTCTTTCTATTTCTATTTCTCTCTCTCTGTATTTCCTCGAACATACTCACCTGATAAGCTTTCAAAAAACTATTACAGGTACGAGCCCTGGCACACTTCCTTCAAATGCCAGTTTACAAAATTCCTCAGGATTATATTTTATTTTTCATGGCGGGGGAGGGAGAGGTGTAAAGTGATTTTTTTTATTATAGTGCTTAAAGTCCAGGGGTGGCCAAACCGCGGCTCGCGAGCCACACGCGGCTCTTTGACCTTCAATATGCGGCTTGTGGAAATATGTTGGCTGAGTTGGGGTGTTTTGTTTTTTTGTTGTTGTTGAAAACATTTGGTATATATATATGTGTACTTTGTGATTATTGAAACTAGTAAAAATTAACATTTTTTAAAAAACTGCACACATAGGTTCATACTATTGCATACATGTATTTCTTAATATATTACATAAAATTTTAGTAACAAAATGTGTATGTAACAATAATAACGTGTGTGTAAACTTTGCTGATATCTTGTGCCTCTTGAACATCTGAAGTTTATCGTATGTAGCTGTTGAATTAAGCACGTTTGGCCACCCCTGTTATAATCCAATGTCCCTGCAACAGTTTGTAATTTTTTTCAGTTCGTAATTTTTTTTTTTTTTAACTCACGTTGAATGAATTCCGTCCGGTGACCTGCGCATAGGAAATTAGGATACCCCATCAAATTTACGTCTTGGACCAGGCACGCACTAACCCATGTTGATTAACCGTCTAGTTTGAAGGTGACGTCAATACAATCCAACTAGTTGATTGGTGCGCGTGGCCCCATTGAAACCCAATGTCGTGACGTCACCAGCCAACTATTCAGCTGGTCAGACTTTGGCTAGTGCGCACCGGGCCGCACTACAGAATTCAAGGAGAGTTCACAAAGTTCAGCTGGCACCTAGTAGCGATTTTTTTTTTCTTTCCTCTGCGTTCCTGCTGGCAGAAACTTGAACTTTTTGGCTAAATCAGCGATCTGTTCTCTGGAATGTCAACAGTTCTAGTCCAGCCCCCGTCACACCTGACGCCCTTTCCGGTGGACGAAAAGCAATACATGTATTTTCCAAAAGGGCTATCCATACAATGCCTACCTAATTGACGATTCCCCCCCCCCCCCCCGTTCCCACATGAATGCTTTTAGTTTTTTGTAAGGTTGACTTCAGCCCCCCCCCCCCTCCTCCTCCTCTGTCTCTCTTTTCTTTCGTTACTGGCAAACAGAATGCTCAAGACAATATCCCGATGTTCCAAAACTTCAAGTACCTCTTTGCGTGGACTCTTTTCGTGAGATACATAGCCTGCATTCGATTTTTATATAACCCTACAATTAATTTTGTTTCAAGCCATGTAAATAAAACAAACTTTTTAATTTATTACTCCATAAATAAAAAGTGTACGTGCATCCCAGTCACAGACCCCCACCCCTCCCTATAATCCCTTTTCGAACGTTGGGGGCTTCACCTCCCCCCCCCCTCCAACCTTTTCCAAGCGTATACTGTATTTTACACATGGCCCCTTACCATGGTTTTCCCGTATCTGCCAGTCCTTGATGCTCAAGAGGACACACCCGAGGTTTCATACCCGCAGGACAACCCAGGTAATACTTGTAATCAACTACGGGAAAAGAAATGACTACATTACGCAGAGTACAAAAAATGGTTTTTGCGAGGGAATCGATCTTCATAAACCACAATATTCGCAAACACCGGGTCTCGTTCTCTGCATAAACTTTACATTATGCGCCTGGAAATAACTTTGCGAATTCCTACCGCTAGAAATTTCTAGATTCCTGCGGTTTCTGAACTTTGGTAGAAGAATTGTGTTAGGGGAGCGTAGTAGAACTACAAAGCCAAACAGAGGAAATACTGAGTTGTGTTCATTTTTCAGCAATGGTTTATAATGTAAAATACTACGCCCCCATAACAACAGCCTGTTACTACCGTTGTCGTAGTTTGCAAACGTTTTGGTTAATTGATAGTCTGATTTAGTGCATGTAAAATCGAATGATGATCAGTGGCGGTATGCATGAACTGTGCGTAACTGGTTACACGATGGTGTAGATCTTATGCGTTGGTGTAAAACATTGTCCGGTATGCATGAACTTTGCTTTGGCCTTCACCCATGTGGAAAGGGGTTCGTAACTTTACACTTGATCCGAGGACGACTAAATCAGCTACGCAATGCATGACTAGCTTAGGAAAGCGTCGTCTACTACAAAGAAAGGAAGGAAATAATTAAATAATAATTTTGTTCCAACCCACGACTTCAGGGGCCAAGGAAAAAAAAATAGATTTCTACTCACCCTCTGTTTGTTAGTTTTGTTTTGATCGGTCAATTTTTGTGACAGCGGTTAGCGGCAACTGTTGCATTAGGGGGTTGGGGTGGGTGTACGTTTAGTTCACGCATACCGTCTAAATTTGAGTTTACACCTAGGTGGCCCTACGCACTACTAAGCCTGCGCCATGGTGCAAAGTTATGGGATTTACACCAAGTTCACGCATACTGCCACAGATCTTGGAGACTTTGCCCCACTATCTAGTAAATGGCTTCCGATGACGCATGAGATCAGGAACTCACGCACTTTTTTTTTCACCAAGGGCACATTGTGCACTAGCGTTCAGTGACACTGCTTACTCTACACCGCGTTAACAGGCGCATGGCAGTGGGTTTGGTTTCTTTCACCTGGTATCACAAGAATTGTGCCCTTCACCACAATTTACGTTCATCTTGTGTCTAATTTTACCCCAAAATGATGGGGAGAGAGAGAGAGAGAGACAGACAGACAGACAGACAGAGAGATAAAGAGAGAGATTGTTAATCCAAAATGATGTACTGAGAGAGAGAGAGAGAGAGAGAGATTCTTTTAACCCAAAATGATGTCCTGAGAGAGAGAGAGAGAGAGAGAGAGAGAGAGAGAGAGAGAGAGAGAGAGAGAGAGATTTAACCCAAGATGATGAACTGAGACAGAGAGAGAGAGAGAAATTTAACACAAAATGATGTACTGAGAGAAAGAGAGAGAGACAGAGAGATTTAACCCAAAATGGTGAACTGAGACAGAGAGAGAGAGAGAGAAATTTAACACAAAATGATGTACTGAGAGAGAGAGAGGGAGAGATTTTTAACCTAAGATGATGTACTTAGAGAAAGACAGAGAGAGAGAGAGAAAGAGAGAGAGAGAGAGAGATTTAGTCCAAAATGATGTACTGAGAGAGAGAGAGAAAGAGAGAGAGAGAGAGAGATATGACCCAAAATGATGTACTGAGAGAGAGAGAGAGAGAGAGAGATTTAACTCAAAATGATCTACTGAGAGAAAGAGATTTCACTCAAAATGATGTACTGGAGGAAAGAGAGTGAGAGATTTTTAACCCAAATGATGTACTGAGAGAGAGAAATACCCACAGAGAGAGAGAGAGAGAGATTTAACCAAAAATGATGTACTGAGAGAGAGAGATTTTTAACGCAAATGATGTACTGAGAGAGAGAAAGACAGAGAGAGAGAGAGAGAGATTTAACCAAAAATGATGTACTGAGGTAGAGACACACACACAGAGAGAGAGAGGGAGATTTAACTCAAAATGATGTATTGAGGGAGAAAGAGAGAGAGGTGTCGGGTGGAGGTGGTCTATCGTGATAAGGCTGCAGATTTATTACAAGCTATTTGTATTTTCAGCCAATCATAATTACAGCCCATCAAAGTATCAGGTCGTTATTATCTCCCGCCCCCCCCCCCCGCCCCGAAAGCTCAGCCGGGCCTGATGTTCTAGAAAGAGTTTTTTTTTTTCTTTACCATAGACAATGGGCAAATTTCGCTTGATGTCACACAACTTTCGCTTCTCCAGTTGCTCTCAGCAAAAAAAAGACAAAAACAACAAACGTTCAGAGATTCTTTATTAATTGTATTTTGTAAATTTGTATACTAGGCCTATACCGGTACTTCTTTGACCCCATTTGGGAAATTTGCCTTGGCGTCATTGCAATTTGCAGCCCCAATTACTACTGGAGCAGACACGTCGTAACAACAGTGGACAACGTTTTTTCGTTATATCTTTTTTTTTTTTTGGAGGGGGGGGGGGATTAGTTTGTTTCCTTTTGCAATTTTGACCAGACAGCCGAGCTCGTTAGGCCTTTTCTTCTGATAAACTCATCACATGTGACAACAGTTTTCATCTTCTAGACACCAAAAACAACTTTTCAATACGCGATACACGTGATCACAAGGACCCGATTGACCCGACCGCCGAGGTTATCGGCAACACGCGAACGATCGGCTGACTGGCCGCTGGCTATCTCCGCACGGGGCGTTACGTGGACAAGTTCACTCAACGCGGGACGAGGGTTAATAATTAATTATGGTTGGTTGAGATTATAATTATTTGGCCTAGCCTCCTCCGCCAATCCCTTTGTACTAGAATCCACATAAAGAGAACACAGACTAATAAAATACCCAGACTGGATGATCCCATTGTGTGACGTCACAAAACAGCGAAAGGTCATGAACCATCAGCCATTTTAGGTTTGTTGGGTGTTCACGAGAGGGTAAAAGTGTAGTTTAACCCCCCCCCCTCCCAAATTGTGATGGGCATTTTTGTAACTCAGTATCGATTACTTACGATATTTTAATAAAGGGGTATGGGTGAATTTAGTAATCAAAGCAATCGATACTAAGTAATCAAAATGCCTAACACTATTCGGAGGGCTAAACTGCACTTTTACCCAATGTAAACAACCACGCCCTGACCTTGACCATCACATGAATCAACGGCTAAAATGAAATGCAACAGTGAGAAATTGTGTCACGAAAATCTTCCAGCAATTTGTCTGACCTGAAACTTTTCCAGAAGAATGAAGTAGGAAATATTGTTGTGCGCACTGTTGACGAATTAGGTCAAGCAAGTTTCAGCCAAACTGGCCCACTTCAAAATGTACTCTTCTCCTGGAATCCGAACAGCTGTTCTCACACGGAAATGGCTAAACGCCCGATCTTCAATTTGGTACATTGTCTGTCTGTAAAGACATTTCATTTTGAATGTGGCCCTTGCCAGAAGGAGTAGTGGGAAAGCAGTCGTGACTAATGTAGACTTTTAGTTTACCATGTCTGACTAACTTATCGCTCGAGTCTGATTGCCATATTGTTGTATGCGACATTTTGCCGATTTTGAGCTTTTGTCATGAAAATGGTTCTCTCACTCCCAATTTTAGTATGTATAAATTTAATTCCAATTGGTTAAATAGTTTTCGAGATGTGTGTTTGTGACGTAATGCTGTACAAAATTTCCTACCGCAGCCGAGCTTGCGTTTGCGGTACCTACACGGTGTATGCTTATTTGCCTCTTGTCCGATAACCCTTCATTTTCTCCAAAAGGCAAAAAATGCACAAAGTTACAATGACCTGGAAAATATCCAATGATATGTTTGAATGGAAGGTCAGAATGACACAGCACATAACGTACATATCTGGCACACGTGCAATTTGGCAGTAAGAACAGGAAAAAGTGGAGCTGCTCGCATTCTTCCGGCAGTCACAATGATATGAACAATTGAGAAATTGTTGAAGAAATCTTCTCAGTGCCTTTGAAAACTGTTCCCATAGGAACAGTTTACGTAAGGAGAGTGGCGGACCTATATTTCTGGGACCCCGAAGCTTGAACTGTCATGGCGCCCCTTATCCATTATTATCTATCTATCTATCTATCTATCTATCTATCTATCTATCTATCTATCTATCTATCTATCTATCTATCTATCTATCTATCTATCTATCTATCTGTTTCTCTCTCTCTCTCTCTCTCTCTCTCTCTCTCTCTATCTATCTATCTACTTAATTGCAATACATCGTCCCCTCAGAATGATAAGGTTCTATCTCCACTTTTTCAAGTTTTGGCTGAACTCAGTTATACATTACTCATTACCTCTACAAAAGGGCAATATCAAAATTCACTCCCGGGATTAGGGGCCTGAAGCTTAAACTTGATCAGTTTCACAGTAGATCTGCCATTGTGTAAGGACATAAAAACTGTTAGTGTTAGCAACCACCTGACACGTGACTCAGCGGGCGGAGATTCCAAGCAACTCGCTTGTGTGTTGTTAAACTGATTCTGCAACAAACAATCAGTGATCCGGGCAAAACAAAAGAGTGCTGACTCGGTGATTCTGTGCATTATGTGAGTCGGGTATCAGAATCGTAGTCTTGAAGCCTTTGGTGACCCTCAAGAGTCCAATAATCCGCCCACTACCAACATCCGGTGACCTACTTACTGTCAGAGTTCAGAAACTTGACGTTTGCGACAACTGAAGCATTTTGTCTCCCTTCCAGCTTAAAACAGAAGCAACTTCCAGCTTAAAACAGAAGCAAAAGAAAATTATCTAGACAGAGCGGTTTCAGCCCTGAAGAACAAATAAAATACTGACTCCAAGAAAGGATGAACAGATGCCACTAGATGAATTACTGTTCCCCCTCGAAAAGAATTTGGTAATTTTCAATTTTCATTGTTTTCGCAAAATAGTAAATCATAATAGATCTAATAATAATTAATAGCAACAATGACAATTATCATTTTATGATGATAGAATAAATTTTAAAAACCAGAGAACTGCAAGTGGTTCAGTGGTTAAATAACAACCCCCCCCCTTTTCCGCCCCCCCCCCCCACCCACACCCCCACCCCACCTCCCTTTTAATAATAGTATTAATAGTACGATTTTTTTTCTGACGGCAAACTTTACTGCTACATAATAACACTCTCATGTTTAATCTGTTACTGTGATAGACGACGAAGGCAGCAGACATCACGGCAGCATGAATACCGATTCTGTGCCAGACTGGATGATAGGGATGCAGAGTTGTATCGTAAAAATGTCAAATTCCTCTCCACTCGCTGACTCAGAAAGAAATGCAATGTGAATTACGTGACAAAAACTTGATGACGTAGAGCTATTCGTTTCCTACAAAATTAGCAGTTTCTCAGCGTGCTGTCTAGAACAGGTAACCGAATGATTTGGCACTGTTTAGAAAGTATCTTTTGTTCTCACATCTGGGCCAACGTTTCACGTCTATTCTGCCAGCAATACCAACAGTACCGATTGGTAGTTCTAAAGGCTGACTTGTTCTGAGAAAAAAAATCGCTCAATCTTTTACACAGCACTGCTCACCCACATATACACATTCTATATATGTTTACTAGATGACGCGCCGGGCATTGCTCGGAATAAACCCCCCCCCCCTCTCTCTCTCTCTCTCTCTCTCTCTCTCTTCCCCTCCTTCTCTCCCCCCCCCCTCTCTCTCTCTTATAATCTACACACTCACTTCAGAATTCATGCGCGCTAGGACACTATGCACTAAGTTGAATGCTTGACAATAAATTACATATAATGGTAACTGCTTATGACATGTAAGATACTGTAACATAATGGCGCCAAGCTGGAGAAAGAAAATTACAACTGTTGACAGCACCACGAAACAATACATTTTCTATAAACGAAAAAACAAAACCAATAAAAAAATCCAAACTTCGGTGCACACTCTACGGTATTTGAAGCTTCGTGCCAAATATGGTTAGGCCTACTGTGTAAAAGAAGAAAGTGGGAAGGATTGATATCTATCTATCTAGAGTCTAGAGGTGGTCTAGAGGCAAGGTGCTCGCCTCTCATGCCAAGGGTCCCGGGTTCAAAACCCGGGCAATGCAGGCATGTTGGAAATTGGATTTTTCTCATATTTTTCAAGTCCCTGGTCCTATCTGGGGATAGGATCGAGTACCTAGTCTTCTTGGATAAGGACGAAAAAATTCGGAGGGCCCGTGTGCACGTTGCGCACGTTAAAGATACCTTGGCAGTTGGAAATCGTAAAAAGCAGGCCGGAAGGCCGCTGACCGGGCAAAATTGAAATTAATAGATTAAAATTTATCCATATCATCCCCCCACCAGCAACAACAAAATTTATTATTCATTATTAAATATACATTGTTATTGATAAATATTCAAATATTATTTGAGTTGTGTGTTGTGAACTGCTGTGCGTTGTGAACTGCGCCTAACAGGCTGTGTTACAATTTGCTCTGAGACAGAAAGAGATAGAGAGAGAGAGAGAGAGAGAGAGAGAGTGAACGAGCCAGGGAGAGAGAAAGAAGCAGTGTAGTGTGTTGAGCGCTTCGCAGGCGCCCCATTCTGCTCTGTGGTTGACATGTTGCTTCTGTAAAGCGCATAGAGCATTTTAAATGGATATGCGCTATATAACTGCCACCCATTACCCTGTCTGTCTGTCTGTCTGTCTGTCTCTCTGTCTCTCTCTCTCTCTCTCTCTCTCTCTCTCTACTTAATTGCAATACATCGTCCCCTCAGAACTATCTCCACGTTCCAGTAACGAAAACTGCACATTCGTCTGAACGCAAAGAAATGCTTCCTGTTGCGATTTTTTTTTTCCTTTTTATCAACTCTTTTTCTGCTACAAAATGCAAAGTTTTCTCTGCCACTGGATGTTGTTGTTGTTGTTCGTAATGCGTGTCTTTGGGAAAATAAATACAGCTTTCTCCCTTTGCCCCGGCCCCCTCCCCAAATTCCCACCACACACGCGCGCGCACACGCACACACACACATAGAGTTGAAGATCGCCAACTGTCTCGCTCCGCCTGAGGAGTTTCTGACCACAATTGAACGTAGTAAAGTTTGTTCGCCGTGTGCGCCCAACAGAACCTTGCAGGGAGTGAACACGGCAGTAACTAGAGGTAAAAATGTTTGATTTCTTACATTTTGAAGGTAACAAACAAAAAGGTTCGAATCTCTCAATTTATTACGGTTCAGAAAATGTTCTGATGGCCCGCTGGTAACCCAAACAGACTGCTGTAAGATTGCGCACCCCCTATCTAGAGTGAACGTAGTGTTACGCAGTTTTCAAGGCTAGCTGATAAAATTTTGCCGTAAGCCACAAAGTGCCGCCTTGAATAGGAACTAGTTTTAATGACAATGGGCGAGTTTCGCTTTGCCCACAATAGAAATTACAAAAGATGGAGTATCGTATTCTATAGGGCTTGAAAGATACAAACACATAAAAATGAACACACACACAAAGGAATTCTCTTTCACAGACTAATAAATCAACCAAACTGGAAACACGAGCTTCGGGCTGTGTCGTTTTTTACGGAATTTCCCGAGCGGCGACCGTATAACCAACATGGCGTCGCTAGGGAAATTCCGATTCTAGTTCTATCTGCAGTAGAAATTTCTTTTTATTTGTCAAGATTGGTTGTACATGTATTAATTTCTTGGTGCGGAACCAAACTTCCGCGTTCAGTAGGCGCGTCAAAATGGTATCATTTAAAATTGTAGCTAAGCTGAAGCGTCGGTCGCTACCGTAAACCTAAAATGGCTGATGGTTCATGACCTTTCGCTGTTTTGTGACGTCACACAATGGGATCATCCAGTCTGGGTATTTTATTAGTCTGTGTTCTCTTTATGTGGATTCTAGTACAAAGGGATTGGCGGAGGAGGCTAGGCCAAATAATTATAATCTCAACCAACCATAATTAATTATTAACCCTCGTCCCGCGTTGAGTGAACTTGTCCACGTAACGCCCCGTGCGGAGATAGCCAGCGGCCAGTCAGCCGATCGTTCGCGTGATAACCTCAGCGGTCGGGTCAATCGGGTCCTTGTGATCACGTGTATCGCGTATACTTCAGGACGCAATAACCAAAGCGCGAGGCGCACCGTTGCTATACAAAAATGTGGCCTCCCGCAGGACCCGCGGTTAAGCGTGTCGCACAAAATAATGGCCTCCCGTGTCTCGCGTGTTGCGGGGGAGGCCGCAGGACTAGGGTTAACATGCCGAATGGCCTGCATACACCGCCAGGGCTTCCCCATGGCACCTTGACAAGCATTATTTTGTGCACCATGATAAACATTTAATGCCGCACCAGAATGTGCCGCGCAACTACCCAAAGTGTGACGCCACTGTGCTATTTATAGATCTGGATCACTTAGGGAGGTATCATTATTAAGCCCTGTCAGACACAGTCAGATGCTGCCAGCAAAATGTACACCAAAGAAATAATGGCAGAAGCTGACTGTGTCTGACCAGTGGCCGTATGCATAATCAATGCGTGAACTAAAGTAAATACGTTGACTGGTGTTAACACGAGAAATTGTATTCATTTCTTGCGTTAACACCAGTCAACGTATTTACTTTAGTTTACGCATTGATTATGCATACGGCCACAGGTTCGGTATGATAGGGTCTTACGGGATTTCCTGAGAAAATAATTATAGGAAATTATAGTGTGCACTTCCTGTCTGGCAGCCTTAGTGGAGAATCAAATCTTTGAAAAGTTGCCCACGAAATCCACAGCCTTACAATATTTTGCACTCTATCTACATGTAATTACATTTCGGAACAATTTTTATTAATCCACAAACTAACACCGTAAAAGCTTTGCCTAGAGATTAGTCCTTCACTTTTCATTCCCGAAAGTTTCATGACAAAAACGTCCAGCCATTTGCTGTAAGAAAATGAGAAGATTGCTTCGAAGTGACCAAATTATAATACTTGCACCAGACTTTTGCCAGATCAAGCTAACCTGCCGGCCAGGAAGTCTGGCGCAACTTGAGTCAACATAAGTCTTGTTTCAAGTGAAGTAAGGGTGGCCCACGAGGACTTGCTGACCAACAGGTAAAACATGTCACGCCTGACAATGTGGGGAAGTATCTTGAACTGAACTGGGGTTATAATACTGGGTCCACTTGAGCTCCCCAAACCCCCCCCCCCCCCAGTCTCCTCTATCTATTCACCTGTTTACCCACCTCCTTATCTACATCAAAATACTTACAGCGTATCTCAGACAAACGAGGGACAAGCTACAGATGACCCGGAAGACTTACAGACAGACAGACGGCCTAACATAACACATCACGTAGCCGTTCTTTCTCTGCACAAAACTATCCATCCATCCATCTACCCATCCACGCATCCATCCATCCATGCATCCATTCATCCATCAACCATGCATCTATGTATGCATGCATCCATGCATCCATCTATCTATCCATCCATCCATCCACCCATCCTTCCATCCATCCATCCATCCATTACCCATCCATCTATCACCCATCCATCCATCCTTCCATCCATCCATCCATCCATTCATCCACCCATCCATCCATACATCCATCACCCATCCATCCATCCTTCCATTCATCCATCCATTCATCAACCCATCCACTCACCCATGCATTCAAGCCACTCACCTACCTGCACCCATCCATCCATCCATCCACCTACCCATCCAACCCACCCATCCGACCATCCATCCACCCCACTCACCTGTGTGCCGGTGTCCCCAGTGTGAAGACAGACACCATGATTTGCACCCCGCATGACATCGATGCCAAACACAAGAGAAAATAAACACGTTTCTGGTAAGTTCCAAACTCTCCCAGCGACTTCACGATTTCGTCAAACTTCATCTTGTAGCTGCTTCGAACTCACTAGGCACTCGAGAATGACGATCAAGATCGGACTTCAACGAAGCACTGTTGAACAACTTAGCCTTGTCTACTAACGTTCTTTTTCTTCTGCAAACTTCTCAGTTTCTGGTCAACAGCTGTAAAACTATTACCGGTTCGGAAAATCCGTTTGTTTGTTAACTGCCGTTTTGAAAGTTTATAACCAAATATCCAAGTTCAGACTGCTATGTACAGATCACGGACAACAGCTGAATTGATGTACTATTAGCACAATATTGTCTTATTCCAGCCAGTCACAACACACAATGTCATGTTACGCACAGGTTGAAATGATAAAATCTCTCCACTCTCAACTGCCAGGGCTGGGAAAATTTATCACCTGTTCACACCAAACAACACACCGGTGTACCCACAACAACAACACTGATCTACAAGCAACCCTGAGTTAGTTCTGACTACTTGTTGCCGTTCCTTCTCTTTTTGCTCAGGGATTGAACAAGTATTACAGTCTGTCCAGCTGAGGGATGTTCACGTAGCATCCAGCCTATCTGCGCGTCCACGTTCTTCTGCCTTTTCATTGGTCATTTACATCCGCGCAAGAGCAGGTCAGCCTGTGAAGAGAAAGAACAAAATCAGATTTCATGTCAACTGAAACTTCGGAAGACCCGACAATTTGTTTAGTACTGTAAGGCAACTGTTTATTTGTATGCTATAATTCTCCATCAGAATTTATTTCCAGACCATCATTTGAGAGCCTGCGCTCCCCCACCCCACCCCCATCCCCTTTCTGCCCCATCCATTGGTGCTAATCATTTTACACGGCCGGGCTATATATCAGAAGATGTAGGTGTGTCATGTCTGTGTTGCAAATTCCCTTTGACTCACTGGAATGCCCAAAAAGCAAAATTTACAGCACTTTGACAGAAATTCCCAAATAACAACGCAGAGGAATGAATACACACGGTTGTCGCCGGAATAGCAAGGTTTAACTTGCTGCATAAAATGAGGCTTGTTCTCCCTCAGAAGATCGCGCGGTCGGTTCCCTGCAAAAAGTGATTGTCTCCTTCTTTGTGAACATGGAAATTAATCACTTCTTGCATTATACCGACGATTTATTGTCAAAAGATCTAAGATTCGAAATTATGAAACTGTTTCCTAACAGCTAAGAAAGTATAAATTACTCTTCAACAAAAGCCTCCGTCCACATAAAGGATCTGACCTGGTCGCAAAATCTGGGCCGCGCTGAAACCGCCAGGTCACTCTGGGTCAATACTCCTCAGGCGAGACTCATCCAACAGTTCGAGCAGTCAGAAATCTCAAACCCAGACAGTCAAACCGCCAGGTCAGCATTTCTCTAATCTTTCTGACTTTCATTGAGAAGTTCAAGTGCCCAATCATTGAGATTCACTTCACTTTCAACTGTGTAGTGGATGTCTCCAGCACCTCAGCGTTATCAGTGACCTGTCCTTGACCTACTGACTTTCTATCTGACTTCTCATTGTTCAAACTGTCTAGGGTTCCAGACAATTAAACTGGTCGCGTCTTCTCTTTGTATTAAATTCTGCACATCTGCTGTTTCACCAGAAGCAGACATTTTAACCTATAACCTCTTACATCGCGAATCGTTCATGCTGCACCAGATGCACACAGAAGCATTTTGCTCCAAACTGTCATGTGCAACACTGCACACTGCAGATTTACCTGTCCTGTCTATGAATTAGCGAGGATTTGTTGGGACAACCTTCTCCCCCCATGTGACATGGATCATATGTTTCATTTAGGCCACCCAAAATTGTGACGTGGATCACGTTTCACTTAGGTCGCCCAAAATTGTGACGTGGATCACATGTTTCACTTAGGTCGCCCAAAAATTGTGACATGGATCACATGTTTGGCTAGGGTCACCCAAAATTGTGACACGGATCACATATTTCAATTAGGTCACCCAACATTGTGACGTGGATCACATGTTTCACTTAGGTCACCTAAAACTGACGTCGATCACATGTTTGGCTAGAGTCACTCAAAATTGTGACATGGATCACATGTTTCACTTAAGTCACCCAAAATTGTGACGTGGATCACATGTTTCACTTAGGTCGCCCAAAAATTGTGACGTGGATCACATGTTTGGCTAGGGACACCCAAAATTGTGACATGGATCACATGTTTCACTTAGGTCACCCAAAATTGTGACGTGGATCACATGTTTCGCTTAGGTCACCCAATATTGTGTCGTGGATCACGTTTCACTTAGGTCACCCAAAATTGTGACATGAATCACATTTTTTACCAGGGCCACCCAGCAGTGTGACGTGGATCACATGTATCACTTACATCACCCAACACTGTTGCGTGGATTTCATGTTTAACTTAGGTCACCCAAAATTGTGATGTGGATCAAACGGCATCGGAGATTTGAGACTGGCATTGTCAAATCAGCTTTGCCTCCCTTTCGTCTCAGTCTTGAACCTCCTGTAAATCAAGTGGGAGCCCTGTTTCAGTCCCACTAGTGCGCGCAGTCTCGTTTAACCGAAGCGAAATAGGTTTGACTCAGTTCGCTATACATGGTCCAAAGGAGTTGACTTTATTGCTGCAGATACAATAGTTGTCTCTCCATTATTCAGTCCCTCAAGCGTAAACATACACAAGAGTGACAAGGCATACGTATGACCATTATTATATTTTGTTCCGCGAAATTCATCTGGCCAAGATAACTTAAATCCTGTTCCTGTGCAGGCAGCAAACAATATTCTCCACCTCACAACTGACTCACATCGGATCTGTCCCCCCCCCCCCCCCCCCACACCTCAAGAATGCCCTGATGCATCCAAACTTTACATTTACCCAGTCTCTCCAACCACTGCAACTCAAGCCAGATCTTGTCGGGGGAACAGGTTGATTTATGGCAGGGATTCCAAACCCGGAGTACATTTACCCCCCCCCCCCGGGAAGTAGATTTCACCAATACACGAGTAAATGTGCTGATTCCGGGTTTGCATGTTTTCTTAAACTGAAATCCGCCAAAAAAAAAAAATCTTTTCTTGAAGTTGAGGGGAAAACCTGAAGTTGCGGCCCATTTTATGATAAAATAAACATTGGCATTTGCTATTACTAAAGTGTCGTTCATAGAACGGTAGCTATGTAATATCAGGGACCTCTCGAATCACACTTTTTCCATTCTACTCATGAATGAAAATACATCTCTCTTTTACTGAGGCTCCAAAATACATTGTCAATAATTTCATTTTTTTTTTAAACCCACAAAAAACCTGAAGTGTATCTCAAATGGATGTATCCACGTAACTTATCGTCAGACGTTGAGACAGAACACACATTTTCATACTTTTTGGTCCTGTAGCCACAGAGACACAGGTGCTTAAATTAGCTCCATTAGGGTATGATCGTTATTTGAAGCTAAAAAAAAAATAATGTTAGAAACAGTATTATAAAATTGTTCCCTTTATCAGGTGTTATATTATGGTAGAAGTATGAACGCAAATTACTGGTACAGAACAAAGCAATGTTGGGGGGGGGGGGGGGGGGTAAATTAGTTAACTTTCGAAAAGTTCGAAAGTTTAACGGGACGAAAAGGGTTGGATGTATGACAAATCCACAAAATTGTGCCGAATGGTCAGTCTTTGTCTTTGATTTCCGCGAGGCCTCTAAAATTGCCAGTGTTGCATTATGAAGGCACTTTCCTCTCCTCTCTCTTTCATCCGCTCATTAAATGTTTAATGAATTTTGGCGTTGAGAGTTTGTCTTTGAGTGGTAGTCATGGCGAACACGGCGTCCTTGATGACGGCGGTGGTAGTGGTGGTTGTCGTTGCAGTTTTCCTCTTTTACGAGAGAGAGAGAGAGAGGGGAGAGAGAGAGAGAGAGAGAGAGAGAGAGAGAGAGAGAGAAACAGAGAGTGAGTGAGGGCACAGTTGGGTAAGTGCATGGTACTGCCATAGTAACAGACACTGTTAAATGTGATTTACAAGGGACATCACTAACAATAACATTGCACAATCTACTGCCAGTCACTGCCCTTACCCGATCGACACAATTTACTGCATTTGGACGTCATGTATCTTTGACCCCTTTCTAACCACACCAAAGTTGTCTCGTTGATTTCGTGTACTCTGCAAATCACAATTTCAGCGTGTTCTAGAGTTATTTATGTTCACCCAAATAGCTGTACAACCCAGCCAGAATATAATACAAAGTTAAAACAATACATAGATAAACCACCGGCTGTCAACAGCTCACCACCCCCCCCCCCCCACCCTGCCGTCTTCATTCTCTCTGAAAACGCACGCAACCGCCCTTCTTATTTGACACTTTGAAAATTGTTGGGACGGCGCCTTTCACCAATCGTTTTCTCGTTGTTGCTGTTGCGCTGAAACAGCATGGCTCAAAGTGCTCTGAACACAGAACATTGCTCTTGTGCAGTGCTTCAGCCGACTTCTTCTCTAGATAAGCCCTTCGTGTATTCACTACCCACTTCTTGCATCTGGAGAAGAATGACAATATGCCTTGCCACAAAGATGTCACGCTCAATCTAATGGATAATATTTTCTTTTCTTTCATTGCATAGACATCCACTATGCTTCCTTTTCAGCCCAACTTACATATTAGATCCGAAAGACACTCCAGAATGTTAATCACAGTCATGCATACGTTAAAAAAACCTGTCAATTACAATTAATCTTTCAATCTAACAATAATCTTAAAACAACCAAAGCGCCATAATTTACGAGAATAAAATAGTTTTAATTTTTTAAAGTACATTCAAAGTAATCAAGGATACCTTAACTTTAAGTCAATGCCAAATGCATTACCATCCCTGACCAACATTTGACAATAATTTTGTAACAAATTGGACAATAAATGTAGGCTGACTCGATGCTTTAAAAAAAAAAAGCCATGTAAACGTTTATTACTTGACCGGGTCTAATGGAAAGGAGAAAAATGATAAATCCGGTCGTTTGTTCTTTGAATTAGTACAGTACATAGCAGAACACCATTTACAGTGTGTGTTCTTAGTGCTCGCCATTGTTACAACTGGTAATACCAGTATAGCTATTATAAGGTCTCTGGTATTACCCCGCTTTGTAATTCTATATATCACCTTATCCTCTAACCTCTCCCCTGTTGCGTGAGGCAACGAACCCCAGAGGGGGAAGGGAGAAAAGAACTGTATTTATTTCCTTCACTGGAGGAATTAGGTTTTGTTTCGTTTTTTTACACATTAATCACATTATCATATCTTCAAAACGAGGACAGATCTATATGTTTTGTTAGGATATGTAATATATGTTGTAGATTCATTTTGGAACAAGAAAGATTGGTCCACACGACGTGAAGTTAAATGGTTAGAGAATTACACCGACGATATACAGGCTTTTACAGGCCGCCAGTGGAGCAGAGCATGCAGAGCAGAACATTTGGGTGTTCGGACTGTGAGCAGAGGAGAGCAGAGACTCTAGAGTACAGAACTGTTGTTATTTGATCAGTAGATCTGGTCTATACACTCTCTCAAGGTCGAGCAGGCCGAGCAGGAATTTTATGATGTTCAGCAAATCTGGGGCCGCTCTGCTCTGCTGGCAGTCAGTAGTTAAACCTAGTGTCACATTTTATCTGCTATGCGGATGGCAAGTAAGCCTCAAGTGTATCATGTCCGTGAAAGAGAGAAACCACGGGGTGAGGGGTCGCAGGTCAAGTGTTCTGAGATCTGAATAACTATCCGCCGATGAAGTAGCTTATTAGCCTAGGCGCGCACCAGTCGACTTTTTATCGGTCAACTGGCTGGTTGGTGACGTCATGACAACTGAGTTTCAGTGAGATATACAGAACAGAGAGACTACCAGAAGCGACACAAGGCAGGAAAACGTCATCAATTTTGACTAGACTGCGCCATTTTGGATGAGATCGATTGTTCGTAACTAGGCACGCGCGTTCAATGTAACATACTGTAAATTCTGTCACGTTTTCCTTTGAATAAATTTTTGAAATTCATTTCCGTAAAAGAATTTGAACATTAATAACGCCTTCCTTGGTCATTCCTTTCCGCATTAGAACAATCGCATTAATAGTAGAGTCACTTAGGGATAAAAAATCCTTGAATTGTGCACGTGTTGATAAAGGCAACCAGCTTTGGGTGTGAATAGAATACTCTTCAAGATATACAAAATGTGATATAGAATCACTCTGAGAGATCTCAGATAACATGACAGGAACCGTTGGAAGCTGGCACATTTTTTTTTTTCGGTGGACATGCGTGAAAAAGGAACATTACCACACCGACATGCTGCACAACATTGCACATGTAGCGTAGCGTTATGAGAATATCGTCGAGATGTTTGTAGCGGAATGAAAAAATTCGCCCTTCCTATTTCAGTAATGATACCGTGTGAATAGTGTTACAGCAAAGTGAAGCTGAGTGTCCTTTTAGTTTAAAATAAAGAATGTGGGGTGGCGGTAGGGCTTGTGACAAGGCTGAAATGTGGGGAAAAAACGTTAAGTCACAATACCCCGCATTAAACAATAACAACAACAGAATATACCATGAATTCCAAAACAATCATTCCCTTTTCATTTCTTTTGGAATTTATTGTACAGTTTTCATTGTTTGTTTCTAATGCTCGCCTTTTGTGATCGACAGGTTTTTTCTTTTTAGCCCTTTCTAGTTTGTTTAATTTATTGTTCTGAAGCAATCGAGTCTGGACCTTTGTAAAACACTGTACTTAAGTAGGAACCTTGTAAAAATGGAAGGTTACGTTATTTGGATGAATGGGGCGAATGATATCTTAGGCAATGCATTGTTTAATTTTGTCAAATGCAATAAAACACCCTCGCCTCCCCACCCACCTCTATTTGAACACGGTTACATCGCACGGTTTTACCAACATTATCTGTGTCTATGCCCCAACACTTACCTCCTCTGACGAAACCAAAGACATTTTCTACGAGGCATTGCAGAGGACTCTCCACAACATCCCTCTCACCGAAGGCCTGCTAATTCTGGGTGACCTTAACGCTCAAGTGGGAGCAGATCACTCCGCATGGCCAAAGTGCATTGGGCACTTCGGCATTGGCAACATCAACGAAAACGGGCAGCGCCTTCTGGAGCTATGCTCCGTAAACTCATTATGTGTTACAAACACGTACTTTGACCTTAAGAGATGCCAAAGAACATCATGGCGCCATCCCAGGTCTGGCCATTGGCATCAATTAGATCTTATTCTCTCAAGGAGGAAGAGTTTGGGCTGTATAAAAATAACTCGTTCCCTCCACAGTGCTGACTGTGACACCGACCATGCACTGGTAGTCAGCAAAATCAAAATTTCGGCCAAGAAAATATACAGATCAAAAGCCCCTTCAATCCCTAAGATCAATGTAACAGCAATCAGAGATGAATCAAATAGAAAGTCATTTGAAAAGTTATTTGCTGAAAGCATGGATAATGTCACCCAATGTGACTCGGTAGATGAAACATGGAACACTCTCAGCTCAAAAATTCATGACTGTGCCATCAAGTCTTTTGGACAGCATAAAGTTTCAAACAACGACTGGGTAGCCCAGAACAGCGAAATTCTCCTACCTCTCATTGAGCAAAAGAAATCTGCTTTCAATGAGTATAACAAAAATTGCAATCAGAGTGTCACGAGTGGAGTGAGTGCAATTAAGGGGATTGCTACAGAGCGGGTGTAGAGTAAGAAAGGCTCACAGTAGACAGCAAGTTAAGCGTGCTGTTGTGAGTAGTGGGGGGGGGGGGGTCTGAAGGAGGCGAAAGCGCTGTATAACTATCACTGCAAGTTAGAAGGTCCTAGGGAGCGGATCTGTGAATAATAGCCCATCGGGCAGACATAAAGGGAGCAGTCGAGAAGACTAGTGAGAGTCTTTCCAGTTATGACTGGTATGTAGAACGTTGATTGATTATTATGATTGATGTATTATATTATATTCGTCTATTACCATGATGTGAATAAGTATATGTGAGGAATGTGGAAGTCCGTGATATTGGATATAGCAATGTGCGCCACGAGCGATAGATGAAAGTGAGTTTCATGGAATTGTAGCGCGAGTGAGTAGGGTGTACTCCGATGGAGGTGTGTTACCGTAAGATGTGTGGTGAGTGAAAGGTGAACTAGTGTGTGTACGTTTCATGGGTTGTAAGGAGAGGTGGAGTGAATAGAAATGGTAGGGTATTATACCATTGTAATGTTATTCTTGTAGGTGTCGGGGACGGGCCGAAGAGCCACCTCGATGAGCACAGGGGATAGGCCAGCATAGGGCCGGAGGCCACACAGAGGCCAGAAGTGAGGCTGTCAGTGTAGGACAGTAGAGGCACATAAAGTCGTGGCAGTCAGGCCACGGACAGGGACGTAGATATGAGAGTGAATGAGATACTATATTGTTGCCATGTTGATAGGCTAGTGAACTGATACTATGTTGTTGCCATGTTGATAGGCTAGTGAACTGATACTATGTTGTTGCCATGTTGATGGCTATGGAAATAATAATGTGTTATTGCCCTGCTGAGGTGCTAGGGGAGTGATAAGGGGTATGATAATAGGAAGGTGATATTGAGAGACTGCGGTGCCGGTGAATCATTAATGTACTATTAAGACCCTGAGGGGAGAGGCTGAGGCCGAAGTGCCTTTAGGAGTAACTACCGGATTGTGGATCCGAGGGAGAGTGTGTGTGAGAATAAGGCCGTTGTACGGCAAGTCATTCCAATAATATAATGTATGTAATCGCGCTATTATATGTATAATTATGTTTAATAAATGTGTGAGTCTGATGGGTTGTGTTGTTAAGTGTTAAACTTGTTGTTCGTGATTGTTGTCCTGTCATAAACTATTACATCTCCCAGTCTGGGATTTGTGACACAGAGTACAAAAACTTGTTTGAAAAATGCAAAAGCTAAACTTCAGCTGGAGGTAAGACGTTGCGCCAACAAATACTGGACAGACTTGTGTAACAGCATACAAGAGGCAAATGAAAAGGGAGATATGAAAACCGCCTTTAGTCAGATGAAAGTAGCTCTTGAGCCAATCATCACCAAAAGCGCCCCACTTAAGTCTGTAAATGGTGAACCCATCACAGATAAAAATGAACAACTGAATAGGTGGGTAGAGCATTACTCTCTGTTGTATTCAACTGAGAAAAATATTCCACCAGATTTTGGGGAACACCTCCAAAAACTGCCAATAATGGCCGAACTTGACGCTGAACCTTCCTTAGTCGAGCTTTCCAATGCAATCGACCACCTGTCTGCTGGAAAAGCCACAGGAAGTGACAACATTCCTGCAGAGGTATTAAAAGACCTAAAAGGCCCACTATTACCACACCTGTATAATCTGTTACTGCAGTGTTGGAAAGAAGGCGTGATACCACATGATATGAGAGACGCCAAAATTGTCACACTTTACAAGAACAAAGGAGACAAAGGCGACTGCAACAACTATCGAGGCATATCCCTCCTCAGCATTACTGGAAAGGCTTTTGCTCGCGTCATCCACTGCCGCCTTCAACAACTGGCGGAAAAAGTCTTACCAGAAACACAATGTGGCTTTCGAAGCAAACGATCAACTATTGACATAATATTTGCACTTCGGCAAATCCAAGAAAAATGTAAAGAACAAAACAGGCCGCTTATAACATGCTTTGTGGACCTAACAAAGGCTTTCGACACCGTAAGCCGATCTGGCCTGTATGCAGTCCTTAAATCCATAGGCTGTCCACCAACATTGCTAAAACTTATTGCATCCTTCTACACTGACATGAGGGCATGTGTCAACTTTGAGGGCTGCACATCCAATTCATTTGCTGTAAACAGCGGTGTGAAGCAGGGATGTGTTCTTGCTCCTACCTTATTTGGTATATATTTTGCAGCCCTACTCAAGAATGCCTTTGGCCAATGTTCAGGTGGAGTACTTATTAACACCAGAGTGGACGGCTCCATTTTTAATGTTGCCAGACTAAAAGCAAAATCTCGTACAGAGCATATTATGTTACAAGAGCTCCTCTTCGCAGATGATGCTGCAATCGTGGCCCACGATGAAACCACGCTCCAGGCTCTCATCAATAGCCTTGCCAAAGCCTGTGACAAATTCATGCTAAAGATCAGTGTCTCAAAAACTGTAGTTTTGACACAAGGCTTGAGAAACCCCAACCCAATCATGCTGAATGGCTCTCCTCTGGAGCAAGTGGGAAAATTCTGCTACCTAGGCTCAACCATCAGTGGTAGCACAGACATAACAACTGAAATAAATGCCAGAATAGGAAAGGCGGCCACAGCTTTTGGCAAACTCTCAAAAAGGGTGTGGAACAATAGCAAGCTGACCATCAAAACAAAGGTACTCGTGTACCAAACTTGCGTCCTAAGCACCCTGCTGTATGGCTCAGAGACATGGACCACCTACTCCAAACATGAAAGATCCCTCAACTCCTTCCACCTGCGCTGCCTACGCAAAATTCTCAAGATCAAATGGCAAGACAGGATCTCAAATATCGAAGTTCTGAGCCGAGCCAACATTCCATCAACTCAGGCTCTCCTAGGCAAAAAAAGACTGCGGTGGCTTGGACATCTCCACCGTATGGAAAATGATCGCATCCCCAGACAAATTCTCTACGGGGAACTTGCTACTGGCAACCGACCCAGAGGTAGGCCACATCTGCGATTCAAAGACACTTGCAAGGTCACGATGAAAGCATTCAACATCGACCCCAATGAATGGGAGAACCTTGCAAATGATCGAAGCAGATGGAGACAAAAATTGCGCAGTGGCACGCTCGCAATAGACTTCAAGGCAAAAGAAACATACCTGACAAAACGACAGAGGCGGAATGAAAACACTCGCCAAAGTGAACCCAAAAGACTGACCTGCAATCACTGCCGTCGCACTCTCGGGTCAAACATTGGTAGAATAAGCCACGAGAGAAGCTGTCAGTCAAAGTGAAAGTGAATATTCTAGCTGCTAAGACCGTCTGTAAAGACGCTAAAGGCCATATATATATATATATATACATCGCATAACAATAATTCAAAAGATTCTTCCAAAGCTTCACTCTCTTCTATTTCCAGATCTTTTGAAAAGATTTAAAAAATGCAGTCGCTTTAAAAGAATGACCTAAAAGACAACAAGCACCCTGGCCCAGCCAGCACTTTACAGGTTTTGACTTCAGACTGTAGACTGCAGAGTATAGTATTGCATCTGCATCTAGTGGACTTGATTCTCGATACTCTTTCAGTCAAAAAATGGCAGGATGAGTACACTGCTATGTGATATTACTTTATTGGCATAACATCTAACTGCCTACAGTTAAAATTACGTAAAGGTTCTCAAGCACAAGATGGAAAACTATTCATATAAAATCGCAAGACGAACAACCAAGAAAGCAGCCAGGAAGAAGATACCCATAAGGGAGCCCTTTTGAGGGCTAGGAAAGCCAAGAACAGGACCACGACAGAAAACAAGAAAATCAACAAGAAAGAGGAGGCACAAATGCCAATGGCAGCGACCCTCCTAAAACAAAGATCTAATTCTCAAGTGACGAATGGGGGTCGATCTTGCTTGATGACGTAGCTCCGACGTTGATAAATATCCGGTGTAGTTTAGTATACTTTCAAGCGGGTAAAGTTTAATGCTTGGTCCCGCCGTGACACGGATACTTTGATACAACTCAAGAAAATATTGAACATTCCCTCCAGGTCAACTAGAATCATTGATACTGTGCCATTCACTTGTCTGTTTTCAGCACTATGTCGAAATTATATGAAGTGATTTATTGTTAGAAGACACCACAAAAATTATATTTCATAGAAGAGCGAAGAACACCATGAAACCAAGCAGAGGTCGACACTCCTGCATATGTATGAAGAATTCAGAAATCATTTTCAAAAATAGCAAAACAAAACCTCATTAATCTCTTCTGACAACAAGGCACAATGCCATATCGTAAAAATGTAAGAAAGCTGAAAGAGAAAGGAAAGCAGCATTGCAGACAGTACGTTGATCAGATAATAAAATCACAGACAATAAACATCAGTGAACCACTAAAAGGGAATGGCCTTCAACTCTTGGGGAACAAGCGCAACGCAAAGCAATGCTGACGCTAAAGCACAGCTTCAAAATGCAAAAGCAAACTGCAGCCTTTTCTTTTCTCGGCGGTACATTACATGCCAGAGTTGCGGGTGCCGACTTGGTTAAAATGTTGTTTTTTTAACTCCCTAAAATCAAACGTACACTCTGTCCTTTGCAGCCGAAAGCCGCGTGCTGAAGTGTGGTAAAAAATCCAAACTGCTTTGTTATTTCCTGGAATAAATCCCACCAAGCAAAGAAACGCCAAATATTACTTGCCTGATGGCCAGTGGTTCAGCCCTTGTTCAAATGCTGTCTACAAGAGGCGGCACGACGTTTTTTGATATTCAAAATAGTTCATTTTCCCATACCTTACAGAAAAAAAAGGAGGGGGTGAAGGACAGTTGACAGATATCTTGATAAAGATGCATGCCGAGGAAATGAAAAGCCTTTCTAAAAAACTATGACAAGTGATCCGAGCTTTTCAGAGATATCTAGCTCAAGAAATTATGCATTCTTGCGATTATGCCAGTTGAGCATTGCAACAATAAATGACTAGGCAATCTCAAGCATTTTGTGAGTCCTACCATTTCTCTGCGCAGGAAGAAAGTCACACAGTGATGTGGCTTCATGCTTTACTTTTATGCCTTTCACGAAGGTCTCAAGAAAAATATCAGGATTGTACACACTGATATTGTCATTCATTGTCTAATGCCCACTTTGCACAACTCTGAGAATATTTTTGGGTTGCTTTTGCAATGGGAAGAATTTCAAGTACATTCCAGTATACACAACGGCCAAACAGTTAATGCCTGGAGTAGTGTCGCTGTCTTTACTCTTCTTCCGCGCTTTCATTGGATGTGACAGCACCTCCACTTTCTTTAGATAAGGCAAGAAAATAGCTTGGGTAGCCTGGAGCTCACCTCCTGCCTGAGACACAAATATTTCAAAATCTGTCAGATTGCCTTCTGGTGTAGCGAAAGAACATATATCACTGGCAGAACAGTTTTTGGTCAATTTAAATCTTTTTTTTTTTTTCGATCATTCCACTTGTTCCATATCCAACTAAAAGTCTTTTCAGCCAGCTCTGTGATCGTCGTCAGTGATGCTGACCTCTTTGGGCCCCTCGTGCCAAGCTGCTTCAGGGTTGTATACTGTGCTCGGACAAATTCTCTGAAACCGAACTTGACCAGTGGACCTTTCGATGAGTTATAATGAGTTTCGACGAGTTTGACCCGTTTCTGGCTATTTCCTTGGTCAGTTAGCTGGATTATGGTCCGTTTCATCTTTGCGTTTACCAATGGGACTCTTGAATGGAATTATTAGCTCTATCGTGACCACTCTCTTACCTGCCTTGGAATAGACGTAAATGTCTTGTAGCAGTCCCATGTCTGTGACAGTCCGTAAGGCCTCATCAATTTTTGGATGTGTCGTCTGCTATTTTCCAGTCTGCAGCATTTCGGGAGGAGCTCTCTAGCTCTGGAGTCACAAACGGATTTAATGTACGTTCCCCTAGCGCAAAAAAAAAAAGACTTGGGGGACGTACGCCCTTGTAACAACATCCATCACAAGATAACCTAAAATACTGAAATACCTAAAATAACAAGGCCTAGAGCGATAGCTGAACAGTGAACAAACTTCTTGCGTTTTCTCTATCCGGCTTTATAAAATTCGCCGTTGTTTATGTCTCATACGCATTCGCCGCTAGGTGGGGGTGCGAAACCTTGAACGCAAAACGTTCCAGCTGTCCTATCTTATGATATCTAGCCTAGTATCTTTGGTGGCATGGGCGGGTGGGTGAACTGCAAAACGTGTACGCTACGCACGGAGGTAGACTGCGGGAAGATTGTATGTCTTGATTTCGTGGTCTGACCTGTCCTCTGCAGATGCTACATCCTCCATTCACCGAGATTTGGCTATTTTTAGTGGCTGTTGTGACGTGCGTACGAACCCCAAACGTTTTGTTCTAGGGGCACGTACGAATACATACCTAACCCTAACCCCGTCCTTATTCTCAACCCTAAATCTTATCGAATCCCTAACCCCGCCCCTTATTCTTTCAACCCAAAAAAGCTGAAAACAAGGAAAACAAAAAGAAAATCTGAAAGAGTCATTAATTAAGGCTGTTGTTAGGAATATTTCGGGAGTTCTCTAGCTCTGAAGTAAAAAAAAAACAAAAAAACTTTAAAATAAGTACTCCAACAGAAAAAAAAACAAAAAAACTTCGCGGACGTACGTACTTTTAACAACATTCATTGATAGTAGGCACACATGAGCCGTGCCTGAAATGAAAACTGGTCAAGGGTCAAAGGCTGTAGATACATTAACTGTGGGTTCATGGGAGATGACAGAAACAGTTATAGTCATAGCGCGGCCGAATTTAGACCTCCAGGGGCCCGGGGCACTCCAGCTTTGATGGATCTCTCCTACACGGCAAATAAAATCCCCGCCAAAATCACCAGATTTACTATACGTCTGTCTTCAATCAAAATGTCAAAACAAACTTACTTTTCAATATTTTCTGTCTGAATATAATTATAGAAACTTCTAATTTGTAAGGTAGATAACGTGAATGAATTAACGAATTTCCAGTTTATGAGAAAGAGAGAGAGAGAGAGAGGGGGGGGGGGTGAGAGAGAGAGAATGAGAGAGAAAAAGAAAGAAAGAGAGGAAGAGAGAGAGAGAGAACAAGAGGGAGAGAGAAAGAGAATCATGTCCAATTGAGAGTGATCTTGCAAGTCTCTCTCTCATTCACACACACACACACACACACACACACAGTCAGTGCCCAATTGCTGCTTTCCGTCTCCCCCCCCCCACCCCCCCTTTTTTTTTGTCCTTGATGTATGTTTTTTATAGGCGTGGCATCTTGAGTGCTCACCCACAGACACATAGGCGGTGTGGAGGGTAAGAGAGAGTGAGTTAGACAAACACATACACTTATAGAGAAAGTGAGAGGCGGAGAAAGTAAGAGAAAAGGACAGAGAGAAAGAAGGAGAGGTATAAAAAGAGAAAGAGAAAGAGAGAACGAGTGAAATGAAAGAAAGAGAGAGCGAAAGAAAGAGAGAGAGAGAAGTGAGAGAAAGAGAAGGAATGAAAGAAATAAAGAGAGAGAGCGAGAGAGCGAGGGACACAGAGAGAGAGAGAGAGAGAAAGAGAGAGAGAGAGGGGGGAGGGGAGAAGAAAAAATGTTACTGTAGCCAAAGAAGATAAATTGCATGCTAATCAACTCCATCCAATACTCATCCCCTCCTATCTCTACCATCATTCCCACCTCGTCCTGCGCTATTTCGCAACATTTTACCTGGAAAGCCAAAACGTCAAGGACAAAAACACGATTTACTACCCAGGGGAAACAAGTAAATCTGTCCGCTTTACGGACGCCAAAGATTTACTGCCCTGTGTCCGCGTTTCAGCAAAGGTTTATTGTCCCTGGATACCAAGGGTAAGATAACTGTAGGCGGTGGAGTCTGGAAACTAGACAAGAGTTATGTCAGCTAGATCACAAGTTCGCTGGTTCACGCGAGCTCTGTCTCGTGGCTGCTCCACTTTCTGGCCTATAGAACAAAAGCATAAACTCTGGGCTGCAAATATGCTAATTTTGACTGATCATCAATGCTTGGGTTTAGAATTCCCTATAATTATTTCAACGCTGGCTGTTGTTATGAGTACGTGCGCACACCAAGCGTTTTGTGCTAGTGGGACCTATGTATAAATACTTATCCCTAACCCTGTCCCTATTCTCAACACTAAATCTTACCGAATCCCTAACCCCACCCCCTACCCTTTCAACCAAAAAAAAAAAAAACTGGCGCAAAACAAAAAGAAAAGCTGAAAGAATAATTAATTAAGGCTGTTGTTAGGAGTATTTCGGGCGGTGCTCTCCAGCTCTGGAGTCCCAATAGGCTTTAAAAAAGGCACCCCTAGTGCAAAAAAAAACTTGGAGGGGGGGGGGTGGGGGGGGGGGAGGGGGTGGCATACCGCAACGTACTAGTAACAATATTATTCAACGTTAGATTGTACAAGTGTGATTGGGGGTAACTACAACGATGGTAAAACGATAAATTGTTGTTTCATTTTGCTCAGGGGCAGATCCGTCTCAACGCTTGGGCACACTAGGCGGTTACCGGGGGGGGGGGGGGAGAAGGGAGGGAGAGAGAGAGAGCCCATGCATGCAAATTTACATTGAAACGGGGAAGAAAATCCTATTCGACGAAAAGGCGGGCCTGCTCAGGGGCCACCCATGATGTATGGGGATGGTAGGCGGAGGCTTCTGGGAGGGACTCCTCCCTCTGTACTACCAATCTAATATATTCTGTCTATTGTCTTGTTCTTTTGTTTTTGTTTTTTTCCTAGCTCCATCTGACCGTTATCGTGTCGACGTCCTATCTTCAACCTCGAACTGCTTAAAGTACGCAGTCCTTTGTCTGAAAAGGGGGGGGGGGGGTGATTTGTCCTATGAGGCTGGGAAGCCAACATTTTTTTTAGGGGGGGGGGGTGTTCCAGAGAGCGTATGCACATTTTTCAATTATTTCAATTACTGTAACGAATTAAACTCTTTTGGGGGGGGGGGGGATTTTGTTTTGTTTTCACTGTTTTTATTATTTCAGTAAAGTAAGTTGTGGGATAATATAAAAATTATGCCTCTATCTAATGAACCAGTTAACCGCTTTACTGCCGTGCCTGCGAAATTGTCGTGTATCCAACTCACCACAATTGTAATCGTACGGAGGTGACCCCTATTCACAAAAAAACAAAAAACACTGCCATTATTTTCTAGAAAGAAAGTTATAAAAGTATTTTAAAAAATAACTACAGACATCTGGAAACTATTATTGTCTTTTGCAGTATACCCGTGTAAGATATCGTCTGGTTGAGAGCTAAAGAGTTCCTGTAAAATGTCGTCAAGAACACTGAAAACAGCAATTGGCTTTGGGTCTTTCATTCATGACGGGTTTGCCGAATTATGAAGTAAATATGGCAAGAACCCGTGTCTGACCTTTCAGCAGGTCAGAGTGATCTTAAAAACTTTCACCCGGAATCCCAACCTCGACAGGAGTCATCACCCTAGACAAAAAACAGACAGGTAGGTGATAAGAAGAACACACACACACAAATAAAAACTACACACACGTTTTACGCGACACAGCAATCTGCCAGGGGCGAGCATCAATAAAAGTCCCAGTGCCGGAGTTGCCAGCTACCCTTTATCCGACGTAGGACTGACGCCAAGTTTGCACGTAGGAATGACATCGTTCCTACGTAGACCCGCTGTTTCCGACATCGTGCCGATGTTGGTTTGATATAGGGAGGTCAACCCCACGGTAATTCCACCAATCCTACCGAAATCTATGTTGGAGTGACGTAGTGATGCTGGCTGGCCACAGACTACTTCATTAAGCTACGGCCCTTGGCCTCACAAGCCGCAGGGGCCTCACTAGCCATAGAGGCCTCACAAGCCAAAGGGGCCTCACAAGCCATAGAGGTCTCACAAGCTATAGGGGCCTCACAACATTTCAGTATTGTTTATTTTATTTTCACATGTAATTTATTTATGGTAACATGATACGCCATTTCAACATTGTCTACAGGTTATATTACAATCCATAAGAGAGATCAAACCAGCAAAGTGATAAAATATGTAATCAGCAAAGTTTTCCATTTTAAATACCTCGCTATTAAATAATTAAAGAGCATTCTATTTTATGTTTTCAATTTTTTTTTTCTTGCGACCCAGGATCCTGTTTTTGTATGCACTTTTGTGAGACCATCTGGCGAAACTTTGTAACGAGGGGGAGCCAGGTTTTTATACAGCTTAGTACCTCCTCAAGTTTAAATCCTGCACTGGACACAACATCTAGTGCAGTCTGTCTATGGCCTCCCCAGCACTATCATCTACAACACCACTAACCGTCATCACCTACAACACCATCACCACCTACAACACCACCATCACCTACAACACTACCATCACCTACAACACCACCATCACCTACAACACTACCATCACCTACGACACTGTCACACACAACACTACCATCACCTACAACATTACCATTACCTATAGCACTGTCACCTACAACACTACCATCACCTACAACACCACCATCACCTTCAACATCACCATGACCTACAACACCACCATCACCTACAACACTACCATCACCCACAATACCACCATCACCTACAACACCACCAAAATTAAATAAAATTTACCTCTACCACTTCCTTCCCCTCTACCCCTCCCCACCTTTCAAAAAACGCCGACCGGCGCTGCACTGTGGAGATGACGTGTCTGCTCCAGTTGTAACTGGGCTGCAATGACACTAAGTCAAATTTCCCAAACGGGATTAAAGATGTACAAAATACAAATACAACACTACCATCACATACAACACCACTCAACACTGTGATGACAAACATAATTAACATACAAAAGTTGGGTAGCCGTTTAGTCACTCGTGACAACGCGTCATTGTGCTGCAGACAGTGACACGCTTTTATTACATTATGGTTATTGTACATGTATATAATATAATTTTATGTAGGTCACCCGGCGCCATTCTTGACCTTAGAGGCAAAGGCTCAGTGAAACAAAGATGAGGTAGAGTTATTGTCAATTTTTAAACACTACCCGGGGACTCTCTTCTCCACCCCTACCCCCTCCCAAACTTGATACAATAGAAAATGTGTCACTTGGGACCACGGAGAGATATAATAAATTCTGAAACAAAACAAACAAAAAAGTACGGTGAGAAAAGCGCGGCGTTTTCCAGCGAATGAATGACCGAAGCATTTTCATGTGTTTTCTTCTCCAACGACGGAAAATATATTTATCAATTTGATCTCATTAATTAAAGCAAATTCATACTTTTAAGTAAATGCATTTTGCAGGAAGCACCGAAGAAAACGATAATAAAGAGAAAAAAAAATGCAAATGTTTACTCTGAAAAGAACTGGGTCATCCGCACGCGCACAAACTGTCCTTGGTGAGAGGTTATGCTGTGATGTTGTAGGTTGAAGCGACACCATATGGCTCCCCACACAGTTTTATGATTCAAAATTGCTACACTATTCAGTTACATAGACATCGACAAATGGCAATCCAGATACAAAAAAACAACACAAAAAGCAAAAGTTTTGCAGACTTACCCGTCCGAAATCCCGCTTGTCTGTTGACCCGAATGTTTAGGTCCGTCACAACACGGCAGTTACTTTTGCTCAAGGCTAAACGGCCGTGCTGATAGCCAACGCTTCATGTAGACTTGGCCAACTGAAGGAAAAATTTAGTGTTGTCTACAATTTTCGAGTCAGTATAAGCTCCTTGTTTACAGTACATTCAACCACAGCACAGCACCAGAGAACATCTGAGTTTGAAAGTCAGATTGACAATAGAAACAAAGAAAGTAAATCACAAAAATCGCTAATAAAATAGAACATTTGACCTAGCAATTTTTTTTTTTTTTTTGGTTGCACTCTCGACCATGAACCTTTATTTACTGTTTGTGTTATCAGGTACAAGTGCGCGAGCGCTCTCTTATATTGATCTAAGCTCCTCCCCCTACCCCTGTACTGTCAGGTTGTTAGAGGAATATCATTGGAGGTTGAGAGTACAGGGAGGGAGGAGGGGGGGGAGAGAAGTAGGTAAGAGGGGGAGGGGGTGTTAGTGTACTACGGAGAAAGTGAGGAGCACGACACTGTGGTGTGGTAGAGGTCGCATTGGGGGCCATGCGGGCGGGCAACGGGTTGATGAATGGAAACATGCACTCGCAGAGTCCATCCAGATAATGGGGGGGGGGGGGAGATGAATGGCAGGGAGAGAGGTTGGAGACTGGGGGAGGGGGGGGCGGGTTGTTCTAGAACACAACATAGGACAACAGTAATAGTTGTCTTGAGGAAACAGAGGGGAGTTTTCTGTCGATTCTGGGGCCGGGAAGTGGGCGGGGGGGGGGGGCGGGGGGGATGGGGGATGTAACTATGGACAAAATTGACCTGATAAATGGCCAAGGTCAGCTGACCTCACAATGATTGGGTGCGGTGGCTCAGAGTTCATGGAAAGGAATTTTTGTGATAAACAATGTACTAATGTAGGCTATAGAGTGTGTGTGCGTGTGCCTGTGTGTGCGTGAGAGAGAGAGAGAGAAAGTTTGTGTGTGGAATCAAGAGAACGAGAAAGTGATAGAAAGAAAAAGAAAGAAAGAGAGAGAGAGTGATAAAGAGCCACAGAGAGACAAAATAAGAGAGAAAAAGAGAGTGAAAGAGACAAAATGAACTGAGAAGAGCTGAGAGAGTGCAAGAGTTAGAGAGTGAGAGAGAGAGAGAGAGAGAGAGAGAAACAGAGAATGACAAAGACAAACTGTGAGAGAGAGAGTGACGCAGAAAGAACGAAAAGGGAGAGAGAGTGAGAGGGAGAAAGAATGAAAGCATCAGTCGAGCTGGATTGGGAATGGGAAAGGGGGCAGGACGGAGGGTAAAGCAGTGAACCAGGTCATAGGTCAGCTGCGCTTAGTCCGAAATTATAGTGTGGGCGTGGTTTAGTGATAACTGTATTGATGGATGGATGGATGGATGGAAGGAAGGAAGGATGGAAGGATGGATGGATGATTAAGTAGATGAATGGACTGATAGATGCATGGATCGGTGGATGGAAGGACGGAAGGATGGGTGGATTAATAAATGGGTGGATGGATAGATGGATGGGTGTCTGTTTATGGATGATGGATCAATGAATGTATGGATGGGAGGGAGAATTGACGGATGGATTTATGGATGGGTGGGTGGGTGGATGGAACCCTAGATGAATGAATTGGCGGGTGGATGAAAGGGAGAAGAGATGGATGGATGGACGGATGGATGGATGTACGGGCGGATGGATGGGTGGGTAAATAGATAGATAGATAGATAGATAGATAGATAGATAGATAGATAGATAGATAGATAGATAGATAGATAGATAGATAGATAGATAGATAGACAGACAGACAGATAGATAGATAGATAGATACATAGATAGGTAGATAGACAGATAGATAGATAGATAGATAGATAGATACATAGATAGGTAGATAGACAGATAGATAGATAGATAGATAAATAGATAAATAGATAGATAGATAGATAGATAGATAGATAGATAGATAGATAGATAGATAGATAGATAGATACATAGATAGGTAGACAGATAGATAGATAGATAGATAGATAGATAGATAGATAGATAGATAGATAGATAGATAGATAGATAGATAGATAGATAGATATATAGACAGACAGACAGATAGATAGATAGATAGAAAGATAGATAATAGATAGATAGATAGATAGATAGATAGATAGATAGATAGATAGATAGATAGATAGATAGATAGATAGATAGATAGATAGATAGATAGATAGATAGATGTCAGTAAACATAAACAAAACCAGCCATTCAGGTAAGCAAAGTAACCTTCTCATACCTCACGAGACATGGCAATGAATTTCAGTAGAGTTCAAGGGACAGGGTCACAGGCCAGAGGTTAGTCCTTTGTGTAATGACCTAGTCCAGTACAGGTGAACTAACTGGTATTGGTATCATCCCTGACTGACATCAGAAACATCTGAGACGGCAAGCTGAGATCCTTTGGTTTCTCGGTGTCTCAGACTTGTCGCCTCAGATGTGGTGATGCTAGCCAGGGACCATACCAATACCAGTCAGTTCACCGTGCTGGACTGACCAGCTCTGGCATTAATTATAATCATATAAACATAGAGAAGACCAGTTATAACTGGAACCAGACGGTGTGACCCCGGAACTAACGCTTAGTCCTATGAGATTAGAGGTCAGCAGGAGCACGCCCACCACAGGCAAGTTCACAATAATGTAAACACACTCGGGCTTTCTGAACAAGAAAGAAAAATGAATCGGGTGTTGAAACGGCCTGGAATTGGGGGCGGGGATTATACTTTGCTATTTTTACTTTTAAAAAAATGCAATTGACAGTTATACCCGAGACACAGGACACGGAGACGAATCAATTCGTCATATTCCGTCCGTCCACTTGCGCATATCATTGATGTCAACAATGCAACAATTCGCAACACAGCCCGAAAGAGTAGTGCTCACCGTATTTATACGCGCGCAATCTGTGAACATAAGAATGGGAGAAGGATATGGTTCGTCTCGGTATTCCGTGTCTCGGATTATACAGAACGACGACACATACATCAAAATCACCACACATGCATCAAAATAACTACAAAACCACGACACATATATCAAAATAACTACAAAACCACTACACATATATCAAAATAACTACAAAACCACGACACATACATCAAAATAACTACCAAACCACGACACATTCATCACGATAACCACAAAACCATGACACATACATCACGACAACCACAAAAGCACGACACATACATCAAAATAACTACAAAACCACGACACATACATCAAAATAACTACCTAAACACGACACTGTAACAGCTGAGGTTGTTCTAGCACGTTATAGTAGGGGGGAGTTAGTTGATCTAACTACAACCCTTTAGAAAACGAAACTATTACAGCTGTAAAATAAATAAACACGAGATCCGACGATAGATTAAATAACACTAAAGTTTAATAACTGAATACTGAACAATAAATACTAGGAAGACACCAGCGAAACTAAATATCTACGCCACACAAAAGGAAACTCACTTACTCACCGACCAACCACTCACACAGGTCTATATATATAAACATTCCTACAGAAAGTTCCCGAAATAAACGTTACCTTTGCCCTCGCACAAACTGACCAATCACGCATCAATACGTTATCAGGTTACATCACTCAAGGCCAAATCTGGCGTAAACATCCTTATCCACAGTGTTATCGAATGTTCGGGAACATACTAATATTTAATGAACGAGTCAAAACACCTGACAACAAGCGGGCGAGGAAAAAACTACTCACTAGGAGAAGAAGGTCAGGTCACGGAGTACGTTTGTCAACAATAAAATGAAAACAGAAATGAACACATGCTCACCAGTGTAACAAGAAAACGGGGGAGGGCAAGGGATAGCTTGCAGATGCTACACACACATACATCACGATAACTACAAAACCACGACACATACACCGAAATAACTACAAAACCACGACATATACATCAAAATAACTACAAAACCACGACACATCCATCACGACAACCACAAAACCATGACACATACATCACGATAACGACAAAACCGCGACATATACATCAAAATAACTACAAAACCACGACACATACATCAAAATAACTACAAAACCACGACATATACATCAAAATAACTGCAAAACCACGACACATCCATCACGATAACCACAAAACCATGACACATACATCACGATAACTACAAAACCACGACATATACATCAAAATAACTACCGAAACAACACACACATCACGATAACTACAAAACTGTCAGGAGCAGAGTTAGGGTCTTGGGGAGCATTCGACTGCACGAGAGGCAGCTAACTCACACTCGGACACAACCACACAAGAAACGTATTAAACAACTAGAGGATCTATATATGTCAGGCCGGTCAGGCCATGTTTTACATAAATATTAATAAACAAAACAAAAGACAATAGAGGTATATTCAAAGCAATAAATTCTAATTACTAACTTAATCTATGATATTCATGTAATTATGGTTCCTTATTGGATGTACTGCAATCAATAGCAAATAGGTATATTATACGAAACTAGATATCAATTTAAAGTGACTGTTGAGTCGCCACTGGCCAGTCGCCAGGCAAACTCTCCCTAAATCATATGGGCTTGAATGTTAGGAGAGCCCAGGACGTTCCAAGCCTACAGAAGCACACTTCGGCTTGTAGGTAATTATGCAGTTGCAAAAAAAAACTATTTATATATATGCACAATCATTATTCAATTCATCAACAATGTGCCATATTACTTCAATCATACTATGGAAATAATTCTATAACACAGGCCACTCGTCGTCGAGTGCCAGCTGGGGTTTCCTTAGACTTCCTATGAGGCTGTGGTTCTCTCTCTATCTCTGATCTTCTATTATGCTTGAACAAATAAGATATATTACCATTGGTCACGCCTACTGGTAGGCGCGAACATCAAAATAGCGCAGCGTGGGCTTTCAAAGGTCAGCCCACTCAGACCTTTCTTTCTAGAGCTCAGTCAGTCCGTTACCAAGGACTTCTAGTCTTCAAATCACAGTTCAGGTACTGGCCAACCGGATATACATCACGACACGGTGCTTCTGCTCGTCTGTATTCAATAAATCTTGATTTGAGGTCTTTATTTTAGGAGGTTCGCTGCCCTTGGCATTTACACCTCACTTTACTTGTTTTATTATTTCTTGTTCTGGCGGGGGGGGGGGGGGGGGGGAGATGATATGGATAAATTTTAATCTATTAATTTCAAATTTTCCCCGGGCAGCGGCCTTTCGGCCTGCTCTTTACGATTTCCAACTGCCAAGGTATCTTTAACGTGCGCAACGTGCACACGGGCCCTCCGAATTTTTTCGTCCTTATCCGAGAAGACTAGGTACTCGATCCTACCCCCCAATAGGACCAGGGACTTGAAAATATGAGAAAAATCCAATTTCCAAGAACTACTCGATCCTACCCCCCAATAGGACCAGGGACTTGAAAATATGAGAAAAATCCACTTTCCAACATGCCTGCACTGCCCGGGTTTAGAACCCGGGACCTTTGGCATGAGAGGCGAGCACCTTGCCTCTAGACCACCTTGTCCCCGTGAACGTTACACGATGTTTTATACTATCTGGCTACCCAGCAGTGCTAGTCCGCTGGCCCAATTAGTTCAGCTATCTCATTGGTCGAAACCTCCCACCATTTTAATTGTAGTAATACGTCTGCACTATTCTACCAGCCAGTTAACGTGCAAAAACTTGTCTAGTCATACTTAACAATGTTAACTATCCCCACCTTGTTTCACCCCTACTCCATTACTTATTAATCACGAACATTAAAACCGACAAGCGTGACTCTAACAGTTTAACTTTACATTTATTTACTCACCAACTATAATTCGCGAGGGCCGTTCAAGGCCACCAGCCAATTTCTCATGGCCCTGGTAAAACAACAACAACTCACTCTCTGCGTGAGTTTTAACAACATCCGAATCATGACACATCCCCCACCCCAGTTAAAATTTGCAATTTTAACGATATAACTGATTATCGTAAGGGGAAGGCATGAGTCGAGAAATTGCTCGAAAGGTAAACTTAACTAGGTAATAACTAAGACTACTACAAAAGTTGAAAAAAACCTACAGGACGGGTATCCTTGATGGACAAAACTTCATGAAAATCTTAAGGTTCCGTCCAAAAGTATATATCTCTCTGAGGATTAAATCTTACCTTTAAATACGTAGACATTAACAATCATAACTCGAAAATTTTAGAGTACAACATTGATCCTGTGCGAATGTCATCAGGAATGCATACATACAATGAATAATACTCAAGAAAAGATAACTATAGCAGCATCGATGGCATTAGCGGATCTGGACTCCTGGTCTGCCATGACTTCTCGTCCTCGACCCTGGGCAACAACGTCTGGTGTGGCCAAAATACGGGTCGACGTCAGTAAAAATAGCTGTTGGAACAAAGGAAAGCACAGGGGTAGGTGAAAAGTGTTCACAATGGGTGAACAATATGTGATACCATCCCTCGGTCTCTGAATGAGGTGTCAATTCCATCCAACGCCAATACATATGACAGACTAAAATACAACAAGATTAAGGTAACCGTGATAATAGGTCGGCATGGACATTGTCTCCACCAGGAATGGCCTTTATAATGAAGCGATATTCGTGAAGGGCCAGACTCCATCTGGTCAAACGAGCGTTCTTGGCTCGGTTCGATTTTAAAAATAACAACGGTTTATGGTCTGTCTCGATGACGAATTCCGTCATAAGTAGGTAGCGGGAAAACGCGTCTACGGCGTATACAATCGCCAGGCACTCCCGCTCTATGATAGCGTATCTCTGTTCTCTCGGAAGTAATTTCCGGCTAGCGTACATACACGGGCGCAATAAGCCATCTCTCTCTTGAAGCAAAACAGCTCTAATTCCCTGGTCCGACGCGTCAGTGCGGACGGTGAAGGTGTGCCTAATATTTGGTAGGATAAGCAGCGGCGAACTGGAGAACACTTGCTGCACTGTCGCGAGCGCGGTGGCGCACTGCGTAGTCCAGATAATTTTATTGGGTCGGTCTTTTCTTGTAAGATCGGATAACGGGGCCGTAAGGGCCGAAAAATTAGGAACGAATTTCCGATAATAGCTTAAAAAGCCTAACAGGCTACGAACCTGCTTTTTAGTATGATGAGCCTGGAGTTTTAAAATTTTACTTATTTTATTGTCGTCCGGTGTTTGGACGCCTTTGGCGATAGTATGTCCTAGAAAGTCAATCTGCGTATAACCCAGGAAGACTTTGCTAGGCTTAGCTGTAAGCCCGGCATCTCGAAGTTTACTAAGCACTTGACGAAGTGCCTCTAAATGGCCTTTCCAATCCGTATGGAAAGCGCAAATGTCGTCAAAGTAGCTTAGGACGTATGGTGTCTGCTGCAATAGGATGTTCATCATCCTCGCAAATGTCGCTGGTGCTGTTACGAGACCGAATGGCATGAACCTCCATTGCATGAGACCCATAGGGGTCTGAAACGCTGTGTACTGTTTACTGGCCTCTTCCATTGGGATTTGCCAGTAGCCTTTAGCCAAATCTATTTTCGAAAATACGGACGACTCAGCCAATCGCGCAAATAGCTCTTCCTGATTCGGGATAAGTTCAGCATCGTAAATGGTTAGAGCGTTAAGCTTCCTGTAATCGATACAAAACCTAACGGAACCGTCTGTTTTCTTTACTAGTACAATCGGCGAGCAGTAAGGGCTCGTCGAACGCTCAATGACTCCTAAGCTGAGCATCTTTTCCACCTCGGACTGTATGGTGTCGTGCGCGTGCAGCGGGCGCGGGTAGGGTTTAACAAACACGGGTACGTCCGAGTGCAACCGGATGACGTGTTGAACTAAGGATCTTTTACCCGGCAAATCAGTGAATAGTGGCGCAAACTCCTGAACAAGATCCATTATGTCCTGTGTCTTACTTTGATCCAGCTGTGGATTGATATTAACGGAAGTCGCGTCCTCTGTGGCTTGCAAGGACAGGAGCGATCTAGTCATAGGTAATGGCTCCCGGTCGTTGTCATCGATAGTGACCATCGCTGCGTTTGCTTGGGCCACAACATGGCAAGAATGATCGTGATGACCGTGATCATCGGTAAAATACTTTTTCAACATGTTTATGTGGTAAACCTTATCGTTACCACGGATGGTAATGAGATAATTAACTCTCGAGAGTCGCTTCTTAACTAGAAAGGGGCCTTTCCAAGTGAGGAGTAGCTTGTTGTTCGTTTCTGGTAACAGCACCAATGCCCGATCTCCGACTGACAGAGTTCTTAACCGACTACCCCGATCGCGATATCCTATAAATGACCTGGTCCGTACGCATGCAAATTGTCGAGCCAGGTCGCATGCATTAACTATTCTATGTCGGAGATCGACGATGTACTGATACGCGGATCGCGTATCAGGAACGTCGGTATCAGAACCGGCGTATAAATCGCGTAAAATGGCCATCGGGCCACGTGGTTTGCGACCGTATAAAAGTTCAAACGGGGAAAAACCCGTTGTCGCATTTGGGAGTTCCCTATATGCGAACAAGATGGCCGGAAGTCGACGGTCCCAGTCACCAGGTCTATCGGCTGAAACGCGTGCCAGCATAGCTTTCATGGTGGCATTCCAGCGCTCGCAACAGCCATTGGACTGTGGATGGTATGGTGACGTAAGTTTCTGCCCAATGCCCGTGAGTTCCAGCAGTTTCCTGAAAAGGTCGGAGGTGAATTGCGGACCTCTATCGGATAATAATTCGGACGGGAATCCGACGCGTGTGAATATGGTAACCAATGCCTCGGCGACGTGATCGGCCGATATTTCTTTTAACGGGATTGCCTCAGGCCAACGGGTGGCATAATCGATTACTGATAGAATAAACCGATGGCCTCTATCCGACTTCGGTAATGGCCCGACGATGTCGACGGCAACTCGCTGAAATGGAGTGGAAACGGGCGGCATCTCTTGTATAGGTGCCCCCGAAGTTTTTCCTTTCGGGGTTCTTTTCTGGCATGTATCGCAACGCGACACATAGCTATTTATGTCACCGTAAACCCCGGGCCAAAAAAACTGAGACAGGACTCTCGATTTTGTTCTCGCTTTGCCCTGGTGGCCCGACAATGGCGTGTCGTGAGCGAGGCGGGTGATGTCTCGGCGAAATGATCTTGGTATGACCACTTGCAAAATAGTTTCGCGCTTTCCCCGAAAAACGCGATATAGGAGGTCGTCTTTCAGGCAGAACCTGGTTGTATCCGGGCTGTCCGGATGAATCTTAGCAAAGAGGGGCTTTAGTGATGGATCTGTGCGCTGTTCGTTATGAAAAACCTCGGGGGTCACATCCAAGTCGACGACAGGCGATCGTAATGTGTCGTCACTCTGGCGACGCGATTGTTGTCTTGTCGTGACACACGCAATGTCGTTATCATCGTCCCAAATCTCGAGTTCGCTATCGGAGACGTCCTTTAAATGGGGAATATTGCCAATGATTAGGTCGGCAACCGGATTCGGTAGCACACAGGCCGTGACAACACCAGTTATAAACGGTGTGTCAACATATATTTCCGCTAAGCGAACATGTTCAACTGAACCACCAAAAGTAATGCATGTCGCATCGCGATCCAGGAGTTGTGCAGGACGGACCAGCGATTCCCGCACACCGACGGTCGTACAGCCTGAATCTCGCAATACGGATGCTCGTATGGCGTTTACTCGTCCCTCATACAATGTCAGCGCGCCTCGCTCGTGGAGGGCGGACATAACTGGAATAACTTTATTTACGGTTTCGGTATTCCTAGTTCTGTTACCGCGGTTTTCGGTGAATGCTACAGAGCATGCATTTGCCGCATCTAGTCTAACTCTGCATTGTCTCCGAATGTGGCCATCGCCGCCACATCTATAACAGTGGATTTGAATATCATCCCTTCGAGGTGTACCTCGATAAGGAGATGGGGGCGCTTGATAGTAGTTACGCGGTCCTCCGGTAGGGAAAGGACGTGTGTATCGGGGTTCCCAGTCCCGAGAAAAATTACGGGGATTCGGTTGTCTCCTGTTAAACGGCGGCTCGGACCGTGGACGAACCTGCGGCGACTGTCGAAAGGGCTGTCGTGATTGTCTCGACGGTACCGGTGTCCTAGTAGCAACGCCGGCGTAACATGGTTCGCTCAATTTAGCTTTAGCTAACGATCGATTAGGGTGAGCCGCAGCGTACCGTTCCGCTATCGATGTTATCTCGACGGTAGTTTTGGGGGCTTGCTCCTTAAAATGCGCCACCAGGTCCGTGTGGCAGGACATATATATTTGGTCTTTAATTATTAAATCATATAGTTTCTTGTAGTTTCCCTCTTCCACACCGGCCAACTCAGTCCAACGGCTGAGCAGGTGGCGGAGGCGGTCCACGTAAGTGGAGAAATTCTCAGAAGCTTCCGGCTTGCAATCGCGGAAACGCTTATGAAATCCATCTTCCGTATGTTGGAAACGCTTTAATAGCGCGGTCTTTAGAATGTCATAGTCCCTAGCGTCATCAATAGTGAGGCTATGGAAAACTTCCAACGCTCTCCCTGTCAAAAGATTGGCGAGGCATGACGTGTACTCACCACGCTGCCATCCCGCGCAAACGGCATGGAGTTCGAAGCGGTGGAGGTAGGAATCAATACGATCAACCTTATCATTAAAGGTTGGCAATTTAGGCTTCGTTTTATTATTGGAAGCAAATTCCGGAGCCCCGGTAGGCTGGGCTTGCTTCGCTTCCAACTGTTTCAAAGCGAGCTCATAATCTCTTTGAGCCTGTTTCTCCGCGCGTTCCGCGGCTCTCTCGTCACGTTCCGCGGCTTTTTCTTGGCGTAATCTCTCCGCGGCCTTTTCTTCTCGTTCCGCAGCCTTTTCTTCACGTTCTTCTTTTAGCTTCTGGTCAACCCAAGAAGCACGCTGAGCTTCCGGTATGCCAAATGATTGAGCGAGTTCCAAATATCTCTGTAGTTCGGCCATGATACCGGTCGATAATGCGATATAATGTCCTAATCGAGGACAACTTATCAAAACTCTCTAACTTTATTCTCCCTGGAAGCAATGTATCAATTGCACTCTGCGGGTGTTCGTTCCTGCAGTATGAACGAAATAACGAAATTAACATCGAGAGGTCCCCGGTTCGGACCCGGGTGTCCCCTCCAGATGTCAGGAGCAGAGTTAGTGCTCACCGTATTTATACGCGCGCAATCTGTGAACATAAGAATGGGAGAAGGATATGGTTCGTCTCGGTGTTCCGTGTCTCGGATTATACAGAACGACGACACATACATCAAAATCACCACATATGCATCAAAATAACTACAAAACCACGACACATATATCAAAATAACTACAAAACCACGACACATATATCAAAATAACTACAAAACCACGACACATACATCAAAATAACTACAAAACCACGACACATTCATCACGATAACCACAAAACCATGACACATACATCACGACAACTACAAAAGCACGACACATACATCAAAATAACTACAAAACCACGACACATACATCAAAATAACTACCTAAACACGACACATACATCACGATAACTACAAAACCACGACACATACACCGAAATAACTACAAAACCACGACACATACATCACGATAACCACAAAACCATGACACATACATCACGATAACGACAAAACCGCGACATATACATCAAAATAACTACAAAACCACGACACATACATCAAAATAACTACAAAACCACGACATATACATCAAAATAACTGCAAAACCACGACACATCCATCACGATAACCACAAAACCATGACACATACATCACTATAACTACAAAACCACGACATATACATCAAAATAACTACCGAAACAACATACACATCACGATAACTACAAAACCACGACACATACATCAAAATAACTACAAAAACACGACACATACATCAAAATGACTACAAAACCACGATACATACATCAAAATAACTACAAAAACACGACAAATACATCAACATAACTACAAAACCACGACACATACATCAACATAACTACAAAAACACGACACATACATCAACATAACTACAAAAACACGACACATACATCAAAATAATTACTGAAACACGACACATACATCACGATAACGACAAAACGACGACATATACATCAAATTAAATACTGGTAGCCACCTTAACATAATTTAAGTGTTAAGTCAGACCGGAGGGGGGGGGGGGGGGCTTTTGTGGTAAATCCGGCAATGAACATTTCTGTGCCGCCCCCTTCCCTTGTTGCATGTGTTTAGGGCAACGAGAGAAGAGGGGAGGGGGGGACTTATTTTGCTTAATGGTTAATCCAGCCGTTGCCGTATGCCAAGGCCAAAATCACATTTTAATATCATTTCGTAAACTAAAACCGGCTGTACCTGTCTATCTGACCAATAACTGGAACACTACTTGTTTCTTTTGGTCACCAAAAAACGTCGAAATTGAACAAAGAATAATGCCGGGAGCAACGAAACAAATTTTTGTTCTTCTCCTGAGAATTTTTTTTTTTTTTTTTAACCAGCAAAATCTTAGCCTGTCAGTCTCTAACTGACTTATGATTCCAAACTGACAGCTGTAGTTTTCGTGAGAACAAAGCATGATAACTAGCCACGCCCTCCCAAGCCCTACACAAATGGTTTCATCCTGATTGACACATACTAATAAACCAATGTGGGCAGTTGAGGCAAAGATTATTTCAGAGCTTGTTTCTGATTGGTTCTTAGATACAGACACCTCCAGATGGTGGTCAGCTTGTGAGAAAATGAGATAATATTGCAAATTTGTTGAGCAGCAGTTCGCATGTCGATGTTACATCTTTTGAAAGTGTGGGGAGAGCCTTTGAAAGCTTAATCTTTGTGATTCCGACCAGTGGTTCACTGGTTAACATGTCCATGTCACAATGCGTTTGATCTAGAAGAGATACAGTGAACAATAAGACGGTGGTTACGTCTCAAAAAGGTCAGTGACTTGATGCGTGAAAATACGGCTTGCGCGTGGCGCGGTCAGCTTGACCTTCCCGACTTTTGCCGCCCGTGCGGCGTGAGCGCTTGCGAGTAAATACCGACAATTGCCGCCACTTGCAGGGTGAGGGTTAATACTGCCTTTTCTCATAACACAGTCAAGTCAAAATGTTGCAAACAGAAAAAAGTTGTGTGTAGCAAAGTCTCGCGAAAGGAATAATACAGAAACAATGTAAAAAAAAAAAAAAAACCGGAAAGGAAAAAGAAAGACAACTCAAGCTTTCGGTGCATTTTGCGTTTTAGTGTACCGTTTCTGTATTATTTCTCCCGCCATGCTTTGCTGGATACAACATTTTATTTTTGCCACATTCTGACTTTGCTTCTAGCAATGCTGCGATCCCACAGATACTCTGTTGTTTTTTTTTTGTTCTTTATAATATTTTGTCAGTGTCCCCTAACACAGCAGCTTTGTTCTTGTTGTTGTTATTTGCATTTGTGTTTGTATGTTAACTACTTTAATCCCATTTGGGAAATCTGCCTTTGTGTCATTGCAGCCCAGTTACAACTAGAGCAGGCACGTCGTCGCCACAGTGCAACGCCGGTTGGAGGGGTTTTGTTAGGGAAGGGGGTGGGAGATGGGGGGGGGGGGAGTGGATGAATTTTATTTGATTTTTGCCCTGGCAGCAGCCCGTTCGGCCTGCTCTTTTCGATTTCCAACTGCCAAGGTATCTTTAATGTGCGCAACGTGCACACGGGCCCTCCGAATTTTTACGTCCTTATCCGAGAAGACTAGGTACTCGATCCTACCCCCCAATAGGATCAGGGACACGAAAATATGAGAAAAATCCCAAACTTCCAACATGCCTGCACCGGCCGGGGTTTGAACACGGTACCTTGGCATGAGAGACGAGCACTTTGCCTCTATACCACCTTGTCCCCTTGTTACCTCCTACAAGTGTAACTCTGTCCTTTCCTTGACCAGCCTGCTCCGGACAAGGGGGACTATAGAAATTGGTCAGTCGGTGAAGATATGCAGCTTAGACGACGTTCTCTTATCGTGAGGTCCGAGAAATAAATATTTTTGAATCGCCGTGTTACGTCATTTGACCTTAACTGTGGTTAGAACAACACGACAAAATATACAACATTCTCAACTATTCTCTGAGAAATCTCCATCTCGATAATTCTCAGCCATCATTTCTACGTCAACCCGACGTAGATTTATGTAGGATTTCCGGACGGTTGGTAGGATTATCATTACTTACACCAAACCGACGTTGGTATGATGTGTCCTAACCAGCGGATCTACATAGGCACAATGTCATTCTTATGAGCAAACTTGAAGTCAATCCTTGACGTCGCATTTCGTTAAAGCCCTATTACACGTTACGATGGACCGGACGCTGGTCGGACGAAATCTGGCCTTCGGCTGTGCCTACGACTAATCGTATCGTGTAATAAGGGAAAAAGCTGACCTCTCGCCCATCAATTTCCGGTGTCTCCTGATATTTTGTCGTACGGTTTGAGTGAAGGATTGGTGCCACCGCTTGCCTTTGAAGTTTTTCCTCGCCGGGGATGGCATGTCATTTTACAAATTTGCTGAAAACGACATGCTAGCACAAATTTGATATCAAATTCGGAATCAGCGTGTCAAAATTAGTAAAATTGGCCGCGAGTGCTTCGTTTTATCGCTTAATAAAAATAATTTTAAAAATCTATCTTTATAGCCATTGAATTGTTCAAAAGTGGCGGGGTTGTGTGTTGTGTATTCACAGTAGCATCCCTTGTTTCCATCCGGTCCGTCGTCCGGCCAATCGTAACGTGTAATCAACCTAGCGGACTACGATTAGTCGTAAGCACAGCCGAAGGCTAACCTGATCCTGTCCATCTGAACGTGTAATAGGGTCATTAGGAATGCTGGTTGGGTTTGACTTAGGGCCCCCAGGACACCAATGACATAATCCCCGCCTAGGTGCGCTTTTATTTTATTCAATTTGCATTACGTGATGACGACAAGAAACTATTATTTGTATTTGTATTTTGTATTCTTCTTTGATCCCATTAATTTTGAGAAATTTCCCTTAGTGTCACTGTAGCCCAGATACAACTGGAGCAGACCCGTCGTCGCCACAGTGCAGCACCGGTCGGTGATTTTGTTGTTGTTGTTTTTTGGCGAGGGTGGGTAGGTGGGTGGTGAGCACTATCATATTCATATATGTTAAATTTCAGCCAAGGTATCTTTAACGTGCGCAACGTGCACACGGGCCATCCGAGGTTTTCATCCTTATCTGAGAAGACTAGGTGCTCGGGTCTACTTACCATAGGATCAGGGACACGAAAGTGTGAGAAAAACCCCAAATGTTTGATTCTGGACATATGCCGGACCAACTGTTTATTGTGATATCATGATAATATAATCCCCCAGCGAGCGACTCTACGAAAATCAGACCCCACGCAGTGACGTCAAGTTTGCACATAAGAATGGCATCGTTTTTATGTCGATGCACTGGTTACGACATCTCATGCTCACTGACGTCTGGTTGATGTAGAGAATCTGCCCTTATGTAATCCTACCAACCCTACGGAAATCCTATGAAAATCTACGTCAGATTGACGTGGGGATGCTGCAGAGCCGTCTTGACACATGGGCACATTAGGCAGTTGCTCAGGGGGCCCGAGGTTTCAGGGGACTCATGCATGCAAATTAACAATGGTTTTTGAAACAGGGAAGAAAATCCCTATTGCTTTGCACTGTGGGCCCATGATGATGTTGGGGACGGCCCTGGGATGCTTGCTGGGCCTATTCCGTTGGTGTTTCAACAAAGTATTGTTACTGGAGATTGCAAAGCTGAAAGTGATGATAAAGGTTTGAGACAGTGGTGTGTACATAGTGTGTACAATTAATGTAGAAGTTTCGGTACAGCAGAGAAAATAAAATAAATCACACTTGACAAAGGTTGCAGTTTTATCTTGTGACCCAGTTCTGTCTTCAGTACAAGCGCCCAGAGCCAGTTCGAGGGGACGCAATTCGGCGGTTCCCCTAGGCAGACTGACAAGAGTTATCTCTGACAACATTCGTCATCTCAGCGATTTGGGAAATTGTACACAATAAACATACGTTCAAACACATGTAGCCTACTTGCACACGTGCAAGTGTGGTTATTTCAGTACTTCAGACATAAGGCATTAATATGGCAAGGTTATTGCTTTGTTGGTTGTTGTTTTTTTGTGTGCAAATTTAAGAAAGATGTAAAGAAGAAAAAAGTTACTAGGTCAGTGAACTTTCCAAGGCGCAGATTTGGGAATTTAGGCCGAAGAACTTGAGCTCCTGTAGTCACTGGTTGAAAAGAATACAACAATTGTGTAATTTACAGGGCACTGGCACGTGAGAGAGAGAGAGAAAAAGAAAGAGGGGGGGGGGGGGGAGGGAGAGAAAGAGGTAGAGACAAAAAAAAAAAGAGAAGAACTTGAGCTCCTGTAGTCACTGGTTGAAAAGAATACAACAATTGTGTAATTTACAGGGCACTGGCACGTGAGAAAGAGAGAGAAAAAGAAAGGGGGGGGGGGGAGAAAGAGGTAGAGACAAAAAAAAAAGAGACGGAGAATGAGAGGTGAGACAGAAAAAAGGAGAGACACAGAGAGAGAGGAAGAAAGAGGGAGACACACATATACACAGAAAGAGAGAGAATGTAGAGAGACAGAGGGACGGCGAAAGAGAGAGACATACTTAGACAGAGACAGAAGGGGAGAAAGAGAGAGAGGGAAGAGACGGAGAAAGAGACAGAGCGGGGATGATAGCGGGGAGACGGAAAGAGAGAGAGAAGGGGAGAAAGAAAGAGAGAAACACAGATAACGTGTGGGGGAGAGCTAGAAGCAGAAAGGCAGAGAGAGATGGGGAGACAGAGAGAGGGGAGAAAGAGAGAGAGAAAGATACACACACACACACACAAGAGAAAGAGAAAAGAGAGAGAGAGAGAGAGAGAGACGAGGACTATCTGAAACTGACATTTTTGCATGCTGGTTGTTTTTGTTATTTGTTATCGTGTTTTTTTGTTTGTTTTTGTTTAGTGGCCAACTTTAAATTCAAAATTACCAGGACTTCAACAAAAATAAAATGTCCTGACATATAATATAACAAGCATCGGCCACAGCAAAAACAAAATACACAGGACATTGTTACTGGTCGCCAATGTGCAGCTCTGTAGAGCATGGCTGGTGGCGTAGTGAGTCAAGTCTGCTCTGTATCTGTTTTGAATCACTGGGCCCGTTGTCTTGGGGAATACATAGATGTGCTCTTTAAAGTTCGATCAGCAATTATGCGTGAACTGAGGGGCAAAGAGAAATTTCCCGTCATACTTTTTAATTCTACTCGAAAAAATGCCTCTTTCTTTCCGGTTCAAAATGTCGGAACACTTTCTTCTGTTCAACTCAGTTGTGGCCCAAACTCAACGAAAGTATTAAAAATATAGGGAACTTCAAGACCTTTTAAAATATGCCTACGTACACCTCTGTGTCTTTCTATGCGTATGATATTTTGAAGGATTTAAGGATCAGCGGTTAAAAAGTCTTTAATGATTACATTGGAGACCTTACATCCTTTGTAATATTTATGACGGTGAGATGATGATGAGAAAACCACTAGACCAAGCTGAGTACACAGCTGAGTTTGTTTACACTGCTTAACTATTTCTACCACTACCCCCGCCCCCCTGCCCTCGATATCGACCCCTGTAACAGCTTGAGTGGCCAAAGGTTTCACCCCAGATCAATTATAATTGTGCTCGTGAACAAAAGAGTGACGTAACTCCAGGTTTGTTGGAAACTGAAAGATAATCTGATGAAAGTGTATAGCGTATCGGACCTTCCAATCTATTGACGGAATAAAAAGTTCAACTCCCCAGAAACGAAATAAACTAATTCATAAAAAAAACACAGCTTGAGCCACAGACTAATTTTTTAAATTTTTTTTATTTATTAGTCTGTGGCTTGAGCCTACTGTTTAATTCAAAGTTCGTTAAAAATTTGGAACTGTTTTCTCAAAAAACAAGGAAACTGGAGTTACAGCACTTTATTCTTCATGGATGCAGTTATCTGCGTAGTTATAAATCTGTACTAACAAAACCTTGGGTGTCAGAGGCCAAGGGTTCAACATAGAGATACTGTGTTCAGTCCAAGTTCTCCTGTCCAACCTGCCTGTCTGGCTTTCATGTTCACTGTATTGTTTATACAATTATACAGGAGGGGCAAGTGGGTGTGTTTGGGCAGGTTGAGGGGTGGGGGTGTGGGGATGGGTGGGTAGAAGCTCTGGTCTTGCTGACCTGTACGTATATTTTTCTATCTGCTGTCTTCTGAGTTCGAGTTTGAGTTTAACTTTTAAGGCGCGGCGGCACGATAACGGCAACTTTGCCCCTTTCAGAGTACATGCCGTACTTTATTTATGTTTGGTAGTCAGAGACTGATCAGTTTAAATTCCACAAATAGAATTAAATAGTTCCGTATAAACATTGGTAAAATTCTCAAAAATTCCTTTGTATCAATCTGAAAAGTATTTTGTAAATGTACATATAAAAGTTCGTAAATCAAATTGCAGCCTTTTGCAGAAAGGACAACACGCGTCGTGGGTCAACGTAAAAAAAAGTAATTTTTCCATAGATCCGCAGGCATGGTACTTTCTTCGGATCGGCGTGAAATCTACACATGCGGGAGACAGCTTTCAAAGACTAAAGATACTCACTAAGTTATTTATTTGATGCATTTACTTATATGTTTATTCAAATTTCTTCATGTATTTGTGCAGTGATGACTTGCCTGCATAGTCTAATTTCTCTATAACTTAGACTATTGTCAGAAAGTTCTACAGTAGTTATTCAGTCCTATGCACTGAAACAGTTGTCTGTCTGTCTGTGTGTTTGTCTCTCTTTCTCTCTCTCTCTCTCTCATACACACACACACACAATGACTCTCCCACTGTGCATCTCTGTCTTTCTTTGTTTCCCAGTCTCCCTCCCCGTCTGTATTCGTCACATTCTCTCTCTGTATCTCTATCTCTGTCTCTCTGTTTCAATCTCTCCCCTGGCAGCAGCGTCACATCCCACCTCCGCCCACCCCCGGTCCCTTTCTCTCTCTTCTTTCTCTCACTCAGTGCTCATTCTAACAGATTCTGCCAGTCCAACAGACCGAAGACTGCGGCGTATCGTCCGTCAGCTGTTGGCACCTCGTGGAAACTAGCCTATGAACTTGTTGTTATGAGACAGTAGTGTAATTACAAAGCCAAATAGAGAAAAAACTGAGTTACGCCCACTGCTCAGCTACAGCTACAGCTTTCTATGTAAAATACTACGGTTCCGTAACAACAGCATCAAGAACTAGTTTTAACAAAGTTCCAACAGCCAACAGAGACGGTATTTGGCTACTTGTTCGCATTCTGCCATTCTGCCGGGCGGGTGTCCGTGACGCTGTCGTCATGCTGAATAGTAGGTGATTCTCCCCCCCCCCCCCCCCAAATCTTTTCCAGGCAGAAATAGGCCACGGAGCGGGTTGACCCGCGCCCGCACATTTGCGTGGGGTCCACCCGCACCCGCATACCCTTTCACACGGCGCGGGTGAAAATCGCACCCGCACTTAGATCTCTCCAGTTTTTTATTCTATTTTACACTGTCCAGTCGTGAAATATGGACAGTGATCGGTTTCTCCTCCTATATCTTGTATTTGCGACAAAAGGGGAGACATAGATGTACATTATCAGTGTATCCTTTGATTGGCGAAAGAACTTGCTCCACATAACTGGCCTCCCTCGTACTAATGATATTAGCAGTTCTATATCAATATCTGCATCCAAACTGTTTCTGCAGAAAAAAAAAAGTCACAATCAAAACAAAATACGGGATAACGCGCAGCCAAGGACAAATTCCTCCATACGGTGTACAATTTCAACTTCGCGGGTGCGGGTACCCTAGGGGAACCCGCGCAAACATTTCGCCCGCAAACAAGCACGACCCGCACCCGCGCCGTGTGAAAGGCTCCATTGAAAACCTCAGCCTTAGGTTTGCGCGGGCCCCGCACATAAGTGCGGGTGCGGGTTGACCCGCGCCGTGTGAAAGGACCGGAGAACTCGTTGTGTTGTCTCTCAAAGGTTGTTTTGTAGGGCTGGGAAACATCTTTTCTCTCCGTACTTCTTCAGGAGGAAGCAGTTCGGGGTAGGTGGAAGGTGGGTTTTTTTTTGGGGGGGGGCGTGAGAAGGCGTGGGGGGGGGGGTCTGATTGAATTAGTAACAAAGGCTAATTAGGCCCCTAGTCCACTGCAGTTTTCCGTCACTCCCAGGCCCGGCTTGTATGCAAATGAGGCAGTTTTAGTCAGTCAGTGGCATTCTCTGCCTGACTATGCGATTATCCTGCATGCGCGCTTTTTTGTCAGGTGTACGGCCGGCTGTGTCACCCTCGATTCGCTCATTTGGAATAGAAATTGGAAGCTGTATGTATTGTTATGACTTGTAACATTGCATTGTACTTTGAATAATGTAGTTATCTTTGGTTTTACATGTATAATAAGTAGATTTGTACTTTAAAACAACCAAATTATTGAATTAGGGCCTTTGACCCAGATTGCTACGACACTGGGCCAAGGCTCTAGTGTAGTGTCTCGTGTTTCGTGCCGCAGATAGTGAGGTCAACTACAGGAGGTAATAGAAGAAAAGAAAAGGTTGGGGGTGCGGGGGGGGGGGGGAGATGGAGAGAACAGACAGGCTGAGGTGGCAGACAAAGGGATGATAGCAGATTTCCTTCAGTGTGTTTAAATTACTTGAACGATAAAGTAAAAAGAAAAGAATTAAGGAGTTAGTTTGATGAGGTCGCAGTTGTAAACATTTATAAACATAGATCATGTGTGAGAATACATCACATATATGAATTACCATACTCAGAAGTAATGCAGGAGAACCATTGATGTGAAAGAATATTAAACATTTATTCTTTTAAAAAGTTAACAAAGCAGGAAATAAATTTAATGAAATTGTTCTTTTTTTTTTTCTTTTCCACTTTGTTCCTCCCCTCTTCTTTCTCTTATTGTAACTTTCTCAGAGCTGCTTTTTCTTTCCTCTCCTTCTTAGAGGCCTCTTCCTTTTCCTTCTCGTGGTCTTAAAGATTAAAATGTGACAACGAGGGGAAAGGAATATTTCGAAGAATATGTACAAAGAAACACTCGAACCTGGAGGCGAAAAAGTACCGAACAGGCTTGACGAATATCCCCCAACTAGTCTTGTGTGATGTGGTCACATAAAATATACTTTTACCTAGGGATAATTTAGTTTCTGCTCACAATTTGAAGCATTCACATTGTGTTGAGAAAGCAAGAAGATAGTCAATCCCAAAGCAATGTGACCATTATCATGTCGACTTGCTTTCTGATCAAACTCAAACTGTCTTTTTGCTTTCACTAACATAATATGACTATACTATAACAGTGTCGATGTGCTTTTTCTTCAGTGTCAGACTCAGACCGTATTAGTCTTGCGTTTGCCTGCCGCACTCAGTGGACGAGGCTAGGTTTTGTCAGGTGAACACCGTACTTTGACGTCACGTTTCATCCTGGCCTGGAAGTGACAAAAAACGCCAGTGGACGAGCCGCCAAAAACAAGACTGCTGTTGTTAGTTGAACGTACGGTCCCCAAGCGTTTTCCGCTAGAGGCGCTTTCATATACGTAGGCCACCCCTCCCGTCCTTGTCCTGAACCGAATCCGTGACCTTGACCCTTACCCTTTCAAACAAAACAACAAAAAACAGGAGGAAAACAAAAAGAAAATCTGAAAGAATAATTAATTAAGGCTGTTGTTAGGAGTTAAGCCTACTGGTAATTAGGTTGTTGTCAATAAGCACTTGGAGCCTGGTTGTTAACGGGGTGAAGCGCCCTATAAATGCTGTGTATTATCAATATTATTTCGGGAGGAGCTGGCTAGCTCTGGAGCCACAAAGGGCTTTGAAATACGTACCCCTAGCGCAAAAAAAACAACAACAACAAACTTGGGGACCGTACGTACAGGTAACAACAATCTTTTATTTAGGGAGTGTCACAAATCTGAAGGGGGGGGGGGGAGGATCTGAATCACATCAAAGTAAGTACTCGTCTGTGACAGTTTGGGAAGATTTGTAGATGAAGAAGAGACATTACAGCTTTAATTTAAGCAAAGATACCAAATGCAATAAAATAGAACAGGTGGGACGTTTTGCGTGCACGGTTTCCGTGGGTTTCGAGGATTACTATACAGGGTGTCCACAATGTCTGGATACATGGGGGATTTCACTATCATTTTGCTACAGCTGTTAGAGATTGGCTGAATGTCACTTTTCCTTACTGGATTGGAAGAAGAGGTCACGTGGAGTGGTCCCCTCGTTCACCAGACCTTTCTCCCATAGACTTCTTTTTCTGGGCTATGCTAAAAGAGATAGTGTACTCGATGAAGATTACAGATTTAAACCACTTGAGAGAACGCTGAAATCGACGGCAATGCAGACCTGTTCCGTCGAGTTCACCTGAATTTTGCAAAGCGCATCAAGTTATGCATTGAAAATGATGGAAATCATGTTGAAAATATTATTCATCAACATCCCAATTGAATAAAATTGTTTTGTTTGAAGAATTATGTGTTTTTTACCATGTATCCAGACTTTATAGACACCCTGTAGAGGTAGGTTTCTATATCAAACAGACGACGATGCGATGGCGTAACCAGCGGATCTACGTAGGAATGATGTCATTCCAATGCGTAAACTTGACCCCAAATTTGCAAGTCGGATTTCAGTAGGTTTGTTGGGTGGGATGATGTCAGATGCCATAACAGGAAAAAGACAAACCCCGCCAGACCAAAGCTGATAGCAGAAATACGTCCTCTTAGGTTCTATCTCTACTTTTTGGCTGAAATGAGTTACGACACTGCACACTACTTCTACAGGCTATCTCCGTTGTATGTCAAAGTATCACTCGGATTTGATGTGTAATTTGTACGTAGTACCAAAAAGCAAAAAATGTCGTATCACTAAAAGCTATGAGCACATGAAACTTCAATTGTCAATTCTCAAAAGTTGATGGAAAGGAGTTAGAATCTTGTCATACTAAGGGGACAAATTGTTGCATGTGTTCACAAATACAGTAGTGCGCGGTGCGACTCTCTCCCTCGGCTAGACAACATCGAGTTAGCACTGAGTTCGTAGCACTAAAATGATATTCTAGGTCAACAAGTGCCAGTATGTGGACATTCTGACCTTCTACTGCGTCTCTGTTAGTACCATCCCTGAAAGTGTCAAAACCTGGAAAATTCCGACATTCTCCCGGCCAATCAAATATTTGTCGGTCGCAGGTCGGTCTTAACTTCCTTGATTGGACAATTGAACACCGGAAACCTGTCATTCAGCCAACTTGACACAAAGGTCACCACCTGCGCCAAATAATGTCTTGTTTGGAGACAAAACTCCGCACAATACACACTTCCGCACGTAACCATAATAAACTTGAAAGATTTACATAAAATATTTTTTAAAAGGAGGGCGCAGACAAATACATTTTTTTCCTCTGATTATTTTTTTTGTTGGGCAAAAACGAGAAGAAACTGAATTTCTGAAAGGAGAAGCACTTGTTTTTGGTCTCACTAACTAAGCAAATTTTGGACTCACTGAGATTTGTCAGACTGTGAACTCTGAATCGGGAAGAAACCTGATATCAAACACAAATCTCATTCATAGTTTGTTTTTGTTTTATTTTTGTCAGTGGAAAAAAAAAAGTTAAAATTTTGTGAAAACACTCTGGTCCTTGGCAGGATGCGAACCGTCATTTTCAGCTTCCCATGCATTTCAAGGGATGCCTTAACCATCAGGTCACAAAAGCTTTTGACCTGTGAAAGTCATTTATTTCCCTTTTATCCACTCAGAAATGTGAAGCTTAAAACATTTAATCCTCAAAGAATTTTGTACATCGGTCTTGTAATTGTGTACGTGGAATTCATACGTCGAAATTTGCGTTTAGTCACCAAAACCTTTCCAGAGTTCTGAGTTTCGGGAATTTCGGATTCTGGACAGGAGATATTCGACTTTTCTGAACAGAGTGTGGCAGGGTTCTCTTTTCTTTGCCGCTTGACTCCCGTGACGTCAGCAATCACTCATTCCTGTAGCATCCAGGCTCTTCCGTGTCCAGCGAGTCCTGGTTTTTATTTGACGTCACATCCGAATCTTTACAGGGGAACAACTCTTAGTGTTTCAGAGTTATCAGACTTGAATTCCCTACAGTACGGTAACATCTCTATTGTGAGAGAATAAAATTATGAAGTTTCCCAGCAAAATAATGTAACAGGAATTATGTTTTTGTAAATTTAATACCAGTTTCCTTTGCTTCGAATTTAAGAAACTACAGACTCCCAAAAAATTAATTTTTCCGGTGTTCTTAACTCATTCACTACGGTAAGCAGAATAGTCGGTTCGTGCTTTTTTTTTCTTCCAAAATATTCGGCTTGATGGACACCAATTTTCCAACACTAATATCTAATCCAACTTTTCTAAATGGATTCCCAACCTGGTTCACTGATTCCCCCCCCCCCCCCCCAATTTTTAAAAAATGTATATGTTGTGTCTTGTGTTTCATACTAAGGGAAGAAAAAAAACATATTTGAACCACCTCTGGATAGTGTTGCAAGTTCCCGACCACATCAACAAAAGTTACTGTAGTGAATGAGTAAATTTTCAAGCACATAATAATATCATACGATTATTCAAGGTAAGTGTCAGAAAACTGGAACAAACTGTGCGTTCCTGTGACCCCATTTCTTGCGACTGGTTCTCCTGACCTAAATAATCTGCGAACTAACATAATTATTGTGGTCTTAGATCATTCCTGACTGCAGACAGATGTTGACAATATCAACTTGGCAGACTAATGTAAACAATGCGATTGTCTTTCCTTCCCTCAGATCTGTCAGCTGTAGGCAAGGGTGGAATCAATTCTGGTGCCGTAAACATGGAAGGATTTTTCCAACATGAACAGAATCTATGCATATCCTGTAAAATATTCTATTGATGGCCTTGAATTAAATACTTGATTTTACAAGAAATGATGAAAAACTATTTTCACCTGGAATGTATTTCTTATACCGAATCCGAGAAGAGCCATTCCTTCTCTCATTATAATATGTCCACAAATTGCGCGCGTGTAAATACGGTGAGTACTACCCTTTTTCGTTCACTTATGAAGGGGCCTGATACGAACTGTTGCATTGTTGACATCGACGATATGCGCACAAGACGGCGGACGGAATATAACGAATTGATTCGTGTAGATATCCCGTGTCTCGGCTTAAATTCAAATATATATTTTAGTACACGAATAAACATTTTAAATTACTAACAGAGGACCCATGACTACAAGGGCCGAGGACAAAAATTGGATTTTACTCACCTTTAATCTCTTGGTCTTGTTTTGATCTTGTTTTCTCCGTCTCCCAAATCTCTCCTTCCTTTTTTATCCGCTCTAACCCCCCCCCCCCCAATTAATTAATTTTCAAACTGGACGCGTGTCAAAAACAATCCCCCCCCACGCACTGGGCCTACGGAAGGGAGCCCAAAGGAGTTCATTGTGTTTTACCCTCACGACAAAATTTTTTAAAAGATTATCTGAAACTTCAGTGAACACAACAGTTCGACACTAAAGCGACTGGGTTAGAGAGTTGACATCTAAGAAAAATAACTTTATAATTTTTGAAACTTTTATTCAGGCTGCAGAATTGAGCGAGCAAAAAAAAAAAATTGCACAACAATGAAAATAAAAACACTCTCGCCACTAATTTCTTTCTTCCTTTTTTTGGTAGTAAGATTGTAGTCCCACTTAATATTTAGAAGAAATAAATGATCCTACAAAGAATTCATGAAATATCTGACAAAAGCGAGTTGTTATCCACAGTTGAGCGGTTCCGTGATGGGGCCAGTGAGTAATTTGACCTCTATAGATGAACTGCAATAAAATTATCGAGTGCGAAAACGAGCGCAAAACAGTTTTAAAAAAGACATCGATATCTTGCGCTGATTCTAACACTGGGCGATCAAAACCCTCACACAATGACGTCATGACCTAAGTCTTGATCGATAGACGTGTCTCGAGATTGTTGGCGTTGTTTGATGATGTCATGACGTCGTCAATATTATCTTAAGGTTTAATTCTTTAAGTGCCATGAATTTTTCCACGATTGCCGATACAGGAAGAAAATAATGGAGGAGATGAATGAAGACTAACTACAGCAACATCTATTTATAGAAAGTCGACTTTCTTTCTTCCCGAAATAAAATAGCCTAGCATTCTTGTGCACGGATACATCGATGACTGGCACAAACGTGACCAGTGGAAGAACCGATATATCGGTGACTGGCACATAAAGAGTTAGGAAGTTATATTATGAAAGTTAAAGCGTTTTTTTTTGTTTTTTGTTTACTTAAAAGACATAGGAAATGTCCTGTTTTAAATCCAGCTTTCCAATTTATTTTTTCTAAGTTCCCGGTAAAAAAACAACAACAAAAAAAAAAAAAGCAAAAAAACTAGTTTATCAACCTGATGACGCCTATGACAATATTACTGATGATCTTTCACTCCTGAAGAGCAGCAGAGTGACCCAGTTTTTGTCAGTGACCTAGTTTACCACTCCCCACCGTTTTCTCTCGGTTATCAAGTTTGTTGTTTCTATCCAAAATGTTTTTGTTATTGTTAGAAATGTCGTTCTATCACCCCCCCAGCCCCTTTCTTTTTTTTTCTATTGTGTGTGTGTGTGTGTGTGTGTGTGTTGTTTACAATGTGCCCCAGTTTTTAACAATAACTGAAAGTGCAAAATGATTCCCAACAACTTTCACAGGCACAAACACATACAGAAACACACGCATACACACAAAATCATCTGCGACGTATTTTTACCTGTATGTTGACTGGCACTGAGTCAAAGACGGTTATAGTACTTTGACTGTACCCCTCTTTGCACTGGGTTTAACCGGTTTTTTTTGGGGGGGGGGGTGGAAAGGGGTGAAGTTGTACACTGTACACGTGGCCTGACATTGGCTCAGCTATGAAGAAACTACCCAGGGCGGAGCGGAAGGCAGTAACATTAATTAATTAGTAAAAACCAGTAGGCTACTTAAAATTGTGTCCACCGTGAGAACTAGTCTTCAGGGATACGTTGGTCTAGAAGGCAAGGTGCTCGCCTCCCATGCCGAAGGTCCCCGGTTTGGTGCAGGCATGTTGGAATTTGTTTTTTTTTTCGGGGAGGGGGGGATTTCTGTCCCTGATCCTATGGTGGGCACGTTCGAGCACCTAGTCTTCTAGGATAAGGGCAAGAAGCTCGGAAGGCCCTTGTGCACATTGCGCACGCTACAGATACCGTGGCGATTGGAAGTCAAGAACAGCAGGCCGCACAAGGCCACTGCCCGTGCAAAATTCTAGAAAACTAATCCCTACCACAAAAACACACAGAAACAAAAACGAGGAAAATAAAAACAAGAACAGTGCGGTGTAAATGCCAAGGGCAGGAAACCTCCCAAAATAAAGACCTGAACACACACACAACTAGAGTCTGGGCGATAAGAACAGAAAGACAAACAAACAACATTGATAACCGGCTTTATTTTCACACACACAACAGCACACCCACATACACATAGATATCAAATTGGTTTATGGCCATTAAATACATTTGAAAGAACCAGTACAAGACTCATGTTCGGGATGGGGCTGTTGTTACTTCTATGTACGCACCCCAGCAAGTTACACCAGCGGCGCTTACGTATAACGTACCCATCCCTAACCCCGTCGTCGTCCTCAACCCTAAATCTTATGGAATCCCTAACCCTGCCCCCTTACCCTTTCACCCCCCCCCCCCCAAAAACCAAACAACCGGAGGGACACAAAAAGGAAAGCGGAAAGAATAATTAATTAAGGCCCTTGTTCGGAGTAGTTTGGGAGGAGCTCTCTAGCTCTGGAGTCACAAAGCGCTTTAAAATACCTACCCCTAGCACAAAAAAACAAAAAACTTTGCGGGACGCAGGTACTGGTAATAATATTCTTCCATTAAATACATTTCAAATGTACCCGTACAATTAACTATACCTATGTTGGGGAAACAACACATGACATTGCACAGAACCGGAAATACGTGCTGCGGTCCCTTTCATTCTTGTTTTCCAAATCAGCCGGTGTGGCGAACATTGACCAGTGTAATGCAGTAATGCTGTTATTTTTAGAATATTAATAGAATGAAAAGATGTTACATATTATGGACGGCGTTTTTTGTGGGTTTTTTTTTTTTTTTGCGAGACTATAAGTATAACTAGATGGAGAAACTTAAAGATGGAAAATGGTTATTGTAATAAACACGCATAAAGGCACACATATCCTACAGCGGCGTTTCAGTCCAGAATATGAAAGAACAAAAACATAATTTTGACCTAGGAAACAGCGAATCTTAAGGACTTTCACCCCCTAGGCAACATAATGTATGATCAGTGATACACAGATGTTTATCACTCGGTTGCAGTTCCCACAAGGACTCAGCTCCAGAAATGAAGGTTATTTTTAGTATTTTCTACAATATACACAATAAATAAACCAAAACGATCACGAAAACCCCTTAATAATAGCTCTACGAACAAATTCTCGCGAAATCAAATTCTCCCAAAAAGCAAAAATAGGGGCAGAGCCTAGGGGGTTAATTAACATTTATTCTACACGTAACAAAGAAAAGTTAGTTTTTTTTTCAACAAGAAGACTGCACTTGTCTCAAGACATGAGGAACGGGGACTGTTGAGACAAGAGGTTTTGGGGGGACATGGCAAGCCCCCAAATGCCCCCGAGTTTATTCTTTCGTGTTATGAACAAAAAAATCGCGCACGTCCGTAACAGGAGTCGCAAAAATGTAATGTAATGTATAATTAACTTATACAGCACTCAAAAAAAATAAAAAATGATATGCCCTAAAGTACTGAACTAAAATTAAAAACAGGATTAACATAAGATCAATTCATCAGGCTCCCACTCACACATATTAACTAACACTTGATCTACTCTCAATAAAAACAGCAACGACATAAAATTCGTATGGCACTCTGCTTTATTTTTGGCCCATTTAACCAGAAGTTAAACTGACGTACAAAAACAGTAACCCAGACAGAAACAAAGAGCACAATAAATTCTATAAAAATGGTTGAATTTGACCTAGACTGGCCTAACGCTCTTTATCTGCAATGCGACAGTGTACGATCTTCCTAACCAAACACTTCACAAACACACAAACACATTGTTTGTCAAATCATTTTGCGCTTTTTCTGGCGCGTGGTGTCAGCCAGTTATAACTGCGTTACTTCCGCGGTGCAAGCTAGGTCAGGTATGCTGCGCAGAAAGAGATAAATAGATGTGTTGTTGTCGGTAAGTAATTCAGATGATTACGCCACCAGCACAGCTGGGGTGAGAAAGAAGGTGGGGCGTGAATATAGGCCATGGAATCAGCAGTTTTCCATGAAATCAGGTCATAGGTTAGTTGGTCACGTGCATACCCATCGCTGGGCGAGGTCGAGAGCACGTGAACTTTGGCGGTCTTTTGTCTTGGTTATTATTGTATGGTTCATTTATCTGTCATAGTCAGTGAGGTTTTGCTTACAGCGTGAATGCTGAAGAGAGACAGTGGAAGATGGGGAGGGAGAGAGAGAGAGGGGGGGAGGGGGGGGGGAGAGACAGATGGGAGAGAGAGGGACAGAAAGAGACAGTAGGAGAGAGAGAGTGGGAGACAGAGAAAGAGAGAGAGAAAATTTGGCAGTGGGTGTGAAGAAGGACGACCGGGCCGTCAGCGATAATAAGGACGATGAGAACAACAAATCAGATCCGACACCCCCCCCCCCCCCACTACACCTTCATCTTTGTAGCACAGCAACAACAACAACAAATCTGTAAATGATTAACCACAATACTGTATGTAGGATTCAGACCCCCAGAAGCTGTTTATAATTATAAATCTTTTATTTTAGACAAAAAAAAGGTCGTTTTTCTTTCTTTCTTTTTAAAAAATGTATCACAATTGTGTTAAATCTTCGTCACACTATGAATTAGTTAGGATCCGAACCCACGCCTTTAAGATCAGGCAGATAAAACGCCACATGTTCTGGTTGTTGTTGTTGTTTTCCCCCACCATTTCTTCGACTTCTTGGTTCACCGACATTTTTCTGTGTGTCTGTTATCAGATTTCAGGGCATAGGAAACAAAACTTCATTATGTCTGGGATAACGGGTGAAAGATCTATCTGTGTGTTTATACCAGTGGTTTTCAACCTTTTTCAGGCAACCTTTGTTTTTTTTTTTAATGTATTATAATTATGTTAAGTCTTCGTCACAATATGAGTTAATTAGGATCCGAGCCCAGACCTCTAAGATCAAGCAGATAACGCGTCACACGGTCTGTTTTGTTTTCCCACCGTTTCTTCGACTGAGGCTCCGAGTTTTCACCAGCCCCCTTCTCCACCCCCCACCCCCCCCCGGCCCCCACCTCCCATCCCCATCTCCGAAAACCCTTACCCAAACCCAACTGATACATTTCACAAGAAGACAGACCACATACAAATTATGACGTAAAGTTTTTCAAAGCCTTATAATCACAGTTAAGTAGGCGTGTTGGTTATTCATTATAAACCAGAAAGCATTTTCTTTATCCAATGCATTAAAAAGAAATGGACATTTCATGTTCATAAAACCTGTTGACGCGAGAAAACAAGTCAGTGGTTGCTCTGTATTTGCCCCAAAATTGTCCTTCATTCATGTCCCCTCCCCCAGGCACAGCTACACTAATATAGGATTCCAGCTCTACCTAACTGACAGAGTTTCGCCAACAAAATGTAAACAGGATGCCACCCCCAAGGTGGTGGAGCAGTGGAAGGAGGGGATTTGGGGGTGGGGTGGGAGGGGGTGGGGGTGGTTACTCCTTATTCATCGCTTTTGTCAGAGTCCAAAGAGTGATTACTGAGATGGTGGGATGATTCCGACAATAGAGAACACTGTCAAAGGAATAAGACAGCTCTGAGACAGTGAACAGGACAGCTCTGAGTCAATGAATGGGACAGCTCTGAGACAATGAATGGGACAGCTCTGAGACAGTGAATAGGACAGCTCTGAGACAATGAATGGGACAGCTCTGAGACAGTGAATAGGACAGCTCTGAAACATAGGACAGCTCTGGAGCAATGAATAGGACAGTTCTGAAACATAGGACAGCTCTGAAACATAGGACAGCTCTGAGACAATGAATAGGACAGCTCTGAGACAATGAATAGGACAGCTCTGAAACATAGGACAGCTCTGAGACAATGAATAGGACAGCTCTGAGACAATGAATAGGACAGCTCTGAGACAATGAATAGGACAGCTCGCGGACAATGAATAGGACAGCTCTGAGACAATGAATAGGACAGCTCTGAGACAATGAATAGGACAGCTCTGAGACAATGAGTAGGACAGCTCTGGGATAGGGAGTGTTACAGTTCCGGGACAGCGAATAGAACACCTCTGAAACAGGGAATAGGACGCTCTGAGACAGGAAGTATGACAGCTCTGAGACAGGGAACAGGAGAGATCTGAGACAACGAATAGGACAGGTCTGATGGGATAGTTCTGGGACAGGAAATAGGATAGCTCGGAGATAGAGAGTAGGACAGCTCTGAGACAGCCACCTCATGAGCTCAGTTTAGTTTCTAGATTTATAGACAAGGGAAGCCTCCTTGTGCACCATGACTACAAAGGGAAAGTAGGGCGGCCGCATTCCAGTGTTCCATTTACTACTATCATTGACATCTTAGCCTCATTTTCCCATTCACAGTGGTGACCTTTCCCTTGTTTAAACAAATATTTCTTTTTTAATTTGCCTGGATACGATCCATGGGGGGGGGGGGGGGGGGGCTTTGGTTAATGCGGATGTTGTTGTTGTTGTTTTGGGAGGTGTGGGGGGTGGATGGGGAGGGGGGTAGAAATGAAGCTGTGCCTCCACAATTACTGTATATTTGCCACAATTAACATAAAAATTTTCTGTAAAATCTATACTCATTTCAAAAGTTATCTGTTCGATTCATTTGGCGAAATTTTAAACATAGCCAGCTGTATCATCTCCCACCATTGCAGAGCCGAAAAGATGAAACAAGTAACCAGCAGAGCATGCAAACAAAACAAAAAAAGTTGCCTTATATCTTAGCTCTTGACACGTTGGTCCAGAGCAGTGGATCCCAACCTTTCTATGCCCCGCACCCCTAGAAAATTTCTGATATATTCTCGCACCCTCTAGAAAAGTAATATCTGGTTTGAAGATGACAAAATGTACACTGTAATACATCCCCAGGGGGTGCGAGAACAGCACGCTGGGAACCCCTGGTCTAGAGGTAAGGTGCTAACCTCTTCTACCAGGTACCAGGTTCGATCCCCGGTCGGTGCAGGCATGTTGAAAGGTTGTTTTTTTTTGGGGGGGGGGAGGGGGGGATTCCTGTTCTGATCCTATGGTAGGTAGAATTGAGCACCTAGTCTTATCGGATAAGGACGAAAAAACTCGGAGGGCCCGTGTGCACTTTGCGCACGTTAAAGATACCTTGGCAGTTGAAAGCCGGGAAAAGCAGGCCGAACAAGGCCACAGCCCGTGCAAGAGTCTAAAAAGCTAATCCCTACCACAAAACGCACAGAAATAAGAACAAGAAAAAGAAAAACAAGAAATGAAAAAGTGAGGCGTAAATGCCAAGGGCAGAGAACTTCCTTAATGATAAAGACCTAAACACAGAAATCTTAGCTCGGGTCACCTTAAACTTTAAGTTTTATCATGGAATTTTCCAGCGTAGAACTTAACCTTACGATTATAACTTGAAGTTTGGGAAAGTTCTTCGCCCACTGATCTTCAGTCTTCAAACAATCCAGAACACTCGAGTATAGTGTTTACTCAAAGTTCAAGCCATCCACCAATGGATACACCCGAGTAGATGATCTTGTACTAGCCGGGAATTCGGGGAGACTACCGGGCGTCGGCGGCTGGTCAGTGAAGTCAAGTAGAGTTGTCTGCACTGTGTTTACCTTCTTCGTCCTCTGGCATTGGAAGCCCTGTTTGGAGTGATCAGCTCTTGAGAGTCTGTGGATCTGGCCTTGACTTCAAAGACGTACCATCTTGTCTATTACTGAGCGTTAACTATGCAAAACTGAATACATTGTACTTCACCCGGGGTCCTGTTCCGTGCATGCATAAGTTATAGATAATAGAATGACACAGGAAAAGCCCATAGAAACTTCCAAAATGAAATCGGAAGCATTATTTTCGAAAACCGAAACGAAAAATATTTCCGGAAAGATCCTGTTCTGATCGAAAGTCCTAAGATAAATTGCGTCTTTAAATTTCTGTGACATTAAATTATTTTCTTTCTCTGATTTCACTGACCATTTATTTTATTTGAAATAACGAATGTTGCAATGAGTTAAGGCGACCAGGCTGTTGTGGAAAATCCAGTTTGATCGAGCTGGATTCTGGTCGGATCCCTTGGGCGGATGTTTTCATTTTAAAAAAGATAACTATCATAAATTGAATTTTTTTTTTTTCTTTACTTGACTTTTTTTCTGCTGGACTCTTTTCTCGACGTCCGACATTCTCTGTGTTAAGTTGATGTTCTGGTGAGATACTTGTCAAGGGAGATATTAAACAATCAATTCTTCGTAAATTCTACATTCGCTATTGCAAAAATTTAGAACGGACAATTATTCTGCTATTGGAGAAATTGTCGTCGATGGAGCTGCATGTGAGTGTCCGGTGATATGCACAGAAGCAGAACGTGCGTCTACTTTCACAAGGGACGTAAAAATGAATTTAATATAAAATAAAATAAAATCGCCGAACACCCCCCCCCCCCCCTCAAATAAAGTGTTGTGTCACACAGGCCATAATACCTGCTGTCTATCTGAATAAGTTTCGCAGGTAAACAAGGAGGGTGTAGGCGGTGTTTGCATACGATATGAACCCATATCTCTTTTGCCAGAGTTTTTGCGGGTACAGCACTTGAACGTAGAATGATGCCAGTTTAGTTTACACACGAAAACGCTGACATTGCGTTGTTTTCCCACCACTGTGTCACATGAAGCACAAGGTAAATTTGCAGTGGTCAGCATGACCTTTCCCAGGTTGAGGTTTCAACACTGTGTCCATAACATTATGCATGCTGAGCTGGTCAGTCAACAGAGATGGTAGATCAGGTCTGAGAGATCGCTGGTCTGACACATTCATTGACTCCATGTACTACGGCTGTCACATTGCATTCACTTGGACCCGTCAAAAAGGCAGTTAAAGAAAGCAAAATGAACTGACCTGGACGATGAACCAAAACAACAACAACAACAACAACAACAAAGTTAACGTTCAGGACACAAAAGTGTAGGATTTCTTCCGTGGGTAAAAATGAGTTATAGCACGTCACCTGAGATCAACATTTCGTATAACTAATTTCAGTATAAATATGAGTTAAGGAATTTCAATTTCATGCGGCCACTAATTTTGTCCTGACCCAATGCGACCATTTGTCATGATCTGTTTTCACCATTAAATTTTTGTCCCGATCTCTTGTGACTATTATGTCCTAATCTCACGTGGCTATTTGTCTCCATCTTTTGTGACTATTTTGTCCTGATCTCCTGTGACCATTTTTCAGGATCTCATGTGACTATTTGTCCAGATTTCGTGTGATCATTAAATTTGTCTTGATACCATGTGGCCATTTGTCCTGACCCCATGTCACTATTAAATTTTGTCCTGATCTGTTTTCACCATTTGTCCCGATCTCTTGTGACTATTATGTCCTAATCTCATGCGACTATTTGACTCGATTTCTTGTGACTATTTTGTCCTAATCTCATGTGACAATATTTCAGGATCTCACGTGACTATTTGTCCAGATCTTGTGTGACTACTTGGCCAGAGCTCGCGTGTCCACTTGTCCTGATCTCAGGTGATTATTTGTCCTGACCTCATGTGACCATGTAATAATCTCATGTGACTATTTGTCCAGATGTCGTGTGGCTATCTGTCCCGATCTCATTTGACTATTTGTCCAGATCTTACGTGATCATTTGTCCAGGTCTCATGTGACTATTTGTCCATATCTTATGTGACTATTTGTCCAGAACTTACGTGACCATTTGTCCTGATCTTAGGAGACCATTTATACCTGTCACTGAAAATGTGGAAGTGACTCATGTCAGGATGATTGTATGATATTAAATTTTGGAGGAGGCAGTGCCGTGGGCATGAGTCCAGCAGGACAATTGGAGCTTTTTAGTCCCCTCTAGATTGTCAAAAACAGAACTATAAAACGTTAATTTTTCTTGCCAAAGTGCATGAAGTTCAAATTTTAGGTCAGTTCACTTTTTTTTCCACCTTTGAACATTAACTTCTGGGTAACAAAAGTAGTATTCCTTAGGCCTTAAGTATAATCTTTAATGGTAAATTGTATTGTCCTGCAACTGTGAAAATATTAAGTGGTGAAATTGTCTGTTACCTAGTTGAAGGTTGTATCGGGTGCAGTGGGGGGGGGGGGGGGGGGCTCGCTGCTTCAGACCAATCTGCATAATATTTTGTGACATGAGTAGCCTTTTCTTACATATGATGCTACAGTGCACTGTTGTTTCTGAACAAATCTTTTGTAATTTTCCTAGCTCTCCATTTCAGAATGCCCGCCTGTGTCATCGGGTGACTGAGCCCCGGCACTTGACAGGTTAAACCAAAAGGGGTGGGGTGGGGGTGGGAATTGCAATGTGAGAAATTTTTAACATCTATCATCATCATTGGCGCTACTCAAATTGTTTAAAACAGCCCTATCTTCCTTTAGGCGTGAAGGTGGGGGATTGGGAGGGGCCTCACAGCTAGACTGGCCTAGGGCCTCTCTTCATTTAAATCCGGCCCTGCCTGTATAACATGGGTTGTCGTTCTTCAAGTGTGCGGTATTTGTTTTGTGGAAACCACTTGTGAAGCCGCAGAACGTCCAACTTGTCAGGTCTATAAATAAAAAAGTTCACGTGCGATCAAAGTGTTATCTCAATTTGTTGCAGAAGTAGTAAAAAGTGTAGGTGTACTATAAAATTGTGCATCTCGAAATATATTCATTTTGCGCGTGTGTGTGCATAGGGGGAACTGATAGTGAAATACAGAGTGTGTCTGTGTTAGTCCCAGCGGTCAATGCGTGGCCGACAACTGTGCAGCTGTCAATAGTAACGAAAAGTATTTTGGAACCAAAGGAATACAACAACCAAGCTGTCTGTCTACTCAGTCCTACGACGCCATTCATTTGCATATTATCACCAGCACGAGACAAAGGCAAACACGTTATCCCACAAAAGCCAAGAAACACACATACATACTTTAACCTTTCCACTGAGGTCAGTGGCGGGCAAGTCCAGTGCTGAAATCTTCTTCGAAACCCTTAAAAATGTCGATTCTTTGCTGGTATCGTGAAGATTTTGATTTTAACTTTGATTTCAAGTTAGAGAAGTACAACTTTCGTGCAGATGAACGGCTTTGCAAGCAAACTTTCTCTTTACCCCTCCCCCCTTATGTCCCAAATGATCAGTGTAAGGTCTAGGCCAACATGACATTCATGTTAAAATCCAACTGAAGTCTAGTAGAAAGGAAAATCCACACAAGCGAGAGTCGGCCGTAGGGATCTTGTTATGACGACATTTCTCTGATATCAGAACATCAGGAACTTTTACAGTTTGATCTTTACTGCTGTTGTCCGCATCTTCCGCTCCGCTCCTCTTTTTTTTTTTTTAAAGGAAATTGACGCTTGTCTCCTCACCGTTATGGGGACAAAGACAGTTTTTCAAACGCCATTTTCCGTAAAAATAGCAGGGCGGATGGTGTGGACAAGACCACTTATGTAGTTCTATCGTCAGAGAAAAGAAATGTCTCGTGTGTGTGTGGGGGGGGGAGGGGGGGGGGGAGGAGAGAAAACGAGGACGTCCATTGGCATCCAAATGATTCGAGATTTGAGTATTGCGTTTTTGATGGCTGTGTTTTACACATTCGCACTGAGATATGCAACCAGAATCTCATTGGTAGCCCTACCGTTTGATCTCTACATTTTTTTTCCAAAATGATTCCGACTGCATTCACTTCAAGTTAGAGAAAAACCAGCAAAATATTCTGGGACTGAAATTATTAGTGTAATGTAACATCGAATGACCCTTGATTTAATCGAGTACTTTGCAAAATGATCCTGGGGATCGAATCTTCCCAAATAGTCGCCCATCTTCAGCAAATAAATTCTTTACTTATTGACCGGATCTCCCAAAATAGGACAAGTCTTTATAGACAGCCTTGACTTTTGGACATGGAAAATTCTTGGCACCTTCGATAACATAATGGAATCAATCTTGTCCACACTGACGGAAAATTTTGGGGAATAATTTTTGGGCAAAATGTTGTCCGTAATCGTTTACTATGAAACTCCAGTGATTACATTGTGCGCGTTTGAGAGTCCAAGCGAGCTCTCAGTATCTCGGATAATTGAAAACGATGACCTGGTTTCATTTCAAGACATGCCATCGAAAATCTCAGGCAAGATTAGGGAAACTGACATGATGACAAGTGGTGCCAAATGCCATTGTTAATGTCAGGGACAACAGAGGTGTTTCAGTCAAGATGACACGGACATGGCGGTTTTGGTGTCAATGAAATTTGGCCCATTTTATACTGTGGTCAGTGGCGGACGTATATTTTTAGGACCCCGAAGCTTGAATTGTTATGGAGTCCCTTAGCAACCAGCAACAATAGGGCAACATATTCACCCCTTGAAAAAAGTTTCTTCAGGAACCTCCTGGGATTAGGGGCCTTGAAGTGTCAACTTCATTAGTTTCATGGTAGATCCGCCGCTGACTGTGATGTTGTTTTCTTGATTAAGTAGGCCTATATCAGCAGGAGCAATGACAAACCACAAAACGATCATCATCAGCAACAACATCAACAGCAACAATAACAATTTCAAAGTGGTAAATATTTCGTGTATGCGGAATCTACAGCCATTGTTGCCGGCCTTTGGGATTTTTCCCAAGATCTTGGGATTTGAGAGTTGACCTTGGAATTATAGCATTTTTAAGAAGATCTGGGGATTTTCCGGGCTTTGGTGTATTTGCTATTGTTTCTCTGTAAAAGAAAACGAAAAAAAAAAACACACACACACACACACATAGAATTGCCCTTTCACTCAAAATAACACTTGTAACTTATAAGAGATAAATAAAGCCAAATGGGCTGGTGGGCACTTTGAGATTCCATGTGTGAGAGAATCTTCTGCGTCATCTTCGAGCTAATTACTCAGTTGCTTGGATTAAATTCAATGCACATGTATAGCAACAATGTAAATTTTAAATGTATTTGGGGGGGGGGGGGTGAAAATTTTCACCGGCACCACTATCTACAACCAAATCCAAGTCTCGATAAGGACACGGGGTCATCCAATGTTGTTGGCACCGATGTCGGTCATCGATTTTTTCCCCTCTGCCTTTGTCTAACTCTCGCCGCCAAGGTTGCCGGTGAGGATTTTCCCCCCCAAAAAAAACCTATTAAAAAAAAAAATCCCAAGATGACGCATAAAATCCCAAGATTTTTTTTTTTCCAAAACAAAAAAATACATCTAAAATTAACAGTTTCGTAATACCTTAAATTTAAACTAAACAATGGCAGTGGTTAGAGCGGGGATGACGCAAGAAATCTTCATGAACAAGCAAACTCAAACTGCCCCTCAGCCCATTAGTCTTTATTCACATTTTTAGTCGGCATTGTGAGAGGAAGGGCAAGTTTGTTACTTTTTTAACAAAGAAATATTAAGAAATACACAAAAGCACGAAAATTCCCAAGATCTTGAAAAAAAAAAAAAAACCAAGATCCCAAGGTAACCCCCAAAATCCCAAGATCTTGGGAATAATTCCAAGGACCGGCAACACTTCTCACCGCACTTCCTTCTTCTTTTCCATTGCTCTGGTCATTGTTCTGGACTGAGGTGAATTCTTTTCCCAGCTCCACCCCTAACCCCCCCCCCCCACCTGGACCTTGTCACCCCCCACCACCCCCCCCCCCCCACACACACACACCACGACACGTCAAGTCCATAGCAAGCACTGTGCACGAAATTTGTATGTGAATCGGTTAGGGGCCTAAGTGGTACTTAACGAGGCCACCGCTCAGGTTGTTGCCATGGAGACAGCGTCCCTCGTATCTTAGGTTCTCTTACCTGCTGTTTCCCGCCCCTAGCTGAGCGCGGTACCGGCCATATGGTTGTTGCAATGTAGTACATGTAATATAAAGACAACAACAGCACTGATGGCCTGCCTTTTGTGCAACTACCACACAATGCTGGTTCATACGGCAGGCATATCTCATGACACCCGACACCTTTTTAGTGCACTTCGTGCCAATCGTAAAGTAATCTACAGAGGTCACAGGTCACCAAGTTCAATATCCGAAAAAAAAAAAAAAGGTACATCATTGCTGGACTGAAATATTCAGCTGCTTCTGCAATGTTTAGCGACCGCATCAGACATTGAAATTCAGCGAAACTTATAGCTCAAGTGTAGAATATTTCACCGTTTCGGAAACAGTCTTAAGCCAGACATTGCTTTGGCGTCAACGCAGGACTAACTTACGTAAGACATCTGCTGTAAAGTGATGTCGTTAGATGATGATGACCAACAACGTATTGTTTACCATTTGATACTCATTTTCCTCTGTTTCTAATAATGCTCCACCACATTATCCGAGACACAGAATACCGAGACGAACCATTCCTTCTCCCACTAATAGACCCTTTCAACTTCCGCGTTACGGTTGTTTGCGGGGAGCCGCACGGCTTCGAAAAGCACCATGTAGGGCAAAAACCTCAACTTGCCTTGATGGTGGCATCTGAATATGTGCACATTCAAAGCAAAGATGCATTTTTATGCCAGAACCAGCACGTAACGGGTTTGTACAGTTAGGTGCCCAATAAGAGGATGGCATCGTTCGACCGTTGTCCACCGCTTCCGCCCTACAAGTGGAGCACGCTGCCATTTTGTTTGCAAATCACGTGATATGGAGGACGGTAAATTAAAAGGGTCTAATATATATGTCCACAAATTGCGCGACTGCTTTTTTGTCGTTCAATTATGAAGGGGTTATGCAAATTGTTGCACTGTTGACATTGACGGTACGCGGAAGTCGACGGACGGAACATGACGCATTGATTCGTCGCGGTATCCCATGTCTCGGGCATTATTTATACTATGTCTGTCTTGCAATAAATCAACGCAGCAGTGCCAGATCGTCTTCTTTCTGACGTTTCTTAATTGTTACAATAAGTGGTTGAATAGATTGCGTGCAGAAGGTGTCCCTTTGTTGCTGTTGGTGGTGGTGTAGGTGTTGATGTTGTTCACTGGAACTTCCTCTAGTCACAGTCATTTTGTGGTTTTAATTTTATTTTAATCCTTCGACGAATACGAAAACTTGAATTTATTTAGGCACATAGACATACATGTACATATACACTGTAACTAAAGTGGATGTGTAAACATACACATGTGTAGATGTATATACATCAAGAAATTGAAGAAAGGCGGATCCATACCTCAATTCCTTCTGACACCTACACCTACACACACATACATACACACACACGCATGCACGCACACACAACCAGCTTTGGAACCCCAGATATTTTTATCTTAAAACTCTATCTACATCAAGATGAGAAAATTATTGATCACTGTGGTTTACTCTCTCAGATTCCACATTCCATCTGCAGAATGTGTTACAAACCTCCACACAAAACAACGAATTCTTTCAACCTTCACTCAACAAGCGGAGTAACGCAGCCCATCGCAAATGTTGTGCCCTCTACAGAGGGAAAAAATAAAAATAAAAAAAGAATATCACCAACACCAGCAACAACACCGAAAAGGACGACAAGAACGACAACACCCAGCGGTTCATTGTCTAATGTAAACTTTTCTTTTTCAGAGCGAGAAGTTAGATCATTTTAGTCTTCGCGGGCGGGAAGAGTTGGGTGTCATTGTTTAAAATACTTGATTCCACTTCAGTTTAAGAATTTTATAAAATACCGAAATATTTCAAATGCACAATCATCTTTACCATCTGTGAGAAGCATGAAAGACATCGAACTGACATTTGAAGTAAATGCACACTGATATATTTCGTGCCTAGACCTGTATATCATAAAGATGTCACCAAAAATGATGGTCATGACATGAATTTATTGTAATGAACGGTCGGTCGGCCCAGTCACTGCTGAATTGGCTTCTGCCCAATAATATTTTGTTTTACTTATCATCTTTCTTTTGTTTATATAATAACATTAAAAACATTTATTTTTCTAAAGGTCGACCAGTAGCGAAGTCTGCGTTTGGGAGGATGTGTGTGGCTCGAAGTTTTGGAGACTTGTGAGTGGTCCGTGCCATGTTTCATTCAGCTGCTTTAGGAAGTCCAATTCTGGCTTCAAAATAACACAGAAGTCGCGAATTTACAATCTGTCTGCTTCCTACGCAATCAGACATAACATAAGATCCCTGGAAGTGACATAGACCAATCGGACTGATCAAACATTAGTATAAAATTAAGAGGTGGTCAGGAATGAGACGGATATTATTATTGTTGGTTGGTGTAATTGTATTTTTTGTTTGTTTGTTTCGTCTACTCACCTAAACGACAGAATAGTTTTATACGAGAAAGTTATTACAAATCATAAACTTCCGGTGCGTCAGTTTCCATTTTCGGCGAAAGTTGCGGTACACGGAAACAACAATGGAGGCTGATCCTACGATTGTTGAATATTTTGCTGAACATGAGCGATACAGATGCGGTTACTGTGGATCCAAAGATACAAATTATTCCCATGGTAAAATTTCATTTTATACATAATATATATCACAACAATAACTTTGACTTTTGTGGGAAATGGGCCCTATTGGTGGAGAACCAATTTTCTTAGACAGCAGACAACGAGTTTCAGGTTCGGGCCCATAGTTACCGAGCCGAATGTGTGGATGAAATGTGCATATGCATCTGAGACTGAGGGATATTCATATTCACATTGTTATTTTTGCGGTATATATTGCAAATTTTTGTGTTTTTAGCTCTGGATAAATTTAACACCTACACATGGGGACTCTCTTCACTATCCAGTTTGAAATTTAGATGAGGTTCAAAGATGTGTTTTTCTTTCATTCTGTATAAAAACAAGACATAAAACATTAGACATTAAAGTAAAGGAAAATCAGTGAACCAGGATGGGATTCAGTATTTTGAGGAATTAGCTTAGATTTATAATGGTGCTGAAAAACCAGATTCTACTCGAGCCCAATATTCGGCTTTCCATAAGGAAGCAAAAATTCGTGAGCGAAATATTCGGTTTACCATACCGAATGTATTAATTGGTGAATGATTGGACATATTACATAATTTTACTAGCAAATGGTGGTCCTGCTGCTTTATGCCATTGTTTATGGATATTCCAAGTTGTGTTTCATGCCACCCCAATGCCATACCAAGAAGAGGCCATTGTTTTAATCTTTGAACTTTTAGTATTTTTGTTTTGTTTTATTGAATAGATTAAAGTTAGATAGATGGTGGATGAGACAATGCGATTAATAATAAGACCTCCCAAAAAAGAAGAAGAGTATGATGTAACAAATTACAAAAATATATAACAATAAATGAAAATATATATAGATAAAAAACTGGTTAAGAAAAATATATGAATATTTTCATGACCAATAGAAAGAAAATCACAGAAAAAATGGATTTGCAGCAAGTTTTAAAGTAGAAAAGAGAAAGTAATAAATGATAATGACAGGTCAACTGAATGGTACAGAAGTGACTGAACTACTAGATGGCTGCAGGACCACATCTTACTAGTACTTAGTAGTGCCTTTAATTCTGATCACACAAGAAGAAATTATTTACTCTAATGTCACACAGATTTGCCCAGCATGGCAGTTTTAATTATGATATATTGTGTTATACAATTTCTGGAGCTTTTCCCTGACAGAAATATTAATAATTACATTGGAATATGGATAAACTTAAATTCTATGACGATTTAATAAGGTAATCTTTAAAAGAAACTGGTCATTCCCTTATAAATCCAAAAGGTACAAGAATAAACGAGACAAGCAAAAAGTCAAACTGTTCATAAAAGTTTTCTACAGAGTTAAATTTAAACAGATAATAAAGGTGATGCAATTTTGTTTCAGGCATGTGGGCTCATCAGATGTCTGTCCAGGACTATCAGGACCTGATTGACAGAGGATGGAGAAGGTAAAGACAGACTGCAAAAGTAGTGATTTAAATTTTTTTTTTCAATTTCCTGATTGAGTTTAGCTAGGGATATTAGCCATAGCCATGCACCGCCAGATATTGCTGTCTTGGCAGTCTTTCTAATGCAAATAAATTCAGAAGGAATTGATGTCCATCTTAAACACTGAAGTGAAATTAAATGTCCATGTGAGCATATATATTTGATACTGTTACTAAATATTATTGTAATTTATTAAGTTTCTGTTTCATTTCATGGAAGTAAAGCATAGATCATCTGTTTAGTAATGGCTTGGTAAGTTTCTGAAGATAGTGATCTCTTTGTTAACATGTTATGAAATACGAGTTTCTGACATCTTTATTACCTGTGGAGTCATTGTCAGCAGAGAAGAGATAGACAATTTCCTGATTTATATATCAGAACTTTAATTTTGCTTTTAAGGAAGTTCGAAATGTCTGATAACATTTGATCTGTAAAGTGATTTTGAGGTATGTGTCTTCATAAGGGATTGGTGATGTGCCAAACAGGATAGTAAAATGGTATAAACACCACTCCAGTGTTTTAAATTGTATTATTCTAATGTGTTTTGAAGTTTATTGAAAAAGTCTGTGCTTTGCTTCCAGGAGTGGCAAGTATTGTTACAAGCCCACCATGAACATGACTTGTTGCCCACAATACACCATCAAATGTGCAGCTCTGGAATTCAAGCTGAACAAATCCCATAAAAAAATTATCAAACGAGTCAATAGATTCTTGATTAGTGGAGTTCGACCTGGGCAGCATGAGAGTACTGACGAGGACGGAGGTGCTGAACAAGGGGCACCGTCCAAGAGTGTGGAGAGTGCACTGGCAGACAAAGCCAAGCCAAGTGATATTGATTTACCTGGCAGTGTCAAGGTGAGGCTTTCATTTCTCTGCCATATTATTCTGTGGCTCCCGTTCCGCTAGGGTTGGCCCTTTTGCTCTGTGAAATTCTGCTTCTTTTTGCTGCATTTAAATGTTTCACTATTGATCCGACTGATGGAAAACATGTATCTGTAATTAACTGTATCAAGATGTTGGTTTACATCCTCACAGTATTTGAGATTTCATTTTATGGATTCATATATTATTGAGTTAAATAAATGCAGTGGTTGTCTGTTTCTATTAGGATTGCTGAAGACTCAGACAATGTGCATGGGAGTGGAGAGTCTGATGTATGACCTGAATGATTGCCTATACTATAATTGATTCATTTGGTTGACAAAGTTGATTTTAGTGGCTTTTTTTCATAAGTTCTTTCCAAGTGCATTTATTCATAGTTTTAAAACACCTTAACTTCTTCACCGCTACATGTTTTTCCCTGTCGTAGTCTGGTCAGTGCACTCTACTATTGTATTTTGAATATACAGTGTCCGTCCACGGCGGGCTTGCACCATTGATTTTAGGACGTTCAGTGTACATCCACAGAGCAGTAAGGGGTTAAATATTTTTTGGCGAAATTTATTTAACCGTCAGTTGTCAGCTATTACGTTTTCATCATATGTAGACAAAGAAAGCATCCCATCGCAGCCAGAGCGAGACCAACACCTCCACAACAACAGCAACAACATCAACTACACAGTTGACAAGTTGTTCAGCCACGGATCTGCCCGAGACAACAAGGGAAGATAGAAATAACTGTGGTGAGAGTGGGAGTGGCACTAAACAACAACACATTCCTAGAGCAGGTGGGTGAAACGCAATACATGATGTGTGCAATCTGACATTGCACCTCTAAATTTTCTCTATTGGTGTGGAACTACATGTCATCTCCTCAGTATATTGCCCTAACACAAAACCTAGAAGAGTGTACGTAAGACAAAATAATACTGAGGTGACATGTAGGTATGTGGAAAACTGAAACTGGTTTGAAGGGTAAAATTGTTGGTTTGATTGGAAAATCGCTGTGTGTTATTAAAGTTGCTTTGCACTTTGTAACGTTGCTTTGAAATTTAGGCATTTTAGGGCTGTGTTATCTGGAAAACAGAAAGTGGTTCGATACTGAAAAATTGTAGAAACTCATCTTTGAGAAAAACTGTGGCTTTAGTTTGAAAGATAATGATTACTAAAGTGATATTGTTATTTGTAACAATGGTTTGAAATTTCAGCTGAACCAGACAACAGAAAGTGATCCGATGACACAAGTGTCTATCAGACATATTGTGACACTCAGACACTCACTGGTTCAGGCTTTCTAACATTCCAGTGTAAAATCTGCAGAGATTGGAATGTCTCAGGTCCTGATCACCGAATACAGTCCAGCTGTATTTTGTTGCTGGTACAATAGAGTGTCAACCCACATTTGTCTGTGAAATCAATGCAATAATGATTTTTTACAATACTAGTGTAAGGGCCCGTTCAAAGAACGGGTTCCAAACAACACGCACAATCAGCACACAGATTATGTAGATCTAGGAAGAAAACAACTCACAACTGGCACGGTAACACCTGCATGGCCCGTACCGTGCATAAGGCAGACGGCACAGAAACTCATGCCTTCAAACTTTGAAACGCAACCGGAAGTTTAAAGTCAAAACAAAACAAAGGCAGGAGGGAGGCAACCATTGTTGAGGAGAAAGCATTATTCGATGACGTACTCTCTCTCTCTCTCTCTCTCTCACAATAAAAGTAGTAATCTGCAGTCCTGCTTCAGAACTAATGCGCGCCAGGACACTGCGCACCAAGCTTGATATGGTTACGTTTTATGACATGCACGGTACTAAAGTCGAAACAACACAAAGGCAGGAGGGAGGCCATCATTTTTGAGGAGAAAGCATTATTCGATGTGTTTAGGCCTATTTTGATTTATAACAAAATTACGATACTTCGCTTTCATATCAAAGGAATAGACATAGTAGCAAAAAGAACTATCTTTCACATGTAATTTTTTCAGGTCTGGACATTTCTTCCTCGCAGCAGTGAATTTTTTTCCTTGCTGTTTTTTTTATATAGATTGTATATGATTGTTGTTTGAATGGGAAAAACTATATTCCTGCACTTAAAATTTTACTTTGCTCTCAAGAATTACCTGTGATTGATAGTAGACTCTGTTATGCTCTGCATTTGGTACAAGATATTCAGAATAGATTGTATGATCTAATCGTGAAGAAGACAGTTCAAATGTGAGTGGGAAAAATTAGAGTAAGTTGTATGGGTCAAGTCCTGTGTTGGAAACAAAAACATTTATAAACAAGCCTGTGCAGGAACAAACAATAAATAAATTATGCATACAGCAGTTACTATATACAATACATTTCAAAAGAATTAGAAATGGGATAAAAAACAACAACTACATGTAGAATCTGAAATCCTTCTTCAGGTAAAACAACAGTTAACAGATATAACAATTTATGGATATCAATTACAATAAGGCAGCTATTTAACTGTCGCTACTGCTGTTCCTTGTTTCAAGACTTGCTTCAACCCAGCAGATTGCCTGTGTTTTTAAAAAAATATTCTGGAGCGGTAAAAATGCTGTGTAAAATTTCAGTCTGATTGTGCTGTAATGTGATTGATGAATGACTGAATGAAATCTGTCTGTGACAGGTTCAGGACCCGACCCCTCAAAACCAAAATGTAGAAAAGCTAAAGACATTCGAGCAGAGAGGAGAGCCCTGAAACAAGCACAAGTCCAGGACAGTTCTGTCAAAAAGGTAAACATTACAATTTATACCCCCTGGGATGTCAAAGAAACACGGAACAAGTTTGCCAATTTTCATCAAGTTTCTGATTTTGTGACCTTGGGTGTGAGAAAAGAAAAATGAGAAGCTTTTTTGGAAAAAAGTATTAAAAAATTGGAATATAAAATCTCCTGCACTGTGGAATCCAGGTATTTCTGTTCCAGTGTTTGGTGATCTGGTTTACTGCATGTGGGCAGCTGTGTCAATCTACAGCTATGTGTATGGGGTAATTTGTGTTAGGGATTATATTCCAACTTTTTACTGAAAGATCCTGTTTTTCTTCATATAGATACTGATGAAACTGAATTGTTTCATCTTTCACCAAAATATTCTACATTCTATCACATAGTCTTTGTAACTTGGAAAAATTCAAACTTTACAAACCCAGCAGATCTGAGATCACCCACAGATGCGACCATTTGCATTAGGGACTGTCACTGCCACACTGGCCTGTTCAGCCACAAGGGAAGTTGCAATATTAAAGCAGTCACTCAAAACAATTTGGATGCAAGTTGAGGCCTTCCTTGGATCTAGGAAAGATAATTTAAGATGTCAAATTGGCAATGGGTTTAGAAAGAACTTTCGTTCCTACAGCAAAAAAACAAAACAAAAACGGAACTGCCGATTGATTTTTTTTGCCTGTATTACATGGATTTGCAGGTGCAGGTGAAGAAACAAAATCTCAGTAAAAGTTTGGAAGACTTCCTGAGTGAGCCAGAGAAAGTGGAGAATCCAGCACATAAACTTGAGGTGAGGCAGAAATTTGATCATATGAAAGCTGGAGGTTTTTGTTGGCAGTGGTAAATGATAGGATTCATGCTGAAAGTCAACATTTGCCCACACGATACTTAAACTGTCTTCTGCGCCAATATGCAGTTAAATTTGTCATACATATTTGATGTGCAGTAATCTGGCATACTTGTGAACATTCTCTACACAAATTTGGCATGACAAGAAAGTTAATGGTGAGCATCAAGTCGACCTGACAAGTCTTGCTTGTCCCAGTTGTCTATCTCGTCAACCTGGTAAAATTCTGAAAAGAGATTTCCTATCTGGGTAAGGCGGACTACTAGTATCAGTCACTCAGATTTTTCTATGTATGAAGTGAAAAGCTACCTACATGTCTTACATAAATCCAAACTCGGAGATCTACAAAATAAATGTTAAGTGTGTTTTTAGGGTTTTGTATGTGTTTTTTATTTGTTTTTGCTTTTTTTTAACGTCAGTAACTTATTTTGCTGCTAATTTTTCTATGTTTGTTCAGTGGAGGAAAAAGTTCTGTTAGTGCTTGATGTAGCAGTTAAGCTCTGCTCTGTTCAGAAGATCCTGTTTGTTACCCAATGATTATATTTTGCGCTGTCTGTATGTACCTCTTCAGTTACGACTCGTCAGATCCAGTCCACCATCGGGAGATTTTAAGAGGACGTTTGACATGACACATAGCGTGTACCACAAATACCAGATGGTCGTGCACAAAGATCCACCCACCAAACCCATCCAGAGCCAATACAGAAGATTTCTGTGTGACTCTCCACTAGGGGTAATGTTGACTCTGCTCAGTGTGGAGAGATGCACATAACAAGTGTCTAATACATTTGGCAGCCGGGACACGCACATAAACGAAAATATTGTACTCTTTTGAAACGATTTTCAGCCTGATCACCCTTATCTTCTTTTCCAGATATTTGGAGTACGGAGATGGATCATCTATCTGGGTTGTGTGGAATATCTGTGGATTATTGTGATTGTCACATGACCAGCTGTGATATTTTAAGACATAACGTGCCATATTGTTATTACCCGAGACAGGATACAGAGACGAATCAACTTGTCATATTCCGTCCGTCAATTTGCGGGTGTATCATCGATGTCAACAACGCAACAGTGTGCACCAGCCCCTCTTCATAATTGATTGCAAAACAATAGTACCCACCTTATTTACGTGCGCGCAATTTTTGGACATATAGTAGTAGAAGGAATGGTTCATCCTGGTATTCTGTGTCTTGGTTACTACTTTCGTTGATTGCATATGTATGGGAGGCAGCTACCTCTGTCTTTTATTGTCTTTGATTGGTTGGACATTGATATGGAGTAACTTCAAAATAGAGCACCAAAATTCAATATTTTGATCCAAATTCTAGGTGAAAAATTTTGAAATAAAAACTTGTCAGTGAAAAGGGAGGAGGTAGGGGGAGGGTCCATGGCATGTTAGATTGTTTCTCAAGTTTCTGGATCGTTCTGCAAGCTTTGCTGCATATGCACATTATGGTTATTTCCAGGTTTATTTAAAACTGTGGCCATGGAGATGTCCAGATGGGTCAAATGTTGTTTGGCCTTCTGTTAACTTTTGGGATTGTAAGTTTGTCTGTCCTGCAGTGATTTTTCCTTCTATGCTTGACACTTGAGAGCTATTTTGGAGAATGAACAGGTTGAGCTCAGAGTTTCTGTTTTTGTCACTGATTTATTTTCTGACAGTTTTGTTTCACTCTGAGTGACCAAGTCAAGGACCAGTTGGTGGATGCTGCCAAGCACTGCTGGACTCTAGAAATTTGCTCTGTCTCTCTACGCTTGGCCTGTCTTCTATATTAAGACGTTGGATGTTTGGCTTTTCCTGTCTATATATTTATTGCTCAGTCATTGAATTTTCTTTGAATGAAATAACAAAAAAATCTCCCCCTTTCTCCCGTTTTGCTCAATTTTGAAATAACCTTTTCTTTTCATCCCGACAAAGGAACTTTGGAGTGTGATGAGATTTCCTGAAAGAATGAACTTATTAATCTTTCTCATAGAAGATGTCTACGTTGATTGTTTTATTCAGATTGTCCAAAGGTGTTTTGTTAGTAGTAAACTACTGTTGTTGAATTTGAGGTGATGACACAGAGCTGATAAAATGTCACAGCCGCGCATGTTGAGAAAATCTAGCAAAATGTTGGCGAGGAAAAAAATTTACCATTCTTCTAGAAGAACACAATAGCTGACATAATAAACTATATAGGAAAAAATTTACAAAAAAGTATTTTAAGCCTTAACCATTATTTTGCTTGATTTTTCTCAAACTGTGTTGGCACAATGTTGCCGTTTCTGTGCCGTCCCGTCACATAGAGTCATCCTGGAGCGGTCATTACAAGACTGTGGCTGCGCAGATGCTAACGAAGTCAATTTGTATTCAGAAACTTTTCTGGCAACACAGAATTACAGAGCCACAAGACAATTTCTCACCAAACTAATTTGTTTCTATCCATCAACGCAAGTGTCTGACTTGGACTTTTGTGTTTGATTCCTACCTGTCTTCTCTCTCATACGTAGATCAAGCTTTGCCGCACGGCACCCGAGTCTCAACAATACCTGCGCAGTTTTGGTGAGTCCTACTCCATATATCGCAGGTATCAGATGACTGTTCACAAAGACCCACCCGAGGAGTGTGACAAGATGGGGTTTAAGAACTTTCTGGTGGATTCACCTCTGGAGGTGACGGCTAGTTTTATCTTTACAATTCACAGCTTGCTCAGTTTCCGTTTGCTCTTTACAGGGATGTAAGTTTGCCCGTTTTCACTGGTTTTCTGATTTTTTTAGCCTTTGTATTTCAAGTATCTTTGTTCCAGTGTATGTTGATCCGGTTCTCTGCAGCCTTGGTACACAACAATCATGTAAGAAATAGTTTCCATTCGAGGTTTTCCTACTTTTCACAGAAGGGCCACTTACATCCCTGTGTTTAGTCAAATTACTCAACATGTTCTGTTTCAATGAGCCAGCTTGTGCTTTGCTGTTATGAAAGTCTTGTTTCCAACCAGCTGATCTATTTCAGAAGTGTAATAATATTTACCTATGGCTGTGAGTGACCTATATTTCTGACAGATATTTCCACGTTTTATGTCAAGTGCATGACTGCAATTCTTATACAGATAAAACGTTTCAGTTCACACAGAAAGTTATTAAATCAGAAGCAAATCTAACTTGCTGATATTAAACATGTAGTTGATGCCACTGGTGTTCATAGTGAAATCTAAGAATTTTCATAGGCTGAAAAATAGCAGGAATTGAAAACCTCCTCTCTTAAATGTGCAAATGAAACTGATTTTCACCTTCAGTTCCCTCAAACTAAGCCTCATGTAGTGCCTTTGATTTGTGCTGTCCTCATTCAAAAGATTACATCACATTAGTCGGTATTGTTCTACAAGTAATTGTGTATAGAAATCAGTGGGTGACCTCTCCTACCCTTTGGCAGTATGCAGTTTTTTATTGGCTTTTTAATTTGGTAGAGGTGTAAGTTTGCCAATTTTTCTATTTTGTTTTTTTAATGTTGTTACAAGTGCGTAGGTCCCCCAAATTTTTTGCGCTAGGGGTACATATTTTAAAGCGTTTTGTGACTTCTGAGCTAGAGAGCTCCTCCCGAAATACTCCTAACAACAGCCTTAATTAACTCTTTCCATACTGCAATTCAGCCCAAATTAGTCCAAATGCGTCAGTCGGGGGGACCGATACATCGGCAAAAAGTACTCTCCTTGTTACCCCTGGGCATTTCAACTATACTGTGTCCATCTAGCTTCCCAGTGTTTTTGTTGTTTGTGGTACAACCGATGCCACTATTACTGCACTTCAGCAGAAATTAGTCCAAATGCGTCAGTCGGAGGAACCGATGTATCGGTGAAAAGTACGGAAAGAGTTAATTATTCTTTCAGATTTTTTATTTTCCTCCAGTTTTTTTTTTTTGGTTTGAAAGGGTAAGGGGCAGGGTTAGGGGTTCGATAAGATTTAGAGTTGAGGATAAAAACAGGGTTAGGGATAGGTATATATACATATGCATACGTACTCATAACAACAGCCTTTTTCATTGGTCATAGGCATCAGTGTTGATGTGTATACTGATCTGATTTACTGCCGCTATGTTGTACACCTATTACTCATACAGGTAGTTTCCATTTGAGATATTCCTACAGAAAGGCCACTTACATCCCTGATTTGAAAATCTCCCATGTCGTTGCCTCAGAGAAAGTTACTGCCTTTGTTTGACTGATCTGGATCTGAGACTGTGTCAGAAGGTTGTGATCTCAAATGTTGTGTTGGAACAAGTGTTTCGCATTCTAACGTGATATATATAACGCAGGAAATCAGTGGCTCAAAGTTTGTTTAAAAATTACGACTGGAAGATAACTTGGTTTCCATTTTGAATTACCATCTCTAAACACAGCAGATGTGATCCTGGACAAACTCTTGTCTCAAGGACTTTCTTTCACAGTGTCATAGACAGACCAGGGTGATTTACCTGAGCGATATTATGACACTTGGGCATTGCATGATGAAATTAACCACTCTATGATCAGGTCAATGTTCTATGAAATTCGAAAGATCTCTCAAATGAAGTCTGTTTTAAACAAAGAATCAATAAAGACACTGGTAATTTCTTTGGTTTTGTCTCGTTTAGACTATTGCAACTCACTGCTAGCGGGCCTGTCTGATGAAAATATTCGAAAACTTCAAAAAGTACAAAATTACGCTGCTCGTCTGGTTCTCGGCAAGTCTAAATCAGAAAGTGCAACAGAAATGCTACAAACTCTCCACTGGCTACCTGTTAAAGCCAGGATTGAATACAAAATTGCGGTTTTATGTTTTAATGCTCTTCAAACCTCAGAACCTTTTTATTTAAAAGAACTACTCTGTCCCTATGCACCTACGAGAGATCTTAGGTCACAAAATTCAAAATTTTTAGAGGTACCAAGATCCAAACTTAAGAGATATGGTGACAGAGCTTTTAGTATTGTCGGACCATCTGTTTGGAATTCATTGCCATTTTCATTGAGGTCTGCATGCAGTGTTGCAATATTCAAAAAACACCTCAAGACTAACCTTTTTAAGAAATATTTTTCAAACTTCTATAGCATTAGGAATCTGTGCATGTGCTTGAGTGAGATTGTGTGCATATTATGTACAATTACAATGTGGGAGTGAATGCGTTTGTAAAGTGCTTTGAGGTCTAGGCATAAAGCGCTATATAAATGTACTTATTATTATTATTATTATTATTATTATTAGATGTAACCCCATGATGGACACTTCACTGCTGCTGGAAATGTTTCCTTTTTTTTTTTCTTTGTGCTGGCTTTTCAGTATCGCCACTGTTCTACAATAATGGCATATGTCAAGCTCATACCAAAAGGCAACTGACGGTTCATTGCATTCCTGAACATGAGGGCTATCAGATAATATTTATTATAGAAAAAGAAATGTGCCAGCAGGAAAATGTAATAATCCAATAGAATCATAATGGTATAAGACACCAAATAACAAGAAGAAGCAGTCTTTTTTCAATATCTCAAAAGTGTCAAAACTGACTTACGCCATTAGCAGAGAGCAGTAACGGTATACCTTTTGTTGCTTTTATTCTTTATTTCCTGTACAGGTGCAGTCGTTGACTTGAACTTTTCACCAGCATAGAGGGATTGTCAACACAACTGTTTTAATTGTCTTGAATGCTTGATGTATTAGGTGTCAATTATTAATTGTGAATCAGCAGAAAATACTGGCAGAATTTTGAGAGAAGCTGTTTCAGCATTGCAGGGTTCCTGGACAACACCAGAATTCCAGGAATTGTTGGAAAAGCCCTGGAATTTGAAAACTGGAGAAAAATCGATTGAAATAGTGGAAAGAGCACTGGAATTCGCTTTATGTTTGAATATATTTTAAAAAAGGGAGGAAAGTTTTTGCTTTTTCTCTCTTTTTCCTGTTTGTCTTGGACTTGAATATGTTGGCCCTGGAAAGGCCCAGGAAAGATATTCTCCAAAGAGCTGCTGGAACCCTGACAATATGAAATAGTCAAACTTACATTCATGAATTGTGGTGACCATCAGCTGCTGCTGTAGTAGACATTTGTATGTGCATCTCCTCGTACTCCTATGGCACTTTCTTCCATGTCTGGATGACACATATATTTTGTCCAGTGTATGTTTTCATCCTCAATGTCAATGCCACCACCATCAGTCACCCCCATCCGCATCATCATCGTTCTCGCCCACATCTTCATCATCATGGTCACCCACCTCCTCTGTCATGGTCAGTTAATTTTTATAATCATCACAACCATGCCTAATGTTAGAGGTGAGTTAAAGTTCGACAGATTTTTATTCCATCTCAGAACTTGGAGATTAGTGCGTACTTTGTCGGAGCTGGATGCTCATCAGTACAAACAGTTGTTATACGACAAAAGTGTCCAAAGCAACCATGAATATTCATGATTTTTAAGTAAATTTTTTTTTTTATCCAGTTGTGCCTTAGTAGGAATGGGAGTCTTTTGGCCGAGTCATGAAGAAATTGGTTAATTCCGGACATCTCAATGTGTTATCATAATTTGTATAGTTAGTAAATTTCAGTATCCGTTGACAGCTGAATCTATTTGCTTTTTTGCATGGGTCATATTAGGACAGCAGTGTTATGGAAAAAGACTATATATGCCAAAATATTACAAGAGGCACAAACACCATTTTGTGTTCAATTTCCAATTCGTAATGACCTGAAGTAACTATTAGCTGGACAAACTATTACTCGAGTAGATAGAAAGACAGACATTCTCTAAAAAGATTGTAAAAAAAAAAGAATTTGACCTAAAATAGCATACAGAGACAGTCAGTGTCAGTGAGACTGCAGATGACATACATACATGTGTGTATGTGCCAGTGACCAGTTGTACTTCAGATTCAGCAAAGATTGACAGTGAAGACAGGTAGAAAGTCAGTGAGATTCCTATGGACAGTAATCACCCCTCTTGTTTTTCATGTTGTTGGTAAACTTACAGCTGAGACAGACACAGAGTCATGCATTGTGTGACCTTGACCTGCTTTTTTTCTCCCGTTGCTTTCAGGAGAGCCATGATGCCGATGGACCTCCAGAGGGCTATGGATCTTTCCATCAACATTATCTGTTGGACGGCAAACTGATTGCTGTAGGGGTGATAGACATCTTGCCCAACTGCGTCTCCTCTGTCTACTTGTACTACGATCCTGAGTACAGTTTTCTGGGTCTGGGAGTTTACTCAGCCTTGAGGTACTGTTGTAAATTCAGGTGTATCACTGGTATCTCTGTAGGCCTATATTAAAAATGTGTCAAAAAGAAGAAGCAGTTGTATATACATGTTGGTCTAGAGGCAAAGTGCTCACCTCTCATGCTGAAGTTACCAGGTTCGATCCCGGGGTTGGTGCAGGCATGTTGGAATTTTTGGGGGATAAAAATTCCTGTCCCTGATCCTGTGGTAGTTAGGATCAAGCACCTAGTCTTCATGGATAAGGATGGAAAACTTGGAGGGCCCGTGTGCAAGTAGCGTACGTTAAAGATACCTGGGCAATTGAAAGTCGAGAACAGCAGGCCACACAAGGTAACTGCCTGGGCAAAATTCTAAAAAACTAATCCGTACCACAAAAAACACACAGAAACAAGAACAAGAAAAATGAAACCAAGAAGAGTGAGATGTAAATGCCAAGAGCAGTGAAACCTCCTGAAATAAAGACTAGACACAGAAGCAGTTGTGTATTGTAAAGCCCCACACTAGGGACAAACAACAAAAAATTTATCAAAACTAAAGTGGGAGAAATTGAACAAGGTTTCAGACGCTACAACCTTTGTCAGATCGAACAAGGAACAAATAAAAAGAACAGCTGAAAATGAATAAAACAATATGAAAATATGAAAGGATTATACTAGGGATGCCCCAACTGCCCATTCCTCATCCACTAAAGATCTTTATGTGTAAGTGTATGTGACTCTGCTGTTTTGTTACTCACACATGAAATTACTAAGGTCAGATACCTGCATTACAGGGATCAAACTTGTGAAAAACCATTTTTTATGTGATATGGAACAATTACTGCTGACTGCCTGCCAGCTGTCACAGGGAAACTCTCAAGAAGTAGAATAACATCCATGTGGAGATTTCCTCCAGTGTAGATGGATTCAGTTTGTGGCCATTCTTATGCCAGAAGTTCCAGGTCTTGAGTTTATATGTCGACTTTTATTTTGAGTTGAGTGGAGTGGGTAGCTTTTGTCAGTTATGTTTGATGTTTATTGGGGTTATAGAGTGAGGGAAATTGGCTCGACATAATCAGTCCTTCTTTAGCATGGACAATATTAAATATTCACTACTGTATTAATATTTATTGTTTGTTTATCTATCAGGGTTAGTTAGGGTGAGAGTCGTGCACACAGTTCCTGTAGAATGCTCAGTATTGATTATGTTTGCTGTTTTCTTGTATTGTAGAGAAATTGCTTTGACCCGAGATCTCCACCGTTCAGCACCCAGTCTCCAGTACTATTACATGGGTTTCTATATCCATTCCTGCCCAAAGATGAGATACAAAGGTCAGTACGTACCTTCATATCTTGTGTGTCCTGAGACCTACGAATGGGTACCCATTGAGAAATGTCGACCTAAACTGGACGTCAGCAGTTACGCACGATTTTCAGAACCAGGAATTGGTAAGCAGCAATTTTTGTTCATTTCCTGGTCATAGCTGAAATAGATAGGGCTTTCTGCTTTTAGAAAGATTACAATCAAATGCTTTGTGCGTGTGAGAGGCATATGATATAGTGGGTTTCAAACATTCAAACATATTCTTATTTGCATTTGGTACATCAGCTATTGCGAATATTTGACTGCCAAATTGAGGACATTCAGCAAAAGCTGAAAGTGAACAGAAATTGCTTTTTTTCCCCCCATTTTCCTACTTTTATTGCATGAAAATCATTCAATCATCATCCACTGGAACAACAGATTGAGTTGTGACAGCTGTGGGTAAAAACAAAACAAAAAAGTATCACCTCATGTGTACGTAATTGGTGTAGCCAGCTTATTTCTATACATTATTAATTTGTTTGCACTTGGCTGAGATCCATTAGATTAGTTATAGTAAATTTCACATTAAAGCAACATTCACTCGTGTTTTTTTTTGTTGCATTTTTTCTATTTCCAGAGGACAAAGATAAAGATATTGATATCAACCAAGTTTTAGTTCTCCACAAGGGTACGATGTTGCCTTACGCATTCTACAAGATGATGAAGTCGCAGGGTTCAGATGAGGAGGAAGTGAGAGAGTATGCAGGTTTTGTGGGCAAAACATGTGCTGAGCGCATGTTGTTAGTGAGGAAATAAATCGCGGCACCCAAGCTCTGGTGTTTTGTAAATGATACTATTTCATTGTGATAGATTTGGTGTGATACATGCAAGAATAGACTGGATAGCTGCTGTGGGGGGTGTGTAGTACTTTACATTATAAGCCATTGGTGAACATTGAACACAAGCCAGTATTTTCTCTAGTTGGCTTATAATAAGACTGTGCATCCTAACAACTTTCAGACTGGATAGGGTGGAGGAATTTTGGCTGGAGGAAATGTTGGTCAAAGTTGCAACAGGATCCTGGAACAGGAATGTTGCATCAGATATGGTTTTATGCTGGAGTTAGAGGAAATGTACGGAGGTCACTGGAAGTACAAAGTACCAATGTCTGGGGGACCTCTGAGCACAGAATAGGAAGTACTAGAAGAGAAAGAAGCCCACTTTTCATGACTACAGGAAGTATGCACATCGCCATTTTGGATGAAATGCAACTTCACTTGTCTTGATCGGTGGTAAACATTACCTGTATGTACATTTCCACAGTGGATCAGTCACTAGAGGAGAAAGATCTGGATGGGGTTATACGGTCAGTGTTGATGACAGGACAGTGGCAGAAGATGGAGCTGCATAGCAAGTCACAACATCAAGTATGAGAATGGAGGAGGTAGCCGCTGAAAACGCACTTGCATGGTTACAGAGGAGCACCCACACATGTGCCGTCATTGTGACAGATTCCCAGAGCATGCTCAGGAAAATAGAGACAGGAGGATACCTCAAACCTGAATGGGTGTAGTATTTGCACGACAGTAAACTGAAAAGGCTGACTTGGATCTTCTCCCCTGGACATGCTGGAGTATCTGGAAATGAGAGAGCGGATAAGCTTGCTGGTGAGGCCCCAATGCAAGGCTCTCTTAGTCTCGGGGAAAACGAAATTCTCGCAGCTTTGAGAGAAACAGCACCACAAGAAGACGGGGACACCATCGAACGTATAAAACTGTTTGGGCATCGGAGAGGCTGCGGAGTCAAGAGCCAGTTGTGTGGTACAGCAAGACGACTGTTCAATCAACATCTTACTGGAGTTGTTAGTGAGAAGACCTTGTCCGACGTGATGGCGCGGAGAGCTGAGCATGTATGGGTGTGTCCCGAGTGCGAGGAGGCTGGTTCTGCACCAAAGTAACCAAAGTAAAGTAACATTTCCACAGGGAGTTAAAGTTTAGAAACGGCTCTAAATAGTTTCAATCAACCTAAACATATGAACAAACCACAGTAAACAGAAGCACGCACTGTCTTTGGTGAAGACAATGCCTTTCAATTCTTGTTTAGGCCATGACCTAGTTTTGCAATTTGGCGGAAGTGAGATCTCTCTCTAAATACATACTCACTGATGTCACAGTAAACACTGTTGTGTGCATGCCTAGTTACAATTGATCTCATCCAAAATGGCACAGGGTAGTCAAAATTGATAACGTATTCCTGCCTTGTGTGGCTTCTGTAGTATCTCTATTCTGTGCCACTGAGTACCAGCTTCAGGGGGAAAAAACCTCCTGATTACTTGTTTGGTAGCGCTGATCAGAAATTTCAGAGACACGATATCATTATACAAACAGAATGGCTTTGCTACTCCTGTGCTTACAAAAATAATTATATTTTCCTCAGCAGCTTGATTCGTGTTATCGTGCACATGGATTAAAAACAGTATCTAAACATTAAATTTATATTAAAATTCTCACAAAGAAAGCAGTAAAAAAAAATAAATCAATAGAGATTCTAAATCTGGACACATCTCAGTGATAGATCTTTTCTTCTCCTCCTTCTATTTCACTGCTTAGCTCTTGGCGATTAAAACTCATGATTGGATGCCTCACCACTTACATGAAATTTCCAGAATATATACATTTCCTAAAATATCTACGCGATTGTTCAGCTAAATTTTGAAGGTGTCAAGTCAAATGTCAAATAATTTGAAATGTTCAGGCCAATTTTGTAAGCTGTGAATGTTGCCATTACTGAGAAAATATGTTAATTTTTTTCCATGTCCTCCATAAGTTTGCAGAGCTGGAGGACAAGTAATATTGTTTTATCTGTCTCCAAGTGTGTGATAATGTACTTTATACATGTATGTCAATTGGAGCAAGGCTTTGAATATTGTCATAGAAAGATCTGTTATCTTTTGCAATGCTTTCTCTTAGGTGATGTGACCTCAGGATAAATAGTATGACAGGATTCATACATTTCCTGTTTTACTATTATGTGTTTGTGTCATTATAAAAAAAAATATGTATACACAAAAGTTGAGACAACAGGACATCATTTTAAAGTGTAGTACTGACAGCAGCCCTGCTGCATCATCAGCAGACTTTCATTTCTGAACCCAAGATGATAACTTGCATAGGTGGGAATTATCCTCCACAAGATTGACCTCAGTTTTATTGAGATTTCATCTGTCATCACATATTTATGAAATTGCAAAGTACAGCATGTGTTACATTGAGGATCAGGCCTGTCTAATGGTTTTGATCCATTTACGGCCCTATGAAGATTTTTCTAATTCCCACCTATGAATGTGAAAGGTTTGCTTGACCTGCTAGTGGATCTCATGTACTGAAGTGTTGTCAAATCACCAAATTATCAGCTGGCTAAGCCTTAGTGACAGATGACATAGAGTTGATAGGGAAGGGAGGGACAAGGGGTCACACAGGATAGTAAATGGACCTCTGGTTTGGAAGCTACCCAGGGACGGGGTAAGTAAGGAGATAACCAGTCATGCAAACTTTGGATTATTGCACAAACTTGAGGTTTTTAGCTCACTATTTCCAGGGGTATTTGTCTTATTGTTGTATGCGACAGTTTGCCGATTTTGAGGTTTTGTCATGAAAGTGGTTCTCTCACTCCTGATTTCATTATGTATAAGCGTCATTCCAATCGGTTCCAAACTTTTTGAGATATGTGTTTGTGACGAAATGTTTTATGCATTTTAGCCCTTTTGCTGACCAAACTTCAATCCTCATTTTCTTGAAAAAGCAAAAAAGCACATAGAACAATATGGCAAATACCTGACAGTTTGTGAACTTCTAGAGATTGTGTCATGAATTTGGCTTACATAGAGCACAATTTTTTTTATTGCAAACGCATTTTTTGTGCGACTTGCTAGTCTAGACCATCAAGCTGATGATAAAAGCATTGATTGCTGAGCTTAAGATATTGAAGTCTTCTTGTGTTTTAATTTATAATGTATAGGTTTCTTTCATGTAACATACTAGGATTTAGAAATTGTTTTAAACTGATTAGATTAAACATTTTTCATTCTTTAATTGCTGAAGTTCAATCTTCTTGGTTGTTTGTCTAAGTGTTCGTTATTGTGTATGTGGAGTATTTGAAGTTTGACCAGTTAAAAAAACAAAATATCTGGTGCATGAAAAAGATGTGATCATTTTTATTTGTCCGGCAATGTGCATAAGCCAAGCAGACTTGATCCCTAACATATTTTATGTGACTTGGGCATGATATATTATAGAAATTAACCCTTCACATGTAGCTTGGCATTCTACATGGAGGTGGGATTACAGTGACTGAGAAACTAGTAAATTCAACACATACAAACTTCTCATACTGTAAAATACTTATTTTTAATACTTTTCACATTTCCATTCTTTTGCTAAAACCTGTGACATTCACTTTTACCATGTGGAGCATGCTCAAACATTCCAACACTGATTGGTAAATTGGTTTCACTCCATTGCAAACTTTGGTAATGAAGCCCCAATGCATTCTAGGTGCAATCTGGACAAATGTTAAATGTAATACAAACATTTTACTGACCCATGAACAAACAGGTCACCCGTCACCATCACAATTAAAGCCTGATTTAAATTAAAATATCATGTGATAGCTTAGGTGCCATGACACAGAACAGTCTGCACTTTACATGTTGTGACAGAACATTCATTCACATGGATGAAAACATGAATTCTTTTCAGGCAAATACTTGAAATGTCTGAAATCAATGCATGTCTGACAAATGTGTATGAGATGTATAATAAATAATAAGATGTTCAGATGCAATGTACCAATCTCTGACGTATAAAGCAAAACTCACAAATGACATTTGTTAACCTGATGCATTCAAAAAATCTTTCACACATGAAAATTACTAACCAACTTGAACAATTTACTGGTTAAGTACTATGAATAAATCGTTCTGTCAGAATTTAGAGCAGCTGATTTGCTCTTCAGCAGAAAAATTAGCCTTAACCTTGGCCTAATTTTGACTGGCCAATTAATTGGAAGGTGACATCACGACACTGGGTTTTAATGAGATCCAATCAGCTGGCTGGTGCACAGAATCTCGCTGAAACTCTATGTCGTGACATCACCATCTAACTATTTGGCCAGTCATAATTTGCTTGTGCACGGCTGGGCTGATTGCTCACAGTATTGCAAAAGCAGGATAAGACAAATGATACAGTGACCAGTTAGAAGGTAAATGACTGGCTCTGACATAATGATATTTGCAGATACTCATATAATATAGATCAGTAAGCTGGGATGATTCCCAAATCTGGTTACTCTGATGCTAACTCAATGCCAATTTAGGATTGTCTGTCCCCGGTGGGGGTTCAGTTGCGAGTTAGTTCTCTAGTGGGATGTTATCATGGACAACACCTGGCTTGGGAATTAACACTCAGAACATGAAATAAAGTCTCTTTAGAATGGAACTCCATCACTTTGGGCTGTTTTCTGAAGATAACCAAGTTGTGTTGACACAGGATGAGATGGCTTCAAGAGACCATCTCAAAAATTCATGCGAGCATTTGTAATAATTCCATATCAGACCACATTGTAGATTTAAATTTTCACTATACAGAACATTATACAACTCTTCACAATAGTGGCTGAAAATTTGGAAATAATATTAACAAACAACAATCAATCTCAATATTTCAATAACATCACAGAGAATCAGATATCATAACAATTGTTTCAACATGTAATGTAATACAATAATTAACCCTCACCCTGCGCAGGGCGTCGAATGTCAGTATCGACTCACAAGCGCTCACTCCGCACAAGCGGGTTTAGTCGGCAAGGTCAAGCTGACCGCGCCACGCGCAAGCCATATTTTCACACGTCGGGTCACTGACCTTTTTGAGAAGTAATCACCATCTTATTGTTCACTGTATCTCTTCTAAATCAAAGGCATTGTGACATGGACATGTTAACCAGCGAACCACTGGTCGGAATCACAAAGACTAAGCTTTCAAAGACTGTCCCCATACTATCAAAAGATGTAACATCGACATGCGAACTGTTGCTCAACAAATTTGCAATATTATCTCTTTTTCTCACAAGCTGACCACCATCTGGAGGTGTCTGTATCTAAGGACCAATCAGAAACAAGCTCTGAAATGATCTTTGCCCCAAATGCCCACATTGGTTTATTAGTATGTGTCAATCAGGATGAAACCATTTGTTTCAGGCTTGGGAGGGCATGGCTAGTTATCATGGTTCGTTCTCACGAAAACTACAGCTGTCTGTTTGGAATCATGAGTCAGATCATTGGTTAGAGTTAGAGACTGACAGACTAAGGCTTTGCTGGTTAATTCATTATCAAGCATGATAAGGCTTAGCAGCGAATGTTTTCATACCGATCAATAAAAACCGAACCACGTGGACAGCGGTAGTGTGGTCATCGTACTTCGGAAAGGGTCAGTGACCCCAAATAAGATTCTCCGTGAGTAAGGTCACTGGCTGGACAGCGGGCTTTATGGCGTCGCGCGCAGGGTGAGCGTTAACTTGTACAGCGCTCAAATCCACAATGTGCTCTAAAGCACTGAACTAAAATTAAAAACAGGATTAACATAAAACCAAAAGACAAATACATGTGTAATATGACAAATTTCCCTCAACAGGGAAAACCTCCATTGACCTAAGCAATATTCAAATTCTACATTTTTTAACAATGAAGACAAAAAGCAATGAAATTTAAAAATCATTCCTAGCAGATACAATAGCTGAGACTCAAATTATTCTGTACATTATGATCCCAAAACCACATATCTACTTAATTCATGTGGAAAATGCAGCACACCCCTCCAAACCCACACACACTTTGCTATGTAGATAATACATTACAGACCTGCAATCGAGGGAATGCTACCATATAAACAACAACATGATAACAAAATGTGGCAATACCACTGCGCATTACTGCTGTGCAAAGGCAGAGCGGCATAACTGATAAGAGATAAAGACAGCACTTAAGCCACTCTGCCTTTGCATGTCAGAATACCATCGTACATCATTCAACACAGTATTTTTAGTATTCCATCTCCCAACAGCATCCTAGACCTCCAGTCTTGTCCACCTCACACACCACACAACTGATGGGGACAACACATCACCAAAATCTGTCAGTCTTTTTCGTAGCAGTCATTCAATGTTTAATATCAGTCACTACTGTCACCATTTCTGTCTGTAACAGTCAATATCTGGCATCCACATTACATTCTGTCTTAGACAGTATCTGGTGCCCACATGATAATCCATTTTTGGAAATGCCTGAAATCAGTTCTATGGTCATCTCACTCAATAGATGACATCCACATTTCAGTCTGTCTCGATGTTTGACATCCACACCTTTACCTCCTCGGTCTTTCAACCACTGACTGACTGATTAACTGTCTGATTGACTGCACTCTCCCAGGTTTAACTTGGATATACAGATCTATATAAGTAAGCTGTCATCAAGGTCCTTAATGGTTTAAACAACTGATAAGGAAAATCACTACAACAGTTTACCACCAATGCAGTAATGAAACACCCCCCCCCCCCTTCACCTCCCTCCTCATACAAATGAAAAATAACAATCACAATTAAGCGCCATTCAGTTTCACAAATCCATGACTGTGTAGAATCAAGTGGAGAGACAGAAGAGACAAAGTCTATTTCACTAACAATAGCTGATGTATAGAGGGAAAATATATGACATGACAGGCGCTGAAACTATGTGAAATCATCAAGAACATATTACTGACCACTGAAAGATTCACAAACACAACATAGGTGATGACAATCTCAGTTCAGCTGAAAAGTAACAATTGCCCTATTCATTACTATATACCACAGTCTGACATGTGAAAGGTAACAAATATCATAATCACGTACATAATTTTGTCAAATGAAATGTAACACGTTTTAAATGTGAACATATATCAGAATGTGACAAATGAAATATAACAAACATCCTAATCACATGATCTGTAGCTCTCACAGAATATTCTATGGTTTTCAAAAAAACTTTGTCAATTTCCTAATCACATGAGATATGACAAGCAATTACAACTCTAAATAAACTGGATTTGGACATATGAAACTGAAATGTAACAAATGCTACAATAGTGTACACCTACAGAGTTTTGACATTTGAAATGAAATATTTTAATCGTTTGCACATGGACAGAGCCTGACATATGAAATGGAACAAATGTTGCCATTGTTTCCACATGTACAGAGTTTGACACGCAAAATGGAACAAATGTTCTAACCATATATATTTACAAGCATCTGAGATATGAAGTGTACTTAATACACTAATTATAAACATTTACTGGAATTTGACAAAAGAAAAGAAAACAATGTCCACTCCTTGCCTGGGGGCAGTCTGTACAACTTACACAGTTGGATTTCCACCAGACAATGGAGACAAATGAGACAAAAAAAAACCTGGACAAAAGTTTCATGAAATGATTGTTTGTATACATTATATACATCACAACCTTAGTTCTTATTTGTTCTATGTCCATTTTCTGAGAAAACTGGAGATCATTTATTATGTAGAAGAGGTATAACAAAAGCACTCTTTGACACTTGTTTAAAATGCGTTGTGACACTTATCAAATCGCTCTCACCTCCCCCCCCCCAAAAAAAACGCCAACCCACGCTGCGCTGTGGCGACGACGTGCCTGCTCCAGTTGTAACTGGCTGCAATGACACAAAGGCAAATTTCCTAAATGGGATTAAAGTAATATGCAAATACAAATAAACCTGCAAAGGTTTAATGTAGAATTTCTCAGTTGTGCAAAAATTAGAGTTGGAACAAACAAGAACTAAGGGTGACAATGTGGCAACAATACAGAATTGGCAAAATGTCACAGCCAACCAGGCTGAGGAAATCAAGCAAAGCAATGGATGGGACAAAAATGTACCATTCTGTTTGGAGAAAATGATAGCAGACATACGAATCAAAATTGGCAAAATCAAAAACTGTATTTGAGTCCCACAATCACTTTGCTCAGTTTGTTCAACTTGGGTGGCAGCAACACTGCCATGCAATGGCAGAGCGATGTATACGCTCATTTCATGGTTTGGAGAAAAACACCAAAAAAAGTGGCAAAGCCATATATAAACGCTTTTAATTTATGAGTTTGCAACACTAAAACTACTATTTTGCTAGCAGGTATGTCTATTTGTCTTTGACATAAAAGAATTGTGTGTGAGACAAGTTCATAGAGACAATAAAGTAGAAAAAGGCCATGCTGTCAGTTACATGGCTCTGCCTTTGCAAGGTAGAACAGATGACTACGTCTGTGATGTTGCTTCATAAAAACATGTACAATGATTTTGCCTTATCATTGCTGGCCAGCTGACTTTACCAAGCATCTGCGTATCCCTTGTACTCAACAATCATTTCCATCATGCCTCAAGTCCACCAAGGAGTCTCCTAGGCTCACAACTGAGTTAACTCTCATGTGCTTATTTATCATCAAAGGATTGGATTTTAGCTTCACCACGAAAATACATGCTATGATTGTTCAAACAACTGACCAGCCAAGAGACCACATACTCAGAGACCCACACAGATACCAGAACTCAACATGAAAACAGCAGGTCTGATCAATGAGGAAAAAAACACAGGCAGGAACTGATAGTTATCTACGTACAATTGTAATAATAATAATAATAATGTATAGCATTTATATAGCGCACATCCATTTAAAATGCTCTATGCGCTTTACAGAAACAACATGTCAACCACAGAGCAGAATGGAGCTGCCTGCGAAGCGCTCAACACACTGCACTGCTTCTTTCTCTCTCCCTGTCTCGCTCACTCTCTCTCTCTATCTCAGAGCAAATTGTAACGCAGCCTGCTGGGTGCAGTTCACAACTCACAACAGTTCACAACTCACAGCAGTTCACAACTCACAGCAGCTCACAACTCACATCAGTTCACACAACACATAACTCAAATAATATTTGAATATTTATTAATAACAATATATATTTAATAATGAATAATAAATTCTGGCGGGGGGGGGGGGGATGATATGGATAAATTTTAATCTATTAATTTCAATTTTCAATTTTGCCCGGGCAGCGGCCTTTCGGCCTGCTCTTTACGATTTCCAACTGCCAAGGTATCTTTAACGTGCACACGGGCCCTCCGAATTTTTTCGTCCTTATCCGAGAAGACTAGGTACTCGATCCTACCCCCCAATAGGACCAGGGACTTGAAAATATGAGAAAAATCCAATTTCCAACATGCCTGCACTGCCCGGGTTTAGAACCCGGGACCCTTGGCATGAGAGGCGAGCACCTTGCCTCTAGACCACCTTGTCCCCAATAATATTGACTGAGACTTGTCTGAGAAGTGGCTTGTTTCAGTGTATAAATAATTCGCATGTAATTCCATATCCACCACTGTTTTGATAGCTGTGTCCTCTGATCTTGCCAGCTTATGATTTTCCATGAATGGTTCTCTCACTCTGCTTAGCCTGTTAGTGGACTGGCCCAGATGGTTTCCTGTCTCTCCGCCAGAGTGGTGCTGCCATCTCTTGGTGAACTCTCTCCACGGTGATGTAACGGTCAGGATCTTTGCCAGCATTGTAGTGTGCCAACAGTTCAGACATGGCCTGCTCTTCCAGCTATCCAGGCAAATACAAAAAAACATTTGATGTCAGAAAACGTTGGATGTAAAAAAAACATCTGGAATCAGAAAACGTTTGAAGTCAGAGAAATATTTGATGTCAGAAGACACTGATGACAGAAAAACATTTGACAACAGCCCAAAAAAAAAAAAAAATTCCTGGGCCAGCTAGATTTATTATGTCCCTGGTGCTGTCTAATCACCACATGTATTCTGTTGCCAGTAAAGTCATTTGTGAAAACAAGAGGTCTTTTGACTTCAGCCAGTTTCACACATTTTCTTGTAAGTTAAATCCATCCCGCACATGTTTAACTCATTCCCTTCGGTAAGTTTTGTAAGTGTGGACGGGAACTCTCAACACTATCTAGTTTGACATTTAGGGGTCGGTCAAAGATGTTTTTACTTTCAATCAGAATGAACATATTATACATATTAAAGTGAAGGAAAATCAATGAACCAGGGTAGGATTCGATATTTCAAAAATCTGGCTTAGATTTTAGCGTTGGAAAATTGATGTCCAATCAAGCTGACTTATTGGCTTTCCGTTACGAAGCAAAAACCCGCAAGTCGAATGTTCAGAGTAGCGAATGAGTTGATCAATATTTTCTGAAAACTACTGATTTTGCTGTAAAGTCGACAAATTTTACAGACCAGAATATACATGATATTGAAAAAACTATACTGGTGTTAGAAAATCAACATTTCACTCCAAACAAATCTCAGCACCAAAAACCCACTCCACAGATTCCAACTTAATGCAGTTGGCTACATTCAGTGCAAACACTTTTATATCTAGGTCATGCCTTAACCAATAACGACAGCTGATAAATATTCTTCAAACATGATTGTATCAGATTCTCAGAAATGATATCATATTCCAACAAATACTAAATCATTATCATGTCAGACCCCCAGAAATGTGTAATTATAATTTCAGATCTCTGGAAATGCTACATTATAATCTTAGATCCCCAAAAATGTTAAACTATTGTGATATCAGATCCCCAGAAATGTTAAGCCATCATGACATCAAATCCCCAGAAATGCTAAGCTAAGGTCAAACTGACTGCGCCACGCGGAAGCCGAATTTTCATGTATCAGGTCACTGTCCTCTTTCAAAGACAATTACCATCTTATTGCTCACTGTATCTCTTCTAAATCAAAGGCACTGTGACAAGGACCTGTTAAGCAGTGAAGCACTGGTCGGAACCACAAACACTAGCAGCTTTCAAAGGCTCTCCCCACACTATCAAAAGGTGTAACATCGACACGCGAACTGTTTCTCAACAAATTTGCAATATTATCTCTTTTTCTCACAGGCTGGCCATCACCTAGAGTTGTCTGTATCTAAGAACCAATCAAAAACAAGCTCTGAAAGGACCTCTACCCTAAATGCCCACATTGGTTTATTAGTATGTGCCAATCTGGATGAAACCATTTGTTTCGGGCTTGAGAGGCATGGCTAGTTATCATGCTTCGTTCTCATGAAAATTAAAGCTGTCAGTTTGGTATCATAAGTCAGATCATTGGTTAGAGACTTAAAGACAAAAGTTTCACTGGTTAATTCATTATCAAGCATGATAAGGCATAGCAGTGAATGTTTTCATACCGATCAAATATAAACCAAACCACATGGACAGCGGTAGTGTGGTCATCACACATTGACAAGGGTCTGTGCGACTCAGATAAGATTCCCCCTGAGTAAGGTAACTGACTGGTCAGCGGACTTTACGGGTAGCGCATAGGTTTTTGGGTTAAGCTATTGTGATATCAAATGCCCAGAAATTTAAGCTATTGTAATTTCAGATCCCCAGAAATGCCAAGCGATTGTGATATCAAATCCTCAGAAATGATAACCGCAGAGAACACTGGGATCTTTAGAAAAGTTCAAGTCTGTAGGAAGTGAGTCAATAATCAGCTACCTGTATCAGTGCCAGTGGTTTCTGGGTTGTGCGAATCAAAGTGTCACTTTTTTCTTTCTCATCTTTCAGGATGGCAGAGAAATCCAAGGCTGCAATGGGAGTTTGTGTAGGGGGACTGGAGGCATGGACAGTTCCCCGTTGCCAAGGATTCTCGCAGCCTGCTGGGGGGCTGGATGGCACTGCAGCTCTAACTGATGGAGCTGTACGACTGGCAGGCATGGGCCATCCCCTGCTGAAATTCCATAAGTTGAATGTATAAAGTGCAAACCATTCTTGAAGATTATAAGAGATGCTATTTCACTGTGAAGAGTTTAGATAAACATTACAGTCCCACCACCCTCCACCTTTTTTCAAAATTCATTTTGAAAGTGAAAGAAAATATGATTCCTGCACTGTCGTATCCAAAAATACAAAATTTAATGATCAAACATGCAGACTAATGGATGGATGGAAGGATGGATGGATGGATGAATGGATGAATGGATGGACGGACAGATGGATGAATGATGCAAATGATGGAATGATGGATGGATGGATGGATGCACACACTGGTTGGCAATGTGTCCCTTGTTGCCAACATCACATCTCTACCTAGGTAGATCTCACTTGATCTCTCTGATCACACTGGCAAGTAACATTGTTTACCTTGCTGAACCTGGGGGTGGGGACTTGCCCATGGCTCCAGTGTTGCTGGCACTATTGGGATGTTTGTTTCTGTTCGCGGGGACAGGGACAGGGGTGGCAGTGGTGGTGGACATGGCATCTTTGTCTTCTGTCATCAACTCTCTGAATGACTTGACAGTTCCAGCCACTGAACCCCTACAGATGAGTCAATACAGTAAACATGTCAGGGAGATACAAACAAATCCAGAAAAAGAAAACAGGCTGGCTAAAAACTGCAACATCTGGAACTGGGCAAGGCACAGAGAGGCAATAATCATGTCAAAACACTGTTGAATCCAAACTCAAGTACACGATCTGGAATTCATCATTATGAATCAATAAGAGAAAATAGAGAAACTTATGTATCATGCAGCTTGCTCAAATCATCAATACATATTGTAAGCACAAGGGAAGATATTCTAGGTGAAATATTCCTGTTACTTTGTGTGAATCTATTAGTCTGAAATATTCCTACTATGATGGATAATACATAAGGAATATCCCAGAGTGTGGAGACATAAGGAATATCCCAGAGTGTGGAGACATAAGGAGTATCCCAGTGCATGGGGACATAAGGAATACCAGTATGTCGCAACATAGGGAATATCTCAGTGTAAGGAGACATAAAGACTATCCCCAATGCATGGGAACACAAGGAATATCCCAGAGTATGGAAATATAAGGAATATCCCAGTATGTGGAGACATAAGGAATACCCCAGTGCTCTGAGACATAAGAATAACCCAGAGTATGGAGACATGGAATATCCCAGCATATGGAGACCTAACGAACATCCCAATGTATGGAGACATAAGGAATACCACAGTGTTGGGCAACAAAAGGAATATCTCAGTTTATGGAGACATATGGAATATCCCCAACGCATGAGAACACAAGGAATATCCCAGTGTATGGAGACATATGGAATATCCCAGTGCTGGGGAATAATGATTTCAAAGAGTTACTTGTAACTAAAGCTGCCATGAACATCTGTTTACTCAAATTCTCATCAAAAGTTTTGATGTTGGGCTGTAGTTCTACCATTCTACAACCAATGCTATCTTCATTTTGATTTTCATACGACACGTAGAGCAAATCTAACCCTGATTTCTCCATCAAAATTTCTTGAGTGTCTGAATTATCCAGCTCCCAGTGTTAAACTCACCATGCTGCCTTGGGAGAAGGACAAGGGTTGGATTTGTTGCCAGTTTCTGCATTGGTGGTTTTGCCTTGACTTTCTTTACTGTCTTTGTTTTGTTGTTGTTGTTGTTGCTGCTTCTTCACATCTTTCCATGAGAAGCGGCCAGAGTGAGATGTTATTTTCTTTCTGATGTAAAAGATGAAAGAAAGTACGGTAAAGTTGAGAGGTTTGAAAGATTACAGAGCCCAAAGAGGCAAACTCAAATCAGGCTATCTAACAAATAAAATAATCAGTACCGTGAGATTTAAGACAAGATATAACTTTATTATCCTGTAGTCATAAAATTTGTTGTCACAGCATCAGCAACAGTACATTAACAAAAAATCAAAGGCACACAGGTCCCTAACGCATACCACATACAAGCACATTGCTCACACATCATCACCAGCAAAAAAAATAATGAACATTACTCACACACACTGTCAGAACAATATTTAGAGTGAAATATGAGTTTTTGCATGATTTCCAACAAAACTTAAAGATAGTTTCCAAGTGAATCAATGCTGATTCCATTCATGGTAAAAACAAGACCCACTTTACAAGTGCCATATCTTACTTTCCACTGGTTTGTGACTCTTCCTGCATGATCTCTCTCAGACTAGTGGGACTTGTGGCTAGCACAGATGGTGACTTGGGGCTGGAAGAGGTACTTGGCTCTGGGGCTCCATCTGTAGCTGTATCTGGCCTGCAACAAAACAACGCGAGCGTTCACAGATTCCACACTAACTTGTTGGAAGATAATTTAACTTCTACACAAAAGCCAATCCAAAAACTTTTGCCAGTGTACAGATTTCTGGATGCACATTAAAGATTTCCAGCCAATTTCCAACAAATCACAAGTGATATTTTAACATCAAAATTATTTCATGTTCAGAATCACAACTTCTGATAATTAAACATTAAATCAGTGAAAGAAATTAGAAGAAATCTATGACATGACAAAGTTAGTGCCTTTGTATGCTGAATGTATGTGTCCAGAGTGATGTTCAGACTTCAGTGTACAGAATGGACACCACCAGTACTAGAATTGTTACATCTGACCAAAGTCTGTCTGGACTGGAATATCTTCAAATTTTCACCAGTCTGTTCCTGTATATTAAGTCTTGATGAGTTCCGGGACTTTTACTATGCCTTATTACACAACATTAGAAACACCACAGAAAAACTGTGGGACTCGCAGTTAAGCACTTGTATCGACTTAATATTCCACAAATTTTCTTATTGTTCAGCAGTTTCATCTGTTCAATTTTCCATCCTTTTATTTTTGTTTTCCTGAAGGTTTCTAACCGAAACCTCGATTTGAATTCCTCTTTCTTTGCGCTGTATTGTATCCTTCTGGTATTATTTTTTACACAAGGCTTTGCTTCATACAACTTTTTCCTTTTTTGCCACATTTTGACTTATTACACAATCAAATGTTTCCTTTCTCTCATACTGCTGATGGAACGTTGCCTTCACTACACCTGACAGCACTCCTCAAATACAGATAAATAAACACCTTTGTCTTATGTCTGGGATATTTTTCTTCACTGGTCTGACAGTATCAGAGATCATAAGGCAGACACTAACAGAGCTGTTTCAATGACCAGGGCTATAGACATCCATGTAAATGTCAGAGGTACAAGTTCCCAGTTTACCATACTAAAAATACAATCATCCAGCTAATTGTCTTTATGTCTAAGACTTACTTTCTTGAGTTACTTGCCCATGCCAAAGTCTTGTAATTTGGCGTCCACTTTGGGATATCCTCTGGTTGTGTGGGTGCTGAAGGTCTAAGTTGAGGTTTGCCAGCAGAGGCTGGGGTGGGTGGGGCAGCCACATCTAATGGCTTCCACCTCAGTCTCTCCTTGGTTTTTGCCACAGAGGCAAGAAGTTTCTGGAAACAAACACCAAACTATTGTATAACTTGATACAGTTACAAAATAAAAGCTGTTACTCAAAATTTCTCAATTCCTGTGACATGACAATACACAGAGATTAAAGTATGTCAATTATACAGTGCCTGTTATATTTATATAATAAAGATGCTTTTCCTAGTCTCGACAAAACATGATCAAACATAACATTTCCTTACAGTACACTGATGCCAAATGACTGGTTTGTACTTGTTCCAAGGTATGTTTAAGATACAGGGTTATCATTTATATATTCCCACAGGTTGAGACAGGGATCCACAATGTAGGTGGTTACATGTAGATTAAGTCATACTATAAAGATGTTCCAATCCAGGCTGAGATATAATCCTACCATGTGTGTTTCTATGAGGTTAAGACACTGGTCAGCATGTAATGTATTACACCAAACTGCTGAAACCTGCTCAGAAGGAACAAAACTCTCACCTTTTCATCATCTTCCGCTTGTTTGTTGATCTCTTCAATGACTGACATCAGGTCATCCTCAGATTTACCACTGACATCAGAGCTGACAGACAGAGTGCGGTCAATTCTGGGTGGCGCCACAGACTTCCCATCTCCCCCCTCTACACTCTTATCCACGTCATCACTGATGCTCTGTCTGCGTGTTTTGTTGCGTTTTCGCTGTTGTTTCCCCTTTTTGCCTGCCCCATGGTCACCATGGTGCAGGCTGTCTGTGTCCAGACTGTCAAACTCCGCAACTAAATCATCCAGGTATGTCTGAGATGGTCCCACAATATCCGGTGTCAGCATACGGTAGCTCATGGTGGGAATCTGAAAGGTCAAACTTTCATAGTAGAATCCTTCAGACAATTTTCCAAAGTAACTGGCTGCAGAAAACAGAAGTTAACACACACAAGAAAAATTGCCCTAGACTTAATAATGCTAAGCTGCTGGTAAACTCTGACTTTCCAGTAGCCTCCATCTCCCCTCTCCAAAAAACAACAATAAAATCTGTACAACGCCTACTAGTCATGGACAGAAGCCAGATATTTGTTGAATCAAAAGAAGTACAGCTTTTCCCTCCAGCCAAGCTTTGTATCAGAGTATGTGAAATACCATATTCTCTTTCTTGATGGACACAATTAACTCACAGATGGCAGGTGGAATACTCACCAGGGATCTGTAGTAAACTGTCAGTTCATCCAATGTATCTTGGCTTAGCACATCCAGATATCTACAAGACGAGAAGAAACAATGAGCAATTCTCGTAGCATTCACAAAACAATCATTTCTAGCATTTTCCAACAGATTTTCTAGGAGATTTTTCAGATAAGTTTAGGAGGATTTTAAATATTTGGTTGGGTTATCATCTAAAATAGCATTGACAAAAATTCACCAAACAGACTACAAGTATACAGAGATAGATCAAACAGAAGATGGTCCTAGCTATGGTACTGCCAATCATTTACATCTCCCTTCTCTTAAATTAATTTATTGTGCAGGGGTAAAATGACCAAACCTCACATGAAAAAGAAATATAAATAAATAAAATTCAGACAAAACTAGAAAGACAAAACAAATCCATGACAGACCTTCCCTCCACCATAGCCGCAAGGTTGAGACAGATAAACTGTTGACAGGATGACTTGAGCTGGTCAGCATTGTAAATAGTGGAGAATTCTAGCAGCTCACTTACATTCTTGAAGGCCACTGACATAAGATACAAAAAAGACAAAAATATCTGATACCCTCAAATGTGTATGTTAGATGAAGGCTATTGAAAACAGAATTTGTTTACTGATAATATGGAGTACCAATACATACTGATAGCCAGTACCTCCTATATTTTATGACAACCTGAAAAATGTTTATTTGTACATTCAGGCCCTGTATCTCTAGACACAACAAACAACTCAAAACCGTGCATGGCAAATGTCATGAAAAAGGATACAACAGAGGACATGGCAGAGGACTTTGACAGAGGAGTTTGAATTTGCTTTAGTTTGGAGAAAGGACTTTGGCATGATAATAGTAACACTGTGCTAGGAAAAAAGCAAGATGATAGACAGACGAGAGTAGGAGGCTAAGACAGAAGAAGATGCTGCCAGAAGTGCCCACCTGCACGCACTTTGACGGAGGATACAAGGGAAATGATGCAGAAACTTTGACAGAGGAGATGACATAGGGCTTGGACAGAGGACAGAACATAGGACACAACAGAGGATGAGACATAAGATACTTTGACAGAGGACATGACCTAGGGCTTTGACAGTTGGAATTGGGAGAAGCACAGCAACATGATAAGCCACATTGTGCTAGAAAGATGCATGACTACACACAGAGTATATAACAGAAGTATAAGACAAGGAGACCCCACAAGGGGACAAGGTGGTCTAGAGGCAAGGTGCTCGCCTCTCATGCCAAGGGTCCCGGGTTCTAAACCCGGGCAGTGCAGGCATGTTGGAAATTGGATTTTTCTCATATTTTCAAGTCCCTGGTCCTATTGGGGGGTAGGATCGAGTACCTAGTCTTCTCGGATAAGGACGAAAAAATTCGGAGGGCCCGTGTGCACGTTAAAGATACCTTGGCAGTTGGAAATCGTAAAGAGCAGGCCGAAAGGCCGCTGCCCGGGCAAAATTGAAAATTGAAATTAATAGATTAAAATTTATCCATATCATCCCCCCCCCTCCCGACCAGCAACAACAAAATTTATTATTCATTATTAAATATATATTCTTATTAATAAATATTCAAATATTATTTGAGTTGTGTGTTGTGAACTGATGTGAGTTGTGAACTGCTGTGAGTTGTGAACTGTTGTGAGTTGTGAACTGCGCCTAACAGGCTGCGTTACAATTTGCTCTGAGATAGACATGTTGTGACATGTTGTTTCTGTAAAGCGCATAGAGCATTTTAAATGGATATGCGCTATATAAATGCTATACATTATTATTATTATTATTATTATTACAAGAAGCACCCGCCAACCACACATGGGCTTTGACAGAGGGCACGACAGAGCATTTTGACAGAGAATATAACAGAGGACCTAGCAAAGGACACAACAGGAGACCCTCTAGAGAACACAAGAGAAAAACTAGAAGCTGACAAAAAGAACTTACTAATGTTGACCAAGGCCACTTCACACATCTCCTTCAGTCTCCAGGCCAGGAGTTGATCAGAGACAATCAACAGATTACACAGCAGCTCTTCATTGCTGCAATCTGGAAACCATAGACACTTTTGAAACACCAGTCCTACTTAATACATTGAGCATAATGCAAAACAACCAATTACCAATACAAAATGACTCTTTTCATTGACAACTGTATGTATTCAATCTGGCTGCCAAACTTCATCGCTATCTACGCAGATGCACCTATACGAGGTACCCAGCATTGCCCAGGTTAAACTCCCACTGATATAACACTGGGAATACCAACTACTACTATTTCCTGTTGCACCCACTGGTGCTTAGGGCAGCAACAAAGGATCTCCAGCCCTGTCTGTCCTGGGCCATCTTTGCGAGAGTTCCCCATGAGTGATTGAAGGATTTCATCTCTGCCTCGATTGTTCTCCGCCAGGTTGCCTTGGGTCTGCCTCGCTTGCGCCGTCCCTCCGGTGTCCACTGAAGTGCTGTTTTGGTTATAGAATTTGCTTCCTTTCGCAGCACGTGTCCAAGCCATCTCCATCGTCTCTTCGTGATGATGTTGGCTATTTCTTCTTGCTTGCATCGCCTTAGTAGTTCCTGATTAGAAATCTTGTTTGGCCAAAAGATGCGGAGAATCCTACGAAGACATGTGGTGTGGAAGGAAGACAACTTGGCGAGATCACCTTCTGTCATTCGCCAACACTCTGATCCATACAGGAGTGTGGATAGGACACAGCTTTGGTACAGTCTGATCTTGGTGTTGTTGCCGTATTGTGTCGATTTCCAGATGTTGCTCATACTTTGAAAGACAGCCCTTGCATTTCCCAGCCTACTTTGGATGTCCTCCTTTGTGCCACCCTCTGGTCTGATAATGCTACCAAGGTATTTAAATTTTGTCCGTCGTGGTGAGGTTCTTGTCATCTACTTGCACTGGTGCTGGAGTATCTACATTTAGGGTCATAATCTCTGTCTTCTTCTGGCTAATCCGAAGGCCTACTTTGCATCCAAAATTATGTAGTCTCTGCGTCTTATCTTGCATATGTTGGTGACTATGTGACAATAGCGCAAGGTCATCCGCAAAGTCCAAATCCTCTAGGTTGTTGAAGAGTGTCCATCTGATGCCTCTTGGTGCATCCTCTGTAGTTTTCCGCATAATCCAGTCGATTACGAGGTTAAACAAAATTGTTGACATCACACATCCTTGCCGTACACCAGTTTTCACTTCAAAGGATGCATCACTGTGGGAATACCAACTGATGAGAATGTATCCATATTTGAAACACAATCCAGGAGATTTTTATTATGATTATTATATTATTGTTTTCATGTGGCTTACCCCCTCTCCCCTCCCTCCAAACCTGCAACCCCAAGGTTGAAAACTCCTATCTAGAAAATTTCCCATAATAATCTACAGAGTTGCCATGCGTGCCAGGGCAAAAAGCACTCATTTTTAGGCAGGGAATTGCACCAAGTTCAATGCGTGTCAAATACAGTCTCTCATGTAAAAAGATCATCGTATTTTACAGTCATAACATTTTTACAAGAGTGCCGGAAATTTGAATAAATACAATGTGTTGATACAAAGGAGACGGGGTGGGTTAATTGACGCTAGAGGAAATTAATTTTATAATGTCTGAAATAGTCATTCAGGTTATAGCACTGATCCAAACAAGGGCCAAAATTCACCACAATGAAACACACAGGCCGCTATTTGTTTCTGTCTTTTTTATATTAAGATTCTATTACTGAACTAATTGTGAGCTTGAAATCCAAAACCCACACTCATAAAGAATTTGTTACCAAACAAAATTTGCACAAAGCCACTGAGGAAAGAGAACCTCTCAAAAAACAAAACAAAAAAAACACAACCTGAACTAAAGAGTCATGAAATATTCTGTCACCTCGGAGCTGTGGAGCATCATCTGCATACAGGAAATCTATCAGTATCTCCAGTACTGGCAGAGAGACAGGAAGGGTGAGGGTGGTGGTGCTGAAGGTCTCTGCCCAGCCTGTGGCCAGCATGCTGTAGAAATACTCCAGTCTGGACACCAGGACACACTTGTGACACTGAATCTCTTCTCTGTCCTCTGTACTGATGGTCACATCATACAGCTCTGGGCTGGGAACATAGAAACAGATATCATCTGATCATCTGCTCAATGCAAAAAGTGATTATTTCCATTTTTACAAAGAAGGAGATAATCACATCAAGCACAAAAAAATTAAGCTCAAGTGCCGCCAAAACAAAAACAAAAAAGGCTGTTTATTGCAGAGCCCCATGTCAAAACAAACATTTACTTTCATGTTCTTCCAAGTCCTGCTGCGACCCCACAGATTTTCTGTGTTTTTTTTCTTTTTTAAACTAGCTGAGTTACCCGGCCCTGCCCGGGAGAAATATCTTTATCTAGAAAACAACACGCACAATCCACACACAGATTATGTAGATCTAGGTAGAAAACAACTCACAACTGACACAGTAACACCCGCATGGCCCGTGCATAAGGCAGACAGCACAGAAACTCATGCCTTCTAACTTTGAAACGCAACCGGAAGTTTAAAATCGAAACTAAACAAAGGCAGGAGGGAGGCCATCATTGTTGAGGAGAAAGCATTATTCGACGTTTTTATGCCTATTTTCATTTATTACAAAATTACGATACTTCGCTTTCATGTCAAAGGAATAGACATAGTAGCAAAAAGAACTATCTTTCACATGTAATTTTTTCAGGTCTGGGCATTTCTTCCTCGCAGCAGTGAATTTTTTTTCCTTGCTGTTTTTTTATATAAATATTTTCTCAATCTAGTTACAAACCACTTTGGTGTACACAGTCATTCAATGGAACTGTCCAAACTAATCATTTAGCTGTAGAGGCAGTTCAGCCAAGATCTGTGCATAGTACTTTGATTTCATTCATAAATTTCCATGCCAATGGTCATACCCTACAGTACAAGTTCTCATTGGAATTTACATGTTACAGTTACCTTTGATATGAATTATTCAAACTTATCCCTATAGAATTATTCCAGCCAATATATGCACCTATGTTGTTCTAATACTTTTCACCCATCTTTAGTGCTGATGGTCATAATGATCTACCTACTTTCATTCTCAGAACTCCTCTAATGATGTACATACATGTACTTTCATTCTCAGAACTCCTCTAATGGTGTACATACTTTCATTCTCAGAACTCCTCTAATGATGTACATACTTTCACTCTCAGAACTCCTCCAATGATGTACATACTTTCATTCTCAGAACTCCTCTAATGACGTACATATTCTCAGAACTCCTCTAATGATGTACATACTTTCATTCTCAGAATTCCTCTAATGATGTACATACTTTCATTCTCAGGACTCCTGTAATGATGATACTTTCATTCTCAGAATTCCTCTAATGATGTACATACTTTCATTCTCAGGACTCCTCTAATGATGTACATACTTCCAATCTCAGAACTCCTCTAATGAGTTACATACTTTCATTCTCAGAACTCCTCTAATAATGTACATACTTCCATTCTCAGGACTTCTCTAATGAGGCACACACTTTCATTTTCAGGACTCCTTTACTATTGTACATACTTTTATTCTCAGGAATTCTCGACCATGTGAAAAATGAGACCCACCAAAAAAGTTCAGGAGGAAATATACTTTTCAGAAAAACCCATCCAATGCCAACAGCAAAGCATGATGGTCATGTAAGAATGCAACAAAAGACAAGGATACAATACTCACAACTTGCTGCGATCAAATCTGATTTTGGGTTTGGCCAGGTTTTTTCCATGAGAGACAATGACACCACCATTACACTTCACTGCATCCAACCTGTCAACAACATGATCTGATATAGCAATTACAGACTGATCAGTGACACATCACAAAGTTTCCATGCTTTCTTGAGTGACTCTGAATATGTGGATTCATTATTTCATCCTGACACATCAACAACTTATGAAATGGCCATGTGCAAGAACATACAAAAATGATCACACCAGCAATATATAAACTGATCACATACATACACAAAAAATAAACACACACAACAACAAACAAAACTGATCACATACAAGTACAAAAAAGGTTGACCCGAAACATGAACAGCAGCCAAAACTCCACTAAGATCTCAATGATCAAGTAAAATTGTATAGCCATGCAAAATCATATAATATCATGTCTAGCAGGGCAGCCATCTGTGACTGAAATTTCTCTCACACTGCACCCGTAGGATCCATGTGTTTACATTTAATGCTCATCCTTTTGCAGGCAAACACATTCACTGCTTCAATATCACTAACAACTGGGTGTGTATGTGAGAAGATGGCCCATCCTCACCATGAATGAATTAACTGTCTGTTCCCGTTAGGGCATGGAATCGATGGAGACTGGTTTGGGCTCTTTTGGGTCTCCTACACTAGTGATCCAGTTATTTCAGATTTGGAACACAATGAATCCAACTGACATAGATATTTCTGACTCCAGAATACACTTTCTCTTATTTTATGTTGAGAATTTCAACTGCTGTGACTGTACCTGGCTTCTAACCAGTGCTGACATTTTATGATTGACTGAAATAGATATTATCAAATTTCTTATCACTGCATGAGACTGAAAAAAAAAAAAACATGTGGATCTTCATGGATTCAGGGTCCGGACATTTACCTTTTGGACAAGCCTTTCACTCCCAATTTTCTAGCAGCATCTTGCAACATTCTAACTGGGTTCTGAGACTGGTGATCTGTGTCCTTTGTCTCACCCAGTCCTTTGTTGGCATCTTTCTTCTTGTTCTTCTGCAGGTTTCTCTTCTCCTGGACTTGAAATGCTGACAGGTCTTTAGTGGGAATCAGCTCATCCAGATCATTCTCAAATGATTCAGACTTCACAGATGGATGAGCCAGTTTCACTTCTTGAACTGGTGTCTGTATCGGTTTGACTTTGTGACCCAACTAGGGAGAGATAAGAAGCACATAAACCTCTGTGGTAGTGATGGATTTTAGTTAAAAGCCCTGATGATCTGGTCATACCAGATCTCATCACTCAGATATAGACAGACTGACAAACGCTGCCGGACACACGGGAACATTTTGTAGCTGCTAACCTGATCTTACATGGATGTAGTGTGCGGCCAACGAATAATTTTAATTAAATGCTCCAGTGATCAATGATAGTTAGGGAGTGAGCAGGTGTTACTTTTTTTCATATTTGACCAACTGCTGTTTTCAGAAACACAAGTCTACTGAAATTTGTAAACCGTCTAGTGATGTTTTATGTGACTGCAAACATAAACACTGCAGTGGTTTTGTTTTTTAATGATTTTTTTGGACATCTACCACATCTGTTTCTTGTTTTGTCCTGATTCAATCAATCTGATTCTCTGTGGACAATGTGATCTGTGTACAGCATCACTTCAGCAAAGCCAGCTCACACAGAGACAAAAACAAACATTATCACAAACAGTGATTTTTGCCTTTATTCCCCTCCTCCCCCAATTTACAGGCTTGATTCATCAGCCTCGTCTCTGTGAAACCAAAGTTCGAAAAAAGAGCTGCAATCACAAAACACTAGAAATCACCATTTCAGTTGCAAGAGGAAAGATGTGGACAATCAAGCTTTAGAAACTGATTTTCTAAGTTTTACATATTTGCGACCATGGTTGTTTTTCCCTTGTTGACTTCAAATCTCACCTGTAAGTAATCACACGTGTCTGTGTAGATAAATGAGATCACTTGTTCCATGATGTCTGAGCTTATATTGTCCACTTTTATAATCAGTTTCTCTTCTTTGTTGGTGTTGGAGGTCACCATGTTGCGGAAATGGTCTGACCTCATGGCAATGATATAACGATGGACCTGCCAGGATCTGACGCCAACCTGGATGTGACAGAAGTTGAGAATGAGATATCAGAAATTCAAAATCTGTAGCTACTTGGGGTACTTGACTTTATAAGCTGTGAAAGACTTTCATGTCTGGTTATTCATTTTGGCAATTTCTTTTTCAAGCATTGTTCAATTATACCAATTTTATATTTTTAACCCTTTTGTGTTTAACCCGGCCTTTAAATATGGCCCCCGATTTTGTTCAAACCGGCCAAATCTGGCTTTGTCTATGACGCCGCCATGTGTTCAACCCGGTCGTATCTGGTCACCCAGGGTTCCCCCAGTTTTGTATAAAATTTTGAAAAGAAAAAACAGTGCATGAATAGCTATGAATGGTAAATGATATCACCAGGTAATCTTCAGATGCCGAATGACCCAGTCTGAACCATAAAGTGTGAGTTAGGCCTGCAAGTAATGTATTGTATTACATATGGTCATCCAACAGGCCTGTTCCTCCCTCTAAGCCTACATCATGTATTGATTAGCTTGTAGTACATGGCACATGCATGTACCAGCGTGGTATCCTCGTGTGGGTAGTCTTGTATGCTTGGATTTACAAATGGGATGGGACACGATAGTGTGTAATACATGAATTGTCCGTCTGTCTCAGCGGTAGTGTCACACATCCCCGTTCAGCGTTTCACGTTCATAAAAACAAGCAGATTTTGGCATTCCGATGTGAATAGGTTCACCTTTTAATTCATTCATTTCTCAGTAAGTATGTCAAAAATCATGTGTGACATGGGGGCTACAATTTCCAATTTAGTGAAGGCACGTAACAGCAGTGGCCATAGGGCTGAAAATGTAAACAAATCAGGGCGGCCGCGTATCCAGGAAGTTGGCCATTGGAAAGCTTCACAAGTAACCAGAATAGAAACACGAAAGGGCTAATCTGCTGAAGATCTTCAGTGACCAAAAGTTTGCTTTTTTCCTTTCCATTTCTAATTCTTTATAATTTATTAGGTAGTTTCTTTACTGCTTGCTTCTGATGGGAGCTTTGCAATACAACTTTTTCTCCTTGTCCTTTTGCCATATTTCAACATTTAAGTAAGCCATGTCATATTCACAAGGCTGATTCATGAAGAAGAATGTTACATGATCCTTGCATCGGATAAAAATGAACTGGACAGCTAAGCTCACCTGAATTACAGCATCATGGATATTATCTTCATTGTCAGTGTCTCGCAACAATCCAGCAAATTGCTCAGACATCTCTGATGACATCACTGACGGTAACTCAGACATACTAGAGAAAGAAAAAAAGGTGAAAAATGTGATATTTACATTATATTTACCATGAAACAAATTACAGGTAGAATGCGCATATCCGCCATCTTTAGTGTCCGGACCCATGCATCACCATGGTGATTGTGGTATTGATTTTGATTCCTGGACTGATTTGCATTGCGAGCCACGAACCAACCGGCGGTGAGCTAAAAATAGGTCACTTCAGTAAACAATGGCATGTATGTACATGTTCAATGGGAGGTGTTCGGTCAATTCTTTCACTTCCATTCCTTTGTTTACACGGATGGTGGGGAATCTGACCACATTGGGTCCATCCTTTCCACCCCTGTCATAACCATCAGCTACAGTGCAACCACCATGCATTTTAACCATTTAATATATCTCGAAGTTACACTAATCAGCAGAAGAACACAACAAAATCATTCTGTGACGTCACGCGCATTCTACCTATAACATGATAGGATATCTTTCCTCAAGAAGATAAAAATAACTGCAATGTCCTATTCTTGGTCAGGAGTGCAGATGACCAGTTTTTGCATAAAAAAGCACAATGTTACTGATGAAATTATGTCTGGTCAAATGCATTTGAAGTTCATCACATGGCCACAAGTACAAAGTGTCAGGTTGGCCTAAGGAATGCCTTGTTTCCCACAAAGGTAGACAACCTGACAAAGATATCAGATCAAAAGTTCTGCCTCACAACTGTTACATGAGAACCAACACTCCTAACACCTGACAACTTAATCATGAAAATGGCCTCTGATGTGTTCATTTGACCTCGCAGAACTTGTGCGCCTATTAAATTTAAAATTTCAATCATCTTTTATTGGAAGTTCCATGGTCAAATGTTTTGTTCTCCCATGGGTCTGAATCCTTCTTTTTCCACTACAGCCAATCTTTACGAGTGCACATACTCAGCCACAGTGCCAAAAGACACCATCAAATCTTTGCAAATGCGCTCATTCGGCCACTGTGAGCTGGGGGTCGGAGATGCTGTGCAAAGCATCACAGTCAACATCACAATGCTTGATGATGTCAGTGAAACAAACCAATACAAAAGTGTCTTGGAAGTTAAAACAGATCACAAGAAAGATTCTCACCATCCATTCGGCAGTGCCTGTAGCACAGCAAAATTGCGACTTTTGCGATCTGCAGCTACAAACACAGCTCTGTGCACCACTGGAATACGCCGTACTTGGATCTCCTCTACTCCTTCTCTCAACAAGAGATCCAACAGTCGAATGAGACCGAAGCCGTCCCCACAATCTGCGTGGAACCAAAATAAATTTTAATGTGATCAATTGATATCGCAGTGGTGTGGCATTTCTCACCCTGACCAGCACATTAACCCCTTCACTGCCAGCTATATTATACACTGATATGCCGGGGAGATTTTGCTTACAAATGACTAACCGTACAAATTTTGCCTATATATGCTCGAGGACACACTTAACCCCTTTGTCATAGTCCCGTACATCGTATGCGCTACAGGCATACTGAGTGATATGATAGGACATCATAGTCCCGTACGTCATACGGGCTACGGGCATACTGAGTGATGGGATAGGCCATGCATTATACAGGCTACAGGCAGGGAAGGGGTTAATGATGACATATCACTCACTACCTAATACCCCAACAACTGAAGGGATCACTTCTATAACTTATTAAGTCCATTAGACTCCAAAATAAAATGTATGGTTGTATATAAAGAACACCCAGTATACTATCTTCTGCCCAAAACACATTAACCCAGGACCATTATTATTATAGTTAAGTACCTAGAAAGAGCTGGTTTTCGGTCATAACGTGTGCAAAGAACACTTTTAGCTCAATATCTCGGTTTTAGCATTTTACGAATTAAGCACAATATAGAACTGAGCCTTCCCATTTGTTGTCAACTTAAATAAAAGTCTTGCTTCTCTACCTTCAAACCTTTAGAAATACAACTAATATGCGAGGTTTGGGGTGGAGGATAGCAGTGAGAAGAAGCTTTTATCTAAATGGATATCTTTTGACAGGGTTTGCTAGAACTGGTCAAACTGCCAGGCATCTCATTCTGCTTTTTCACTACACAGCATGTATATATATATATGTTGTAAATAAACGAAAATAAAATTTTAGTGTTTCGAAATGCTGACAGACATCAATATTGTGGCTGAACATTGGTATGTTGAGTTCCCACAGTAAACAATGTCTGCTGCAACAGTTTTCAATCTGTACACAAATTAGCACTTAAAGTTAAGAGATTGGTTATCTACATGTATGTAAAGGTATGATTTGTTCTGTTTACCTTTGACTAGTTCCTTGTTATGTTTGATGTCCACATCCTTGGAGATAGACGCTGATCTCTTGCTGCTTAGATAACCCATGAAAGCTTCACCACGAGCAGTGGTGAAGATAATACTATTGTCGGTCATGGCTACATCTGATACTGACAATTGTCGTCTCAACATAAAGTGACAGCGCTTCATACTTGGATCTGTACTGCGCCACAGTAGCAGCTGAAAGACAGGAGACTTTTGATGAAAGTGACACGATATATGAGTAAAGTGATCCAATATCCATGTTTGAAGACGAAAAATCTCAGCTGAAGTTGAACAAATCTCAATTTCTCATGTTAACATTGTTGCAAATATTACACATGATATTTGTTTTTGAAATAAAAACAGAATAGTGTTGTACATCTTCTATTCCAACGTGTGCCCAGGTATCTTGATTTCCAGAGGTTCTCTTCCTGTAAAGATGTCCTGGAGTTTTGCTCTCATAAGTTTTCATTTTATGTTAAGCTGCTGAAAAATTTACCAAACAAAACAAACCACCCATTTTCATCCAGGATATGAAATGACTAAAACAAACATACATTCATAAAAATTTTTAACAAACTGAAAACATCTTAGCCATTCCTGAGAACAGTACAGATGACAAAACTTATACTGACCACTCCAGCCTCATTCTTCAGCATTACCAGCAGGTCTCGACCGCCACTCTCAGTTAAAATATCTGGGCCGGCATTGTGATCTAAGTTACCTCCAGTAACCAACACCTGGTCTATCTCTTGACCTCTGAAAAGATTACAGAAGGCAGGAAGTTGTCAGGGTAGAGGCCGTAATGGCAGAGAACTTACATCACAATGGGGTGGATGAGACAATTATTTTTTAATTTATTTATCTTGAATTTGTGAACTGATTGTGAGTGGTAGAGTGACTGCGAAGTGCTTAGAGCTCGTATTGTGGGATTAAGTGCTAAATAAATGCCAATTATTATTATTATCATCTAATGGAATATGTCACACACCTGGGAGCACTGATGGGCAGAAGACCTGGATGAGAAAATGCAGTAACCAAATTCATAATTTTTTTTAAAATCTGTATCGGATCAGCTATTGATACTGACAGGTGGAGAAATTACATCACTGCAACACCTTAACTGTGACATTTTATGACATAGTTTTGAGTTTGGGACAGAATATGTATCATTCTATCACCAAAACTGTTGACAGATGAATAACACAGATATCTTATGACCAAGCTAATGTTTTTTGGGAGATCTTAGAGTTTTACAGCATATTAGCCTTGTTGATGAGATGCAGAGAAATCACAACAACTGAACAAACTGATATTACTTGGACATGATTTTGCGGCACTGGTACTCATGCAAGATGAAGACATCGCCTTTGGTTGTCAGACAGATGGTGGCCGCGTCAGAACATGCTACTTTGGCTATGCCAATGTCTGTGTGACGTAGATATGATACCTGGCGCAACTGACTCTGAAATTTCTCTCCCTTTTGATGACCTGGAGTGAAGAAACAAACAGAACATTTTCAAAATCCTTAATAAAAAAAATTCCCCAAATCACACGTTTAAAAGTATGTCTCATGCACAAATTCATAATCAACTTTTGACAGTAATACATACACATATGCACTGAGTAGCTTATGAAATTATCAAGTCCATACCTTCATGTACAATTCTGTCCCTAATGACAATACTGATGACATAAAATGCATCTGCATATCATGTAAATGATGCAAGTAGCCTTTCAGTAAAAAGTAGGAAAATCCCGAATGGAAACTACTGTAATAATAATAATAATAATATAAGTACATTTATATAGCGCCAATCCCCATTGAAGAGCCCTAGGCGCTTTAAAGAAACAACATGTCAACCACAGAGCAGAATGGAGCTGCCTGCGAGGCGCTCAACACACTGCACTGCTTCTTTCTCTCTCCCTGTCTCGCTCACTCTCTCTCTCTATCTCAGAGCAAATTGTAACGCAGCCTGTTAGGCGCAGTTCACAACTCACAACAGTTCACAACTCACAGCAGTTCACACAACACACAACTCAAATAATATTTTGAATATTTATTAATAACAATATATATTTAATAATGAATAATAAATTCTGGCGGGGGGGGGGGGGGAATTATGGATAAATTTTAATCTATTAATTTCAATTTTGCCCGGGCAGCGGCCTTTCGGCCTGCTCTTTACGATTTCCAACTGCCAAGGTATCTTTAACGTGCGCAATGTGCACACGGGCCCTCCGAATTTTTTCGTCCTTATCCGAGAAGACTAGGTACTCGATCCTACCCCCCAATAGGACCAGGGACTTGAAAATATGAGAAAAATCCAATTTCCAACATGCCTGCACTGCCCGGGTTTAGAACCCGGGACCCTTGGCATGAGAGGCGAGCACCTTGCCTCTAGACCACCTTGTCCCCCTGTAGACGTAATTGTTGCATGAAACAGCTGCAGGGAACCAGATCTATGTAAACTGAAACAGTTTTCTTTTCTCAAGCCTTAAACAAAAAAAAAAAAAAAGATAAAAAGGAAAACTGTCAAAGATAAGGAAACTTCCATTCCTAACATGTGTGAAGTAGCTAATGGAAGGTCCCACTCACCCAACTGTCCAGCGTTGAGACCAACAGTGAAGACACTATCTGGTGTCCACACCACTGTGTGGAAACGACCAACGCACACGCCACTGATACTCTTGCCCTTCAAAGGTTTAAGGTTCATCTGGGGACAACAGAAATTGTATTTTCAATCTTGTCTATTTACAATGAATGCAGATAGGACCAGAAAATCTTCATAGAGCTGAAAATGGACCAAAGCCACTCAAAGCACAGAGCCTAGCTGTAAACTTGCATATTTCATATTTCTATGAATAAATGATGATATATGAATATACAGTAGCCAGGATGGATGAAAATTTTTACGGGCAGAGATCTGCTCTGAGGCAGACAATTGCCATGATCTGGCTGCATACGTTGATATGAAATTGCTACCTGTGAAGTCTCTAGCAACTACACAACTTATACTTTCTGACCTCCACTGTGACCAACAATCTGCCCATATTAAACCCAAGGAATCTCTCCCATCAAATCTAATGGCAATGTTAAAGCTTCTGTAACAAATTAGCTTTCCTACATCAGTTTGTATGCATCACCACATAGACTTGCATAACGATTGCAAGCAAGAAACAACAAACATCCCCACTATAGAAAAGATTCTGACTGTAGTAATTGCACCAACTCTTGATTAGCCTACGGTGCAAGGGTTCCATGACCCTGTGAAAATATTGCTTGACTTATATTGCAGTTTACTTCTTCAGTCTCTTCAACATCCTTCTCAATTGCAGCAAGTTCTTAAGTACAACATTATTATCATAGGCCTCTATTGGTCATGAATGTCCATGAAATTTTGCATCCTGCTTTGACTGGTGGCGCAGGGTTCTTTTCCACTTAGCGTGATTATCTGCAAGGCTCTCCCAAGACTTTGCATCATCAATAACTTTCATATCTTTCTTGCACATATCCCTTCATCGCAGATGTTGGCAGCCAGTGATTCCATCCCAAATACCAGTTCTCTATAGAGGTTGTGTCCTTTAGGATGCACCCATCTTCCATGCAGTGGACATTGCCCAGCCAGAAGAATCTGTCATTTCTATGCCTAGCAAAAGTACAATATGATACAAGCACAACAATGTACTAGAAGTAAGAACATATGGCTAAAATTTTCCAGAGAAAGAGGCATGACCCAATAATGACTCTACCTGTCTGGGTACTGGACTGCTCTCCACCACTGGAGTCTGACCAAGCTGATGGTATGTGTTAAGACCAAATGAAAACACCACACCTCTGGAAAAGATAACATAACACTGATGCAGTTACAAGTACTCTGCTCCTATGATAGGCAAATCAAAACAATTTCAAACTTTTCAACTGAGGTCAAAAACTCAAAAATGTGGTGATGGAAAAATGAAAAGTTCAGACTTCATTAAGACAACAATTTAAGTAAAGTATTACTTAAGATTGCTTTTCAATTTGATTCATATGCTCGTCACATTTGAAACTGTAACACCCTTAAGCTACTTTGAGCTAATCTGTCTCTGGCGTGCCTATCAACTGAACCTAGTCCCCTCTGGCACAAACAGACTTCAGGCAAGTAAATGAACTGACTGCTTCAGTTTGGTTTCATTCCTTTAAAAACAATCAAATGGCTAAACAGGATTTAAGTACAACAGTACTGGGCATCCATAAAGCCACCATAAAATTGTCTGCATGTTAGAGATAGCTTCACTTTATAGCAACTGCAGGCAAAAAGTTTTCAACCTACCACTAAAGGCTTCAGATGTGCTGATGTTTGAATAAACTAGCAAGAAAACTCTACATCTTCACAATCTTATTCACTGCCAGCCTCTGACTTCAATTTCATAAAATGAGAATCAAACTAAAACACTGCACAGTGGCATCAGTAATGACAAAAAATTACTTCATCCTAAATGTTCATGTGCATAATAAAGAAGGGGACATACTCTTCAGGAACTTGCCAAAGCCAGGGGTCTCATAGAGAAATCTTTAAAACCACTGAGCTTTGACAGATGCTCACTAAGCTTATACTATCAGGCAATAAAGTGGAAATAACATTCAGTGTAAGAAAACAGAAGACCTTCAGTACATGAAATAATATGAACTGTGGGAAAGCTAAAACGCATGGGTATTTGCAAATCAGCACAAACATGAGCCTCTTGCAAAGCTGGTGTAGAACAAATAAAATTTTTACTTTAACCCTCTTTGTAATTTTACTCTGTCTTGCTTACAAGCAAGTTACTTGACATCTTATATTCACATATTATTCAGTCTCATCTGTAGTACAGACAGTCTTACCCTTCCATTCTAAGCACTGTGTGGTCAATGGCCGCTGCAACTTCTATACATGTATACTCCTTCATACTCTCCAGCACACGAGGGACCTGTCCAGAGAGATAAATATTGAGCATGCTCATCATATAGTAACTTGCAACCACAACACTTCATCCACCATATTCTAGAGTTATGTTCAATAGGTGGGGGAGGGGGAGATGACAGGTTATAAATGCTGTTGAAAAGACAAAAACAACTAATATTTCTGTCTGGATTCTTCGCTTTCCTTTTACAAACTGCACGTGAACATTGGATTCCAGTTTCTAGTAACCCTCAGGCTCCAAGGGTTTCAGATTGAAAGTGGTGAACTCATACCATAGCAGTAAATTTAACTTGGGTTGCTATTCTCAACTACAAACTGCCCTATGTAACCCTCACTTATTTATACCTTTCAGTTTCATATAGACAGGGATGGAAACTACTGACAAATATTTCCTGAACTGATATTAAAGCATCACAGCCACTTGCAAAAATACACCAGTATATATAGATAGATCAAGACATTTTCCGCTTCGGGGATACAAAATCTGTTTTAAAATCTGGAAATAAGAAATTTTCTGAGGATTCTCATCCTTGTAGAGCGCCTCTCTAACATGCTGCTGTGACCGACATCTAAAGTCATGGATTTGGACCATACATGGAACTGAAAATGGACCAAAACCACTCAACAGGCCTGAACCTAGCTGTGAACGTGCATGTTTTATATTTTTATGAATACATAATGATACATGAATATAAACAGGTTGTCAACTTTGAATGACAAAGTTCTACCTAGACTTTTTGGCTGAACAAAGTTACACATTACTTGTATGGGCCTTCTCCATTGTGTCAAAGTATCAAGGAGATTCAGTGTGTAATTTTTAAGAATTGCTAAAAAGAAAAAACTTCTTTGCTCTAAAAGCTGTGATGACACAAAACTTCAATCCTCGATTTCTCAAAAATCAACGGAAGGGGTCTTGTCATTCTAAGGGAATGAAGTGGAGAGCAGACAGAACTTTCGATAGGGCTAAGGACAGCTTTGAGGATAATTCCCACCTTTGAGAATACACCTCTAGAAATATTCTAACGATGAGACACCTGCCCACTCTTAGCCTGACCTACCAGTACAGTATGCTGATCCTCGTGTCCCAGTCGTCCACCATGTCCATGACCACATGTGTACACTTGACCAGCCTGGGTCAGGAACACACAGTGGTACTTACACAACACAATCTGTCCATGATAAAATGAAAAAAAAAAAATCAATAAACTCCTCAGCAGCAGCATGGCTTCCATTGTTTGAAAGTCATGAAGATTGAAAATACTTTTAGAATCAGAACTTTTGATGCTGGTTTTTGATAAAAGATACAAAATTATAGAATTTTAAATCTTGTGGTTGTTGTTTCACAGATAAAAAATTATATTAATAGATGTGGAAGTTTTAGGATGTTAACTTCTAAAAGTATGCAAATATGACATTAATAGTTTAAATGTAGTACTTTTAGGATGCTGACTGATAACAATATTCAATCCCCTTTTCCTCATTTTCAACCACTGCTTATCCTGGCTGTGCCAAAGACATCTCATCCATTGACCATTTAAGCCTGTCGCACACAATACAAAAATGTTTTTCACAACTGGATTGATCCTACACTGTGATGCAACCAAGTCAAGAGCCGGTTGTGTGGTACTGCAAGACGACTGTTCAATCAACATCTTACTGGAGTTGTTAGTGAGAAGACCCCTTGTCCGACATGATGGCGCGGAGAGCTGAGCACGTATGGGTGTGTCCCCGAGTGCGAGGAGGCTGGTTCTACACCAAAAATCCCCAAAGAAGCAACCAAGATGGGAAGCTTACAGTCAGTCTGTTGACCATCCCCACCACCTTTCCCTCATAGGACTAGCTATAGTTAAAGACTTGCCTGTCTGATAGAAATTCCAGATTTCTTGAATACCTCAACAGCCTCTGGAGACGTACGTTTATGTGGACTTGGGTGTCCCAATGTACTGTTGTTGTTCTCTCCCCAGGTGTACACTTCACTGGGTTCTACAAGAATCATGAAAGTCTTCAATTTAATTTGTGACTTTTATATTCCAGAATATTCTTATTGATGATAGCATTCCTGCTTTCATCTTATATGTATATTCAATTAGTTGAAACCAAAATGAAGCTACCCAAGAATAAAATGAATATTGAATAAAATGCCTGCCACTGCAATGGACATGTCTATTCCCTGGCTGTAATGACTGTCTCTGTGGTCTACTCATTCTTGAACCAAATAGGTCTCACAGACTTGTATAGTAACTGACAGAGTTTGGCCGTCAACATGCAGGCAACAAAAATCAATGTTTTTTTGCCACCTGCAATTTTTGTTTGGTTCATGCTTTCTTCCATGACAGAGACACATCATTAAATATACTCCAGTTTTGCCGTGTTTCTTCTCAAATTAAACTTCTCCTGTAACTTCCAACACAAAAGTTTCATATCAGATTTCCTTCAACTTTAATTTGCAAGTTTATCCCATCCTGTTTATCTTAAGATCACTCAACTCTAAGAGACATAATATTGGTATATTGAGGTAATGATCACACTAACCATGCTTATTCAGGTTTGTAACTTACCCTTTGTTGTGTAGGTGACATAGGCAGGCCTATCCAGCATGGTAATGTCCAGTGGATTCAGGCCTTCAACATCTCGGACCTGGACATCTGCATTAAACTGGAAATAACATATTTTATAAAATCTGTACCAATTCTTTCTTGGGTGGAAAGCACCAAGTTCTATGGTGATAAAACTGAGGGTGCTATGTCATCTTTTTCATTAAACATTCTTGTAATGATGAAACCACATCAATAATCACCCAACGGTGAAAGCTGCCAGGCATTTATTGTCATCATAATCTGAACAAAACCAAAGTTTTACAGCTGTTGGTCTTCAGTTCCATCATCTACATGCTACATCACAATTTTTGTTTGATATATTTACATCTGGGATTATATATAAAATGCATCAGAGGTTTTATTTAACAAACAATACACCCAATCACTCTAAAAATAATGGGCGTAGTCTTTTCTTGTTGGCCTTTTAAATAAATGGCAAACTTATGACCAGCTGTCTACGATCAGATGCATTCTGAACTTGTCTGAAAGAGAGTAATATACTAATAAACAATTCTAATGGAGTCAATTAAAATGCACTGCATGCAACAGTAAACATCAGTCACATGACAAAACATCAGGTAAAAACAAAATATGTCAGGCAATGCCACAGAACTGAGATTATGGCACACCTGCCCAAGTTGAGTATGTCAAGCAAAATCATGGTTGGGCCTCATAATATCAAATTTTTAATTTTAGTTGATTTAAAATATTCTGTCTGCTATTGTATTCCAACAACGGAATGGTAAATTTTTTGTCCTAATCATCATTTTCCTTGATTTTCTCAGCCTGGGCAGCTGAAACATAACTACAAATTCTGTGCCGTCGACTCACATAATTATATATCTTCAAATCCAGAAAACATTGGCCGTCCTCTTCTCTGCCAGGTAATAGTGCAATTTTGTCACCACCAGTGATTCTCTCACCTGCGTAAGTAGCCGAGCACTGCCGAGCTGCCCATACAGCAAAGCTCTATGCAGGGCTGTGTACCCTGACTCCATGTCTTTACTTGTCACATCCACCTTCTTCTCCTCCAACAACCACTCCAAGATTTCCGTCTTGCCACAGGAAGCAGCCATGTGCAGAGCTGTTCGACCAAAGGTGTCTGAATAACGAGCCCAGTTGTGGCACAAGGTAGAATAGGCCTGAAACTGCTTCAAGTTGCCACGTGCAATCAGAGAAATGATCTCCTGCACATGTCTGCGGGACCGGCATTTTGGTCCACATTCTTTTTCAAGGAGAACCAGAGGCATGATGGCAAAATTAATGATGCAGTCAGTCTTTCTGCTTAATACTTTTTTGGTTTGTATGAACTATGTTCTCACTCCAATGGTAAAGTCCTTTATCAAAGGATCCAAATGTCCAAGAGATGAAAAGAAAATACTCAAGGCAACTGTCAATATGAAGGGAGGAATTGTCTAAACACCTGACACTCTGTAATGTCAGTTTCAGCTGGTGTCCTTCTCCCAAGGCAGCGAACCATCTATAGACAAGTCACATCCTCCCTAGCGGCTGAGGGCCCCTCCTGGGCATGCCCTAGCCGCAGTGATTTAGTTCTCCATAATTGCAAGAGCAATCCTGAAACATAAAAGTCATGACTGACCATCAGTTTTTTATGGGTCTGGGTTAAGCAAGAGGATTGATTTCATCATTAATCCATTGCATTTGCACACTGGTTTAAATAATATTTTTAAAAAAAAAAAAAATCACCAGCTCCTTTTCTTTGACTGTAATGTAATTTAAAGATTAATATGATATCATGATGCAGTGCATGAACAAGTTTTTTTTAAAAGATGGTTATCATTCTACTGATGTGTATTGTGTTACTGAATTTCACTCTGGAGAAGAAATAACACTGAGTTTGCTCCTCATTACTGTTCTAATTGTTCATGGATTTGATTTTAATGCATACATGTAGGATCCCAAGTGGGTCAGAACTACTCATGAAATGCACTGAAATTTGAGACACAATTTCTTGGTTCACCATTCAGTTTCAGATTTTAAAAATGCACAATTCCTCTTGAATTCCCTTCTAATCAATGCCTCAAAGAGCTTTTGTTTCTCGGGCCAAAGGCTGTTGGCCCCCTGTTCTTATAAAAGTTCTCACGTAGATCATCTTTCAGATCTAATTTCTTGTACCAACAATTGTATCATCAAAGTAAAAGAATGGATGAACAGCAATAGATTAAAACTTAATGAAGATAAAACTGAAGTCATGTTGTGTACGAACCCCTATGTTGCTAAGATAAGCGATCTACCAAACATCCAGTTGAACATCAACGGACATATCATACAATCATCTTTGTGTATAAAAAATCTAGGCGTTCTTTTTGACTCTGATATGTCTTTCACATCCCAAGTAAATAATATTTGCAGAAATGCACGTTTCCAACGAAGAAACATCAGCAGAGTTCAAAATTTCCTCACAGAAGCTATTACCAAAACTTTAGTCACTTCACTCATTTTATCTCGAATAGATTATTGCAATTCTCTTCTTGCTGGAATAACATCAGATAAACTGTCTAAAATTCAAGCCATTCAAAACAATGCAGCCAAATTGATTACCAAGAAAAAACAAGCTGACCACGTTACGCCTTTGTTAAAAGAACTGCACTGGCTTCCTATAACAGAAAGAATTACATACAAAATTGCTGTTTTTTGCTATAAATGTTTAAATAACACGGCACCCAGCTATCTCAAAAATTCTTTACAAGTTTACACACCATCTCGTTCACTAAGATCATCAAGTGACAAAACAATCTTAAGAATCCCATCTAAAAACTATAAAACTATAGGCCATAGATCCTTCAACTATTTTGGACCTTTTGTCTGGAACCAGATACCCTTGAACATTCATGAATCACCGAATCTTGAAAGCTTTAAGAAAAGCGTAAAACATCACCTTTTCCTCCGAAACTTTTATATTTTCAAAATTCTATTCTGTACTTTGATGTTACAATTGATTATATAAGCTAGTGTTATATGACTAAGAGCGTCTATGTGTGTGAAACTGAAAGTTTGTATGGATGAGAGTGCGTGTTTTAGTATGAGATTTGGAAAGTGTATGCATGAATTATTGATGCAATGTACAGCGCATTGAGTAATAATTTTATTAGAAATGCGCTATAGAAATTCTATTTATTATTATTATTATTATTATTATTGTGCCTTCTCTCTTGTTGATGTCGTTTTGCTAGTTTCGTGGGCGCCAGAGATGACAAAAAGAAGAAAAAAAAACAGGAGAGAGGAAGGCCCTACCATTAATGCCCGGCCCCCTCGGGGGCTTTGTCTCAAATATTATAGGCCGCCCTTATCCGTCAACATTATCGACAGATACTGCCCAGGTTTATCCGTCAACATTATTGACGGATACTGCCCAGGTTTATCCGTCGACATTATCGACTGATACTGCCCAGGTTTATACGGCAACACTATCGGCACTATTGACGAATGACAAACAACAACAACAACAGACAAACTGGATTTTAACCCTAGTCCTGCGGGAGGCCACTATATTGGCCTCCCCGCGCAACACGCGAGGCCGTTATTTTGTCCGACACGCTTAACCGCGGGTCCTGCGGGAGGCCACATTTTTGTATAGCAACGGTGCGCCTCGCGCTTTGGTTATTTGGTTGCCAAGGCTGTCGTTGTTGTTGTTTTTTCACGTTTTTTTTCCACACTATTTTCGCGTGTTTATCTATCCTGTCACCCCTACTATATCTAACAAAATGGTATCGTCCGATTATGTTTATTACGATGCAACTGTTCGCAACTATTCGTCATACTCGTGTAATAGTACTGACGGTCTGAAGTTTGAACTGGGGAAAATCTTGGGGAAATTTTTACTTTGATGCTGGTTGTCGTCTACATGTGAAATGAGAAGAAAGGGGCCATGTGCATATTTGAGACGCCGTTCTACATCTGTAATTATGAATTCCGATGTAATATTAGGGCATGCTGCATAAAGGCGTCTGTCAGTAGGTTTTTCATCAGGGAAGACTGGGAGAAAATGACCGACTTTGTTGTTGGTCGTTGTCTTTATTTGATGTGTTATTAGAGAGATACTGTGTTCCTTTGATTAAACCGCTTTTCAGTACATGTATGTGCTCTATGACCTGGAACTGGAAATCAAATCTCTCGCTAAAACTAACATTATAGTAAGTGAACGCTTTACATAGTAGAGGACGGAGAAGGCAATGCCATGATACATGTGGTTAGTAAATTAAGCGAATGGCTTAAAAAATAATTTGTTCACCTGAATGGCCTGACACAGGGACAGAAAAAGCGCAGAGGTCTTGGGAACATGATAAAACATGTGCTAAACGGCATGTAAATGCAGAAAATTTTTGATTTGGGGCCTTCCATTTCACAATAAAACCTATTGCATATCATCACAAGTACTTTATCCAAATATCATAGGGGTCCCTTACGATTTATCCACCACTATTGTTGTTATTGCGTTCTGAAGTATACGCGATACAGGTGTTCACACGGACCCGATTGACCCGACCGCCGAGGTTATCGGCAACACGCGGACGATTGGCTGACTGGCCGCTGACTATCTCCGCACGGGGCGTCACAGGACGAGGGTTAAAAAATTACCAAAGACACTGATTATTGTCAACATTATTGGCAGATACTTGGGTTTATCCGGCAACACTATCGGCACTATTGACTAATGACAAACAACAACCACAACAAACAAACAAGCAAACTGGATTTATTCCTAATGTTATTGGATTAAAAAAAATTACCAAACACATTGATTACCGATAAAAAGACTTCTATAAGAAAAAAAAAAAAAAACACCCTACCCCACTGAGAATCGAACCACTGTACCCCCGATAGGCAAATAGATACAAACAAAAAAAAAAAACAACTGAATTTCTTCCGTCATTATTCTTGGATTAAAAAAAAAATAATTGATGCCTAATAAAAAGACGTGACAAAAAACAAAAAAAAAAGCTGCCGTGCTGAGAATTGAACCACTGTCATTTGACTGATGGGCAGAGATGCTAACAACTACGCTATTGAGAACCCTAACTACTTAAGTTAGTTAAATGAGAAAAGTCTTACTAAATAAGTATGACCAAACCAAGAAAGCCATACCAACGGATTAGACCTGAACCTTCATGTATCTATTAAATCAATAAAATTCCAAGTCTCTCCAATTTCAATACAGTTTTCAACACTCGCCCAATATGAAGGCTGATCGCGTCGGGATGTACGCTCGTACGGAAAGGGAGGAAGAAGGAGAAAGGGTTCAAATCAGGGGAGATGACTTGCAAATACAGAAATTATGTTGACGGATAAAAAAAATCCTAGGGAAAATTTTATCCGTCAGTATCGACGGATAAACACTTTGAACATTATATGGATGGTATTTTTAAAATAAATTTTGTCACATGCCGGCAGTGCCATGACTTTCCCACTGTTACTGTGTGTTATAGTTCATTACATTCACAGATTATTCCCGGACATGCAGTAACTGCATGTTTTTTATATGATGCAATTTGGCCCAAGCTATCAATTTAAAATATCACTGGTCTGACTGAGATCAAAATGAATTGAAGGCATATGTCAGTTGTCACAGTAAGGATTACTCAGCGATATCCGTGTCTGCAGAGTATGAGCTCTCTCTTGATGTATCTGTCTTTTGTTACATGACTTTGTATATGGTGTAGTAAATATAATGGCCAAAGTCACAGCATGCACGAGTGAAACTAGAAACATTACTCATTAGTGAAACATCAGCCTACTCATGACATAAGTGACCAAAACTCCAAAGGTTTGCACCTCGAGTCGTCCAAGTCTATGCAGTCAAACTCAGATGAGTTTATGATTGCGCTTACCTCGTTTAGATGGCAGCGACGCAGGAAAAGATAATGGCAGCAAAATTGGCAGCGATAATAATAAAATTAGATTTCATCGTCCCACTTTTCATCTTCAGATTGCACCACATACAGTTCATCTGCTAAAGACGACGTCAGAGGACTTCATATCACAGACCGAATGCGGAGTTCATAGAAAGAAGAGTTCTCGCGGAGTTGTTGTTTTTCCCGAAGTATTCTCCCCTTGACCAACTTGATTTGGCTCTTAGCCGGCTAGAAGGAAAATCTTATTTTATCAACGTGTTTACGATTAAAAGTGACTGTTGCAGCCTTTCAAGAAGCAAATAGGAATTATTGCGAGAAAGAAAGCATTGCTCGGTCAACTTGATAAAAAGAATTTTGCAGCAGAGATATTATAAGCCTACATAATAGTTGTATTATATCTGTGGTTTTCAGGCTCTCCCTGTATATATAGGAGGACGACGGGGAGCGGTGATGGTATAGTGTCAAGGACTGCTCCAATTGTGCTCCTATCCCTCATTATAATGCGTTTTAAAAAAAATCCTCACCCAATCTGGAGCAGCTGGTAGTGTGCACAGTTGAAAATAATCATAATCTTAATGTCTATGATGCTTTTCTTGTTGTTGTTGTTGTTGTTTCGATGGATCTCTTGTATTTTGTAGGTGAGGGGAAGGTGCAGGGCGCACTGCTTAGGGCGCCAAGTGGTAAGGGGCACCACAGAAGGGGGAAATGGAGCACCACAAACCATTTCTCCAGTACCGGATTTACCATCTTTCAGCTGAATTAGGGCACCATAACAAATGTCTGTATTATACATATAGGCCTACACCCTGTAGATAAAACACAGCTAAAACAGCACGCCGTGGCACCACTTTCTTTCTAGTATGCTTCAAAATGTTCTAACTTGAATAGTACAAGAATTCCTAGTCCAATTGCTCCAACAATTTCCGAGTTATTACTGTTTCAGGTAGGGGCCTCGTCTTAATGACCCAATATCCGTTATGTTAATAATTGCATTACGTTATGTTGTATGGATGAACTCAGTATGTAATACCTTTTTGCTTTGAATGGATCATTATATCGAGCGGATGGTTATTTTAGTGAGTACAGATAATGCTGTATCTTCAATAAAATTTCCTTTTCTCTTTCCATAATTGTTCATCAACATCGACTTCTATTGAAAAAATTGTTTTTAATCTTTTTTATTTGTATTTTTTCCTCTGTAACATTTCAAAATGAACAGATAGTTGAAAATTTGCGCTTGGGGGGGGGGGGGTTTCGTTATAAGTGTATGTGAATAATTAATTGCTTAATATTCCGTTCCGTCATATAGTGTTAAAATGAACAGATATAATAAGAACTGATTCTTTTTAAGTTAGACTCTAGCTTGATTTTGCTTCTTTACTCTAAGTAAAATACCGTATCTAGACAGAGTTATTAAGAAATTGTGATTTCTACAATATTAATATGTGCGTAAGAAAATCCTCAGGTGGAGCGAGACAGATGACGATCTTCAGAGGAAGAGTGGATAATTCTTTCATTTAATGTTTCGGCCTTTAGCTTCCTGACATCTTCTAGAACCCCGGCCACACCGAGTTCATGACTCTCGGTGTTCGCCACCCACCTTTTTCCGAAATATTAAAGTGTTTGTTCATATTGAACGAGAAACGATTTGTTTTGCTCATAGAACAATATTCCACGCACTAAAGTGTACCTATGCTGAACACATGATAGTGTTTCGCACAATTTGGCACTGTAGAAATTGTTTTTTTAATAATTAGATCTTTATTTTTTTTTTTTTTACAAAGCTCGAGTACCGGTAAGCAAACTCCAAGTTTAGTGTGAAATGTGGGCCCATGCAAAATTTCAAGTGAATCCAACAGACAGTTTTCGAGAAAATCGGAGTTGATGCCGCCCTATAAAAGACGAACTGTGTGGTGGCGTGTGAACTGATTTTTTTTTTTTTTTTGGTAAACAAACAGCTTAGCTTAAGCGCAAACAGCAGGATTGAGTAGAATCTATGTAGCTCTATCTTGAGTAGAAGTGCCAAGACCTCAGAACACAGGGAAATCAGATGGTGAAAATTGTGGTAGTGGTGGTATACATCATGGCAGTGTGGTCCTAGTGGTGGTCTCATGGTTGGGGGTAGTGGTGGATGTAGGGAAAATAATGATGGTTGTGTGTCGTGTGGTGGGGGGGGGGGGCGGATGACCCTGGTGTTACGAATCTGGAAATGGGTAGTGCCCTCTAGCTGTTATGAAGAGGGTCTTCTCAATGATGATATTATGACTGCATTTTAAATCGAGAGGTATTTACTATTTAATCTTTCGTACCATGCCACACACTAAGAACAATCTGAATAAGTTTCATAAACAGACCTGCAGGGCCACAAATTTAATTACATTAAATTTCCTAACAATTTTGTCTAGATCTATTACATACTAAAAGACAACATCAGCAGCATCAAATGAAAATTCAATAATATGTCACTAGAAGTCTTCTCTAGATTCCTATAATGTTATGATCATTCTGACTCACAAACAATTTAATTACTAGTCATATATCTCTCAGATATAGTCTGCCTACTATCTATCAAGCAATATACTAATATCGTCTCTGGCGACGATGTCATCTCAGCTATTTGTGCCTACCGCTTATAATGGATCAAGCTCGTCAATATAAACTGACGTAGCTAAGTCTATTGGATCTACTCTAGGATGGGCTGGCAATCCCCAGCCTCATCCAGACAAATCAATCCCAATTCACAGATGTGTATGCCAAACATTCATACTAGTTGCAAGTCAATATAAATCTTTGTCTTGCATTCTTGGGTAGCACTCCTAGCATATGCGGCAATCCTGTCCTACTGGATAAATTATGTTCAGCTCCTCGTTCATTGTTGAATCATCAAAGGACAAACACTTACACTTGGTCCCTGGTATTAGGAAAACCAGGGAACAGTAGACAATAGCAGTGGGCATATCTCATTCAAGCATATGGCTTCATCTCAATGTCTATAGTGGACTAGACATGAATCAACAGTCTTGTGATTCTTCAGGCAGAATCGTGCCGACGCCTGCACAGATTGGAATTTTCTGTATGGAGTAATGGACATAGGTATGGCTACACTTTTATACTGTGCAGCCACCTGCAAATTACCGTCCAAATCCCTAGATTTGATTGGTGCATCCGTGCGAGCTCATCTCGCAGTATTAATATATTCTACGTGGGAGTTGGTCACGGCCTTGTACTAAAACAGACAAGGTCAATTTAAAATGTCAAAACAATTACTGAAATCTTTAAACCCTCGTGCTTTCTACATTTTATGTACGAATTTCTGAACGCGACTAAGCGTCTTAAACTATCTATCCTTATTCACCCCTTCTCTTCCCTTCTAAGTGTTCATCAAAATCACGGGGTCGAGAATTGCACTGTCACTCCTAACTTATCCATTTATTCTATCTCGCCCCACTTTCTTTCCATCTCTAAGAAAAAGTGTTTCAAAAACAAACTGTTCACGAGGACAGTTCAAGGACAAATTACGCTGGTTATAATCAACGAGACCGTGAAAAATCAACCCCTTACAAGTCGTGACCCAGCACGGCATTTATATTACTTAACCCCTGACACCTGGAAAGAACAATGCATGTATATGCTGAAGTTGATTTTGGTGTACTATCAGTGGTAGTAGAGGTAGACGCCATGGTGGTTGTGGTTGAAGTTTGTTTTTACTGACTGATGTTTTTCCCATTTTATGTTTTTGTCACACACACTATTTATCATCATCATCATCATCATCATCACCATATTAATAATATTAAAGAAGAATGAACCAGAAAAATGCACACTTCTTGTTCGCCGGAGTTGATACCGGCATTGCGTCACCTTAGAATGACAAGATTCTATCTCCATATTTTGGCCAAACTGAGTTACACGCTACACACTACTTCTACAAGCCTTCTCCGTTATGTGTCAAAGTATCAGGCAGATCCGATGTGTAAATTTGTAAGTACATGTATTACTAAAAAAAACAAAAGTCATATCATCAAAAACTGTGAGCACATGAAGCTTCAATCATCAGTTTCTCGAAAGTCGTTCTAAAGGGACGATGGGATATTGATTTCATGTGAAAACATTTATTTTCTTCACCTTTTTCTAAGACACACACAGACACACGCTGGGCATTCATCACACAGATAACAGGAAATCAGCCATCATTATAACAATAAAATTTATTTCTAACCAAAGATAAACAGTACCAAGTCTGAAAATACTCAAATTCGGTATATTGCATAACAAAAAGGCTACTTGCATCTTTACTTCATTTCTCTTTCTCTCTCTCTCTTTCTCTCGTTTATTCAAAATGAACAACTTGTGAAACAGACTTTACTAAAAAAGTTGCAGAAATCACAGTCAGAAACATAGGAAGAAAGTGCTACTTAATTGTGATAAAACTGAGGTCCCACGTCACATTCTTCGAAGCAGATGTAGGCCTAGATCTATTGTGCATCACTTAGTTTTGGGACACTTTGGCTACAAGCCCGTTCTCTGCATGCATGTTTTATGTTGTTGTTGCTGCTGATGCAGACAGATCTACGCCGGTATAATTGCTACCCTTTGACAAGAATTGTTTTATTATCTCAAGTGAGATGGAAAAAAAAAATTCAAGCGGAAAAATGGTTAAATGCGGGAAAAACAGGTCAGGTAAAAAAAAAAAAAAAAGTTAAATTTGGAAAAGGGCGAGGCGGGAAAATAACCGAGTGGGGAAAAATTCAAGATATGTTACGCCGTACTTCATTAGTTAACATAGTGATGGGTTGGGTGGGGTATGTATCTGGGTTCTTTCATCTCGGTACAAAATAACAGTCTTTGATTAAATGAATGTGTCAGTAATAACTCCTTGTGTATTTATATTATTAACGCATTTACAACACCTAACCCTAATCCTAAACCCTCCATTCCACCAGCCTTTTTTTTCCCCTCTTGACCTTTTTCCCGCTTGCCATTTTTTTTTTACCAGATGTCTTGTATTCCGCTTGACTTATTTCCTAAGCTGGTCAAATTTTGGCCTGTTTGACTTTTTGTCCTGATTTTGCGGCGCTAGTGTAATCTAGGTCGTGATAGAAAAAGGGTGGGTGACAAAGAGACCCTTGGTTAACGCCTGTTCAAGTCTACATAGGGTTATATACTTGAAATGCCGTGCTGGCACTGGAATGGGTATTTTTTCTCCATAATTATACTTGTTGGGTAATCAGTGATTCTGCGTCTCTTTTCTGTCATTCACAAATTTCAACATTTTACATAATTTATATTCAAAAGCGTTCAATAATTATGTCGCTGTATTGCGACTTTCAGCCCATAAATTTGACTAGTCATGAAGTTTCCGTTTTCGGCCTTTACTAAAGACTCGAAGTACAGTTTGCCCATTTCGTCTTTGTTAATGGTGACAGAAAGTTTCAAATTTCGATCCGTTAATTAATGTTTTATTATTTTTCTGTACAAGCCTCCTTTCATAATGTCAACTAGTTCTGATATTTTCTAAGAATTATTATTACTAGATGCGCTACCCAGCATTATCCGGGATAAATCAGTGAACCCATCGTTGTGCCCCCCCCCCCTCTCTCTCTTTTTCTGTCTCTCTCTCTTTGATCTAGAAAGCAGAGATATGCTACTAATATAAATATATTTATTAAGTAGGCCACTGGCCTTATTACAGATTCCATGCGCACCAGAGCACTACGCACCCATGCACCGTATTGTCTCCAGTGCGGCAGGCTTACTACAGGGAGCCAAAACAAAGATCACTGTATTTTACATTTTTACAACTTATTTAAAAATACTTGAAACTTGAATCAACACACTCGATCTATAGGCCTACAAAGCGATTGGGCTGGATTAATTGTCACTTTAAAAAATTAATTTTATACTTTTTGAAACTGTCATTTAGGGTGTACCGTCGAGCAAAAAAAAAAGAGGCCAAAATGAACTACTGCCTCTACTATGTTTTTATAACAAGATTTAATTCTTGTACGGAGATATGTTCTGTTCAGCCTCCATAACACATTAAATTTCTACCGAATGGCCAAACACAGGATATAACCAAACTACTCGGTGGTTAACCCTTTGACTACGGACGCTGTGAAAGCTAGATGTTCTCAAATCCATATATTGAGATCCACTTATTTCAATTATTTTAAACGGTAAAATACGAATCTAAATCAGGCTATTGGTCTGTATTTAAAAGCTAATAGAGGAAACAAAACCTGTAATTGACTGAGCAGTAAAGAGTTAACAGTAATGCTGTTTCGGTATTAAAAGGGTTAAATAACATTCGTTGGGTAATATCATGACAGTATCGACGCGTCAAGAACAATCTGGTTCGGTCGCATGACGCATCATCTTACCTACAAACACATCCAGGATGCCACATCTGTAACAGCTGTCAACACAATGGAAACTAATACCTAGTATGATAATACATGCATCCCGAAGCGTAATTACTGTAGTCAGGATAAAGGCACTCGGCCAACAGTAAAACAAACAATTAAAAAGTCACAACAATGATGATAAAACTACTGATGATACTCTATTGTCAAGAAATGACGATGGTAGAAATGATGTAGTGAAATTTTATATCACCTAGTGTCCGTTTTTGGGTCAGATTCACCATAGACGCAAGACTCGCAAAAGATGCCATACAGATTCAGATGCAGCTACATTCACGCACTGTACAGAACCTACAGACCGAAAAATGTGCACCCCAAACACAAATACCGGTACAGAAACAGAATATATAATAGGTTGATTTCGTTAGGATGGAAAGTAACTCGTGATTATCATGTGCTATTACATGGGTGAGAGATCGCCTTTTTCTGTCAGTTCCTCTGTTACAGTGCAAAGACACATTTCAGATATTCAGCAGAGCCAGTCAACCCAGTATTCAAACATCGATGCAAAATTTTGAACTGCACAAATAACACACCAGTGAACAGAATCATCCACATAGCAGAAGGCACACAGAAAAACTGTAAAGACAGGAGGAGATAGAAAAGACATGGGTGGACTCTCTGCAGCGAAACAAGACGTTCAAACGTCTGCGATTTTGCATCAATCTTGCCACATGCCATGGAATCAAACAAACAATTTCTTTAGTTTTCATGTCACACATCAATATCCTCGTCACTGTCCTGTTCTCTGATCGTGTACACGCTTTTATTCACAGGCTCGTAAGTCCTGTCGGCCATCTTGAGACCCCCTTCACTATCGCTACTGTCATCATGGTTCTTTGCTCTTCCTTCTTCATCGCTGTTTAGTGCATCTGAAATGTCACTGTCTGTCATTTTAATGGACTCATCATCTTCATCGCTGTCATCACTGTGAGAAAGCGTTGCCCCGGCAACGAGAGGGTGGCGTTGCTTAGAACCTAAACTTTCCATTGCAGTCCCGACTTCAAAAACCTTTTTCCGATTGGACCCGAAGTCAGATTCGGCGGGTTCCGTTTCTGACGCTGATTGGTCTGGATGCTCATGATGAGACAGATTAAAGACTGTTGATTCTTCCGGCGCTGGCTGTGTACGCCTGACCGCCGGGGCTGTCTCTAATCTGTCAGACGAGTCACTTGAACTGTCTGAAAATTTTATTCTTGAAATAATTTTCTTTTTAGCTACGTCGTTTTTGTCTGCATCTGAAGTAGCAGGAATTTCTTCGGGCTCGTTGTGGCCAGATTCAGTTGCTGGAGAAGCCACTGGCATTGCCATGGACGCTGCTACCACCGCGCCTTCTTCGTGGGAGGAGCTGTCCTTATCACTTTCAGAGTCGTGGATTCCTGTTCCGAAGTCGTATGACTTTGCCTCATTTGAAGACTCTTCACTTGAGGTAGGCAAACTTCCCATTTCTGACATGTTCGAATAATCTGAAGCACTGTGCTCTCTGGGGGGCAACTCAAATCCCAGTTTTCTATCGTCGTTGGGTATCTCTTCACTCTGGTCATCGGCATGACCGCTAGGTCGACCTTCGCTGTCCTCTTCATCCAATTTCTTCCCTTCAATCTTCTCAATCTTCTGACCAGACGCCTGTCCATCTCTCAAAATCTGAATGCTACCGTCATCCGAACTGCCATTGTGTAGTTGTATTGGGGTTTCTTTATGTTCATTGCCACTACACAGATCAAACTGGGACTTGGAATCTGGGGACACTTGGGTCTTTGTTGCTATTTGAGTTGGCTCGTCATCCGAGCTGCTATCACCAGGATCAATCTTAGTAAACGTACTTCTAACTTTAGGTGAGTCCTTCACATCACTTGCTCCGGTATCAACCTCAGTGGCAGCCAGACTGTCTCCTTTTCCGATACCTGGCTGAAGCACTGTATTAGATGTCGACTTAACCGTTGGAATTCTATCTTGACCTTCATCCTGTAATGTAATACCTTCCTTCTGACTGTGTGCCATATCCTCAGCGCTGTAGGGTAGTGACTGATCCTTGGTGTCAGAATTCTCATGTTTAACTGCATCCTGCTGGTCCGTATCGATACAACCTTTTGGGAGGGAGACGGTACTGCTTACGTCCTCACAATGCTCCAGTGATTGGTCAGAATCGTTTGATTCTAATCGATCCGACCCACTCGAAAGCCAGGATTGAATGCGATCCGATTTCTGTTTCCAGTCCTCGTCCGATTTCGTCCCGGGCTCTTCTTTGTCTTCGTGTGTGTCCTTATGCTCAGAATTCGGTACACTTGCATCTGCCCGGGTGTTAGAAGTCGAAGCTCGTGGCTCAGGGTCAGGTGACCAATCATCTGTCTCGTTGTTGTCGTTATTGCCTACACTGTCAAGCACGAGAACACCATCTTTTGACTTTTCCAAATCCTCGTCTTCGTCGTCCAGATCTGTCACGAGATGTGGATTGCTGTTCACTGAGGTCAATGACAAGCATCTTTCTTTCTCCTCCTGCGGTATATCGTCGAAATGTTCCTCGTCACTGCTGCTGCTACTACTGATGACAGAGGAGGTGAACGACGCTGGGCGGTCTCGGATGTCTACGCCCACCACTGCAGCTGTCAGGTCTGGTAGTTCCTGAGAACGATGAGCTGCTGTGAGTTTTTTGCCTTCAACCAAAGATCTAGCGTGGGCTGATAACAAAAGTTCATCGTGCATGGACATTTTTCGAGCTGATTTGGATGGGTCCACGCTGAAACTTCGTGGCCTATGGACCTTAAGGGGTTGGTCCACACTCAGTGATCGTGACCTTGCTTTGACGTCCGCCCACACTTCTTCAAAGGACGGTTGTTGGAAAAGTTTCATGGCAGTCTTAACGCATTCACTGTCCTCTTCTGGCTGTGTGGGAGTTGTATCGTGGGGCAATTCGTCTCTGGAGGAGAGAGAAACAGTACTTGCACTCTTCGGTGGCTTTCGTCTGTCTGAATTGTCCTCGGACTGAGAGTTGGTCTCTGATGGCTTTTCACTTTCACCAACATGCTGCTGTGAAGATGTAGAACTACTCTCGTCCGAACTCGCTCTTGTCTTCTTTTGACGACGCTTGGGAACAGGAGTTTGTCGCTGCTCGGCCAATATCTCAGAGATGTCTGTATCGCCCGAGTCTACACTCTTGGTTCTCTCTTTCGGCGTTTCTGCAGCTGGCTGGTCTGGTTCGGCAGCGGAAGATCCTTGCTTGGCCTCCTCAGCCTTCCCGGGTGTCTCCTTTTCATTTTCATCCGCCGCCTTCCTGAATAACCAACTCTTCCTTTCTAGGAAGATTCGTTCCCTTTCCTCTTCATCGTCGATATCGTCACTGACAAAAGCCTTGTTGTCGTAGTGGATCATGTTGTTGACTGGGTTGTATTCCTCCGATGAAATATTTGCGGAGTTTCTATTGCTGAAGTAGTCATCGGCGTCGTCCCGGACCAAGGCTGGCGTTTGTCGAGGTCGAGCATATTGAGGGTTGCTGAATTTCCCGAACTCCCGACCAATGATCATTCTGACCGGGTACTTTTTCCGGTAGCAAATGTAGACACCCACCAGCACGGAGATCAGAATGGCTAGCGGAATGACCACTCCTACTGCTATCTTCCAGTTGTCGCTCGAGTCATCATCTCCACTGTCACTCCTTCCCTGCGTGGTGGGCTGGACAGGGCTCACCTGCCTGTTGCCTGGGATCTGCAGAGAGGGCAAGAATGAGGAATGATTACCCAGGTATACCAGGATGTAAATTGTGGCCAAGTCGGACCTGGTCCCCAATTTCCCAGCGCTTCCCTTTCGTTCATAGCCGCAGGGTGAACACGAAAAACAAAGTTCTTTATATGACCAAAGGCAATAAATCCAGCTGCAAGGAGATAGCGCTATCATCACCATAGGTGAGAGAAAACAGCCAAAGTCTGACCGGCGTTGAAAAGAAAGTCCTTACCTAAATTTCATCCCACGCTAAGCTTACCATTTTAGTATTTCCATCTCCTAGTAGGAGGTTTTCAGTTTTTGAGCCCTGTTATTTCCACGCGAGTATCAAGTTAACCCTGTTTTCCAGCTCCCTGCACCATGGTGGGGGAGAATCGGAGCAACGGTGATCTTCCAGATCAAGTTTTAAATCACTCTTAACTAGGTGTCCCACCCATCTTCTTTCCTTTTTCTGCACAACAATGTTATGATAACAGAGAGAAAACAAAAACTTTGAAAGGGTGTGTAACAGATGCCCACGTCTAATCTAGCTAAGAATCACTGGGAATGGTTTAGAACGCACGAAACAATCGATGGGACTTACTGCTAACCTATGACTGATGAGTTAACAGTAGACATGTACAATTTACGGATGGTACTGGCTGCTAGGACATCAGTGGTTACGGAAATATTGGAACGCTTTCAGATTAAAAAAAAAAAAGGAAATAAAAGAAAGCTTGAGAGTTAAACATTAGCTGTTACCAACAATTCCTTCCTTTTCTTTTTTTTTTTGAGTCACTTAGTTGTTGCTATGATGGCTTGAATAACTATTATTTAAATTCAGCGGCATCTATGCTTTAGTTTTACCGTTTTGAGTTGTCCCTCTAAATTTCATTTCAGCCACTCCCACACAGAGTCACACTGAGCTACGACCCTTCACACTGAGCTACGACCCTAGTGCACTTCAACAAACAGTCGTAACATCAATGCACAAGGTATGAAAGGGCACTCGCTGTCAACATTCCTATTACTAATGACGACAACAACAACAGCATGGTGTTTAATATTAAGAGTAATACTAAAAATGAATCAAATGAAACATCAATTAAAAAAAACAACAACACGTGGATAGAAAACAAACAACAACAAACAAGTATGAAATTAAATGAATAGATTGAAAATAGAAACTGTTGTCATAGGCAAGGCGTCCCCTTAGAACAGGGGTGCTCAACTAGTCGATCGCGATCTACCGGTCGATCTTCAAGTGCTTGGCAGTCGATCGCGGGATGAATGTAGGACACACCCGCGAGGTATATATATTTTTATTTGTCTTTGTATTTTGGCGGGTCGTTTTTCTTGGATGTGGTGGGTTTGTGTTAGTTTTCTTCTTTTGTCCTTGTGAATGTGGCGGATTGAAAATAAAACGTGGCAGGGCGGCAAAAGTTTACCTGGCAACACTGAAACCACCATTATTTGTGCGAGATAATGGACATTTACCGGTATCGACTAATTTCGAGTAGATCAGAGGCCAATCTTGTTTCAGAGCTTCGCCAGACTGGTAGATCTCCAAATGCTGGGAAATGTAAAAGTAGATCCTATGTCAATAAAGGTTGAGCACCCCTGCCTTAGAATGACCAGGTTCTATCTCCACTTTTTGGCTGAACTGAGTTACACACTACACACAACTTCTGCAGGCTTTCTCTATTGTGTGTCAAAAATATCAAGAGAATTTGATTTGTAATTTGTAAATATAACTAAAAAGAACAAAAGTCGTATCACTAAATACTTTGAGCACATGAAACTTCAATCATCAGTTTCTCAAAAGTTGATGGAAGGGAGTTAGAACCTTGTCATTTATTTAAGAGGACGAAAAGTTAACTGTGGATTTTATCTGTTTTGGTGGCGGCTTTTGTCTTGTTGTTGTTGCTGTTGAATAAATTTGTTGTTGTTGCAGTTATTTCATGTCCTTGTTCCGTTGTTAATATAATGTCAGTCATCATCAAAACCGTCTACTTACAAGTGGCGATGATCTTTTTGCAGCTGTTGCGGTGGACGCTGTAGAAAATCCTTGTATCGGCTGATTGGCTCCCCCGGACGGACCGGCAGCTTGACGCAGTTTGGACTCCGGGGAGATCATTGTGTAGTTTAAATAGAAGCCCGCATGACCAGTGACGTCAGAAGCCGGGCCACGATAAGTCACAGCGACCTGTGACGTATGGCTGGTCACGTTCTGTGGCTCTGGTTGGCCCGAAAGTCTGAGCAGCTGGTGCGGTCTGGCTCCTCCAGTGTCATAGATGAGCAGCTCAACCGCAGGGGAGGGTGGAAGGTCTACATAGTGTGTATACAGGATGATCTTTGCGTCACGAGGGGCCAGGAGCTGCCATGTACAGGTAATTCCGCCACCTCCCAGCATACTTGATGGGTAGGAAGGATTTACAATGGCGCCGTTGTGTTGCCGAAATACCATAGGGGAACTAGAACAATCTGGAATAACACACGATGGCGGAAGTGCTGACCACTGTGGAACACTGTGGCCATCATGCAGACAGTGTAGCAACTCTGGCCCATTTCTCACGTAAGGTGGTAGGCAAGAGTAGATAACTGTAGTGTTTGTCTGGAGCAGTGGCGAAGTGTTTGTTTCCCTTGACACATTTGTCTCGTTGTTGTCTGGGCGAAAGTTGACGAAAGTGTCCACAATGACACGTTCTGTGGCATGTAACACACGAGATGGATGTTCACAGGCTGATTCGCACCGACTCCCATCAGCTACCCAAGAAAGACTATGGTTTCTCACCGTGCAGGTCACGTGTCCAGGTCCATCCACAAGAATGTAACCCTCGGCACACTGAAAGGAAGCAACGCTGCCGAAAGTAGCACCAGTGACCTGGATCCTTCCATTTCCAAAGGTGGGCAATGAGGACACGTTACAAGACGGGATCTCCTCCCCGTGTCGTTGAGCAGTATAGGCGAGCGTGGCAGGACCTGCAGCGAGGGGTTGTGGCAGAGAACTTCTCACGACGGGCATGACATTCAACCGTAAATTCCGTCCGGTAAAAGTCCTCAGCCTGTTAGCTTGGTCAGCTTCCCATGTGTCCAGCAATGAGTATGCGGTTGTGCCATTTTCAACGATATTCTGAAAACAGTACACAGTGACCCTGTCATCTGCCACCCCGGGAGTAAAGAAAAGGTACAAAGAAGTCAGGTTTTCCGCCTGTATGGCCCGAGCGCACCAGTCAGAATCAGCAGCGTCACGTATCGGGATGTCCACAATTCCTGTGGTATTTAACAGTATCGATCTGCAAATGGAATTTCCTGATCCCACAGAAATTGTATCGGCGAATACCAAATGTATAGAGAAAATGGTGACAATTAATCCTAGGTTATTAGCCATCTCGAATAATTGAATATTTAAGGAAAAAAATTCTGCGGCCGATTGCTCAACGTGAGTGGGAATATCCCATTACTAGATTCTCCTGAACAAAGCAGCGACAATCTTGGATAGTTGATCATTTATGTCCATCATGTACATTATATCTACAGCCTGGTATTGTTATGACGTGTAGACAGGTGAATCTGGATGTCCAGGGCAGATTAAATAAGTGATCTGCCCTGATGTCACGACTCTTCGTCATGTGGGAAATTCATCACGTATTCCTGTATTTCGACCATCTTTAATCTGGAGAAATGGAAGATGCTTTTTTTCCTCTTCAAGTTTTGGTCGACAGCCAGATTCGACCAGGCGGCCTCCGTTCTGCCTGCATTGTGGATGAAACAAAACAATTCATCAGTAGTGTTTTATGTGTGATAGTATCTGCTTCAAATTACTGACTAAGTTATCCTAACAGAATGAAATGAAAGTTCACTGCCTATTGCCATAGCGCTAGAAAAGTGACGCCAACCCATAGGCCATGTTCATCATGACGAGCTGCAATGACAATAAACTCTTGCACAGCGTTAAGATGGAGCTTCAGAGTTTCCGGATTTGATATAACATCTCTCATCATATTCAGCTATTTGGATGAAAATCATTGAAAGATAACCTTCATGTCAGATATCTGACTTTGAAATCAAACACGTCTAGTATAGGTCACCGATCAGCGGTGACGCCAGGTGACATGTCCTGGCGTAACAGATATCACTTCATATCGTACCTATTACCTGGTGAAGACTGGACGTACGGTAGGCTGAGATAAAAGTCAAGTTGATCAGTGCAATATTCGCCATTTCAGCCACATGATTACAGAAACTACAAACATTAAAACTATCGATATCAACTGAAGAGCGTAACCACCTCCACCCCACACACCCCACGATGTAGTAGGCGTAATTTCTAAGTTTTGCTTTGTTATCACTGATTGACAGATAATAGCCTATAATATGTCGAGATAACAGACATACAAAGTGTCTGTACGACACACCGCTTCCTTCTACAATGTTACTTGATGTCACAGGCATCAAAGTGACTACAGTAATGTAGTATATAATTATACAAATCAGTTTGCTCTAATGTGACGCTGTTCACACATATCGCAGACTTCTTGTTTGTTCTACCTCTATTTTCTGAAAAAATTGGAGATCTTTAGTGTGTAGATGAGATATAACAAATGCACACTTTGACACTTGTTTAAAAATTGGAGATCTTTTAGTGTGTTGAGGAGGTATAACAAATGCACACTGTGCCACTTGATGTGGTACACATCAAGCTGTTTCACAGTTCCGATTATCCTAACAATCCTAATACTAAAGCCACAAACGTTTAACATCGAAGTTCTCAGTTGTGCAAAAACTGGAGTTGAAACAAACGAGAAACAAGGTGTCATGATATTTTTGTTCATACATGAAATTGATTCCAACCGCTTCCACCCGTAAAGTGATATTTATACGAGACTGAAAACGACAACAGATGCAAACCCACACTCTGTGCAAGCTGCCAAGTTCATTCTTCAACCTGGTCACTTTACAATTAATCTATTAACTTCAGCGTAGACAACTCCATGTGTACCCCTTTTTAAAAGTGTTTTTTTTTTCTCTACACCTGTATCAGTTTTGAGCAATAATGACGCTGCAGCACATCAGCTGTTTCGCCCCTCCCCCACCAGCGAAAATGCAAAAATGTCAAATTTTGAGGGTCGCTGCATTTGACAAGGAAGTAACGGCAGTGTGGGATTTAGGGATGAAACAGACCAAGGCTGGCCGCCCATAAACCTTGCTTCACACTAACGCAATAGGCACCGGGGGGACGTTGGTCTAGCTAGAACTAGAAGCAAGGTGTTCGCGCATTATGCCGAAGGTACCGGGTTCAGTTCCCGGTCGGAGCATAGCAGGCATGTTGAAATTTTGGAGCATCTAGTCTTCTCGGACAAGGACTAAAAACTCGGATGGCCCGTGTGCACACTGCACACATTAAAGACACCTTGGCTGTTGGAGATAGAGAAGAGCAGGACTAATAAGGAAAGCTGCCCGGGTAAAATTGGAAAAAGTAGTTCCTGCTACCCCGTTCCCAAAAAGTATACGAAATCTATATAAAAAAACAGCAAGGAAAAAAAAATCACTCCTGCGAGGAAGAAATGCCAACACCAGAAAAAATTACATGTGAAAGATAGTTCTTTTTGCTACTATGTCTATTCCTTTGACATGAAAGCGAAGTATCGTAAGTTTGTAATAAATGAAAATAGGCCTAAAAATATCGAATAATGCTTTCTCCTCAACAATGATGGCCTCCCTTCTGCGTTTGTTTTGTTTCGACTTTAAACTACCGGTTGCGTTTCAAAGTTCGAAGGCATGAGTTTCTGTGCCGCCTGCCTTATGCACGGGCCATGCAGGTGACTGTGCCAGTTGTGAGTTGTTTTCTATCTTGATCTACGTAATCTGTGTGCCGCATGTGAGTACTGATCAGTGTTGTCACAATTCAATAACTCTTTTACTAACTCATGTGTCTTCTAATTTTAGCAAGATGATATTGCAACCCGTTCTTTGAACACTGGTACAATTATAAATACAACAACAACACATAAAAACAAAAGAACAATAAACATAAAAAAACAACAAGAAAAACATTTTTTTTAATGTTTAAAAAAAAACAAGAAAAAAAGAGTTGCAAATGCCAAGGATAGAGATCCCCCGAAAACAAAGACATCAAAACAAATGACAATCAACAGGTCATGGCAGTCCTGGATTTACAAATGGTGTCGCTGAAAGCTATGTTATAAAACTCGGAGGCCCCTCGTTACACAAGGAAATCTCACAAAGATGCAAACAAAAACGGACCGTTTGAATCACCACAAACACATTAAGACTATGATATATTTCTGCCTTTGAAATGTGTAACAATAAGATATTTACAGTGAAAAATAGCCTTCAAATTAATGGGACTTAACATATTACATAAAATATTACTTAAAATTAATTACATGTTCATATAGGGGTAATAATATTTTAATAGTAAAAAAATGAGGCCCTAATCTGTAGATTGTTAACTCTTATCCGGCACTGATCGTAGTCAGTGGCAACGTCGACGTCAGGACCATTAACTAGCCAATCGAACTCATCATCGTCATCAGTCTCCTCCAATGAGAGCAGCGCCTTCAAGCAGCGAGATAAAGGATCTGAGTTGAGCGGATCTTCTCTGAGAGCCAAAATTATAGTATTAGCAGGAATTAAGAACACTTGGAAATAGCATTTAATCTAACTACTAAGTACTGTATTATTTATCGTCCCATTCACCGGGGGGAATAATGACTGTTTCCATACAGATACCGGCTTGAGCGGTCTGGGAACATTCATAAATGTTTGCCTCGTTAATGCATCTAAAATGTCTGGATTTTTGCTGGGGATTGAACCCATCAGGGTAAGTGGCTTTGTTCGAGAAATGTCTCCCCAGCGTTACAAGAAATGGCTGGCTTATCCTTTGTTTACCGGGAATCGACGCGAGAAGCTCTTAATTCTTCCTCCTCCAAGACAGCCAAGAAAAGTGATTGGATCAATTATTGAGGACATCAATTCAAGATTCATGAAAATGAGATGGTCATCGCCCCCGGGATACAGTGTTGTAACCAATAGATAAACGGAATGGACAGATGGATAACTATATTGAGTTGTAAGGTGGACATAGAGATTTATGTATTGGACAGGTGGATGATTAGAGAGAGATAGACACGAGAACAGGTTCTTGGGGAAAGACAGACAGATAGAAACGATGGGTGGGGGCACAGAAAATAGAGAGGTCTATAAAGGCAGTCGGACGGGATGTCAAGTAGATACATACATGTTGACCGACAGGATGGATGGATGGATGGATGGATGGATGGGTGGATGGATGGATAGACGGACGGAGGGCTGGATGGAGGATGGGTGGATGAATAGGAGGATGGATAGGCGGACGGGTAGGTGGATGGATGGATGGATAGAATGCATAACTTGAGAAACTCTAGTCGGCCAAAACTGGGTCCCTCTACTGTATTTAGTGTATTGTGATGATTACATCATTTAGTCCACACAGACTGTGATGTTCATCTATACTTCCTATCTTCGGGTGACCTAAAATTACCATATGATAAGTTTACGGAGCAGGACTCAAAGAATGAATGAAATGATTGGCTTTAACAGACAGATACGGACAAAAATTCAATTTCATTCAAATTGGAAATTCTGTGGAAATGATTTTCAATAATATACATGTATTTCTTTTAAAGGGGGAAAAAGGGGAGGATACAGATTAGACTCCTTTCCATCAGAATATGAAAATATATTGAATTTCGTGCGAAAAATTGAAAAGAAACCGAGGCTTTTCCTTGGAAAGATAAGGGATAGACCTACATCAGTTACCATTCACCCCCTCTCTAGGAGAGCCTCAATTAAAATTAGTTACGGCAAAGAATCACCCGGGACGGCGGGAGCTACCAAACACATCCAGTGGGTAAAAATATATTTCCCTTCCAGGAGACACCGGTCTAGAGATCTTTGTTTCTAGTGGGCTTCAGCAGTCTCAGCCTATGGCTGTTGGTCCCGTACACTGTCTACAGACTTTGTGAATTATCTTTAAATCACTAGATGAGGCACACGGCATTATCCGGGATAAGCCTGTGGGCCCATCCTTCTACCCCTCCTCTTTTTAATCTAAAAAGCCTCCCATGTTCTATAGTCTTACTACAGATTTCATGTGCACCGGAGCACTGCGCACTCATTTCTGACGAAATATTATAAAAACAACAGAAAAACTGTGGGGTCGCAGCAGGGCTATAAACAATGTCAAAATTGGGCAAAAAGAAAAAGTTGTATGTAGCAAAGCCCCGCGTAGGAAATAATACCCAAACGATACAACGCAAACTATAGGAGAAGACAGGAAAAATGTTCGATATTTGGGCTGTCGCCTTTGTCAAGTAAAAAAAAAGAAAAAAGAAAAAAAACAACAACAGAAGAAAAATGGAACAGAGAAAACAATCGAACAATAAAAGATTTCAATAGGAAATGTATAGAATCGAAACAGAATATGTGTACTTATCTGCGAGTTCTTGCTTGGTTAGCAGCACAAAAGAACGTCCGTCTGCCAATGTATGGAAGTTCGATTCTATACATTTCCTATTGAAATCTTTTATTGTTCGATTGTTTTCTCTGTTCCATTTTTCTTTTTTTCTGCGGTTGTTTGTTGTTTTTTTTCTTGACAAAGACGACAGTCGAAATATTGAACATTTTCTGTCTTCTCTTTTAGTTTGCACTCATTTCTGGTAGGTAAATTGTGCGCACGGAATTGAACGCATATTAATACATCGTTTCCAGTGCGGTGGGGATGGGATACTACAGGGAGCCAAAACAAAGATCATTATATTTTACATTTTTACAACTTTTTATTGGAAAATACCTGAAACTTGAATCAATACAATCGGTCCATACAAAAGCCATTGGTAGGCTGGATTCGTTGACATTTAAGAAAATTAATTTTATAATTTTTGAATCTGTCTTATAGGCTCTACCGTCGAGAAAAAAAAATTGCATCACAATGAATTACTCGCGCCACTATTTTTTTTTTTATATTAAGATTCCTATAAATCCCATTGACCAATTTGCCCGGCATGAACTGATGGAGACGTACAGACAGACAGACAAATGATTGAGTTCAAACATGGTCGCAAGCACAAAGAGAAGACAGAAAAAAAAAGAAGAACTTAGGAACAAAAAGCAAAACAAATCAAACCAAAAAAAAAAAAAAAAATCGACAGCGAGTCGTTCCCTTTGAAAACCAAGGTTCTATCTCCAATTTTTGGATGAACTGTGTCAGAGTTAGGATTTGAATTGCCGTGCTGGGTCACGGTTTTGTTTATTTCATGTCATTGATTTTGGCCAGTCCAAACGTCCTTGAACTGTTCCCGTGGACGGTTTGTTTTTGTAACGCTTTTCTTAGAGATGGAAAGAAAGTGGGGCAAGATAGAACGAATGGATAAATTAACAGTGACGATGCGGTTTTCGACCCCGTGGTTTGGGTGTACTTTAACAGGGAAAGACGGGGCGAATAAGGAGTGAATAAATTCGTCCATAAAACGTTTAGGGTGTAGAGACTTTGCGAACGGTTTTGACATAGTTGAGTTACTTTGTCTGTTACTATTAATAGAATCTATTGGCGCTGCGAGCGGAGCTCGAAGTGGATGCACCAATCAAATTTGAGCAGTCACGTGGATTTGCAGCAGAAGATAAGCGGAGACATGTTTATGCTACCTCACTTCCATGTAGAATTTCCAGCTACGAGGGTGGTCGGCTAAAGGTTCAGCCAGAGAGAACCAACAGACTGTTAACGTCATGTCTATGTCCTGGATAGACAATGAAATATTCCACAGCTATTTTCTCCAGTTCCCTGAAATCGTTTCAGGGAACCAATCGTAAGTGTTGTCACCATGATTCGAGATGATGTGAATCTGACCCTAATTTTCCAGTAGAAGTGCGACCAAAGGGATGCAAGACCATAAAGTTTTACTTGCAATTAAGATCTAGAAAGAGTGACTGATATACACATTTGTAAATTGTAATTGATGTGTCTGGATGAGGCTGGGGATTGCCAGCCCATCCTAGAGCAGATCTAGATCTATTTTAACTACGTCAGTGTGTCTTGACGGTTTGATCCGTTATAAGTAATTAACTGAGTTAACATTGTCGTCTGAGACATAAGAATATTATTTGTGAGATAGTAGGCAGATCATATTTTTGAAGATAAATAATTACTAAGTAAACTGTGAATGAGTCAGAGTGATATGGATTTTCTAATCTTTAAGAATCTAGAGGAGACTTCTAGTTATGCATTATACTATTGTCATTTGATGCTGCTGATGTTGTCTTTTTGATATGTAAGATAGACGAAATTGTTAGGAATTTTAAGTAATAAATTTGTGGCCCTACAAGGTCCTTGATATAACGTACTCGAAATTGTTATTAGTGTATGTGGCATGGTATGGCAGAGTAATTTCTAAAACCTCTCGATATTTTATTAAATGCAGTCGAACACGTAAATTTATAATTAACCATCCCCCTAATCTGTAACACCCTTCCTTGAACTCGTAACACTCGAGGACCCACCTCGTAACAAACTGAGCTATACACTACACACTACTTCTACGGTCCTCCTCCCCTTTGTGTTAAAGTATCAAGCAGATTCGATGTGTAATTTGTTACTAATTTTTTTTAAGAAAAAAAAATGCTTTGCCCCAAAGGTATGAGCACAAAAAAAACTTCAATCCTCCATTTCTCAAAGGCTGACAGAAGGGAGTTAAAACCTGGTCTTTCCACGGGGACGAAAGTTGCCCACAATGAACTGAGGGGAGCGTACAGACAGACAGACACACAAATGAATGAGTACGAACACCGCGGCACTGGCAGACACAAAGAAGGAACTCACCACAAAAACCAAACAAAAAATCATATCAAACAATAAAAAGTGGCAGTAAATGTTCAATTGTTAACAAACGTTGAGTTAGAACCTTGACGTTCTAAGGGGGGAAATTTGCCCAGAATGAAAGGATGGAGGCGGACAGATAGACAAATGAAATGAGCACAAACAAAGAAAGCGGAAGAAAAGAACTTAGAACAAAAATAAGAACAAAAAATATAATAAAGACAAACAGAGAAAAAATCGACAACAAGTATTAATTGTTTATCAAACGTGGACAAAATAAATAATAGTGATAATAAGGGGCTGGAGAGCTGCTCGCTCGGAGAATTCGCGCAGTGAAGACTCGCAAAGCCTAACAAAGGAATAAACCTACTCAGCTTCATTCGCTTCATTCTGTGCGATCACCAGTCGGTGCCGCGAAGAACATTTGACACTCAGCGGGAAGAACAGTCAGTAATTTACCAAAAGACGATTACGAAAACAAAATAATTACAACAAATTTGATTGGATGAGTTCGCGTGACGGAGGTTAGGTGTTGAACGTTATGCACTCGTCTTCCGAGGTGAATGAATAAATAGTTGGCGTTGCAACACCAAACCTCACAGACCAGTGGGTGAGTAGATACCATTAATAGAATAGAAATGTTACATATTTATCATTCCTTCTATGAGTTGCCGAAAAACACACTAGATAAAGATTGAATATTTCACAATCTTTGTTCTTGTTTGTTCTGTCTCCGTTTGCTGAAAATTCGGAGATCTTTTAGCATGTAGAAAACTTATTAAAGATGCACACTTTGACCTTTGTTTAAAATGTGTTGTGGCACTTATCAAGGTGTTTCACAATTCCCAGTTGTTCTAACTCCTTATCATAATATAATTAAAGCCACAAAACGTGTAACGTCGAATTTCTCAGTTCTGCAAAAAGTGGTGTTGGAACAAACAAAGGTCGCGTTCTGTAAAATTGAAAGGGTTAGTTCTATCAAAGATACTACAACTGATAAGATGAGACGGTCAGTGCTTTTAACGTGCAGAGATTTCACACCGCCACCTAGCGGCAAATGCGCAGAAGTCATGAAAAGTCCCATATTTTACAAAGCCAAATAGGGACAATTTTGAATTTTATTCACTGTTCAGCTATCGCTATAGGCCTTGATTGACGTCACTTGTTGTAGAATTATAACCTCAATCGCTCTGCGGAAAATCTGGCTATTTTTTTATTTTTTTTTTGTTAGTCGCAGTAGCACTGTCAAACTTTTGCATCATAAATGTACCATTATATATCAGGAATTCTTTTCATATTATACGCCATGGGCCTCGCCCCCCGATCAGCGGGCAAATTATGTACACGGTTTTTTGTTGTTGTTTTTTTAGTGGTGCGAAGAAGACAGTATCTCATCTTATCCTTTCTCGTGTTTTTGGTTCTGTAAGCCATCCAGACTCCAAACTCGTATGTGTATGGCCATGCATAAAGATCCCACCAATATGCTGTATTTTCTGCAAAGTGCATTGAACCCAGGGCTGCTTTTATTAGAGTGAGGGTTGAAAGGGTTGAAATTTTCGGAGTCAAAGGTTGTAGGAAGAGCAGTTCTCCACTTTTTACTCAATATCTCAATTCTAGCTTTCTGTGACTGAGCTACGATATATAGATCTATATAGAACTGAGCATTTCTGTTTAAAAAAAGAATGTTTGTTTTTTTCTGAATCTAGAATGAAACTGATTTGTCGCTGTCGGTTCGACAGTTCGACAATTCGTTAGTTTGCTCCACAGACTAATAAATCACCCAGACTGGAAACACAAGCTTCGGGCTGTGTCGTTTTTTACGGAAGTTAATGAGATGCGGCCGTATAACCAACGTGGCCGCCGCTCGGGAAATTCCGATTCTAGTTCTATCTGCAGTAGAAATTTCTTTTTCTTTGTCAAGATTGGCTGTACATGTATTAATAATGCATTAACTTGCCTATCCTTTCATTTTATTGTCTACAGCTGCCTTTTTTTTTATTGTTATAAATGATGACCGTATGGACTTTTAGCGACCGCTGCATTGTAGCTATGCTGAAGCGTCGGTCGCAACCGTAAACCTAATGTGGCGGATAGTTCATGACCTTTCGCTGTTTTGTGGCGTCACACAATGGGCTCATCCAGTCTGGGTATTTTATTAGTCTGTGGCTTGCTCAGTTCAAGTGAGCACATCAAATTGTGATATCACACAACCGACTCCCCGCCCCCTTCCGGCCAAAGCATGTCAATTTGAGTGAAAGTAGAAATGACCACTGATTGATCTAAGTGATATCGCTCCTTTCCTCTGTCAACTTCAGTCTGGTAGGCGATAATGAAATTTTGGTTTTCGAATATTTCAAATACATTTAAAAAATTGTTATTTTGTTTTATCTCAGATTTTAACAAGAAAACAACAAGGATCTGTCGTAAGTACCAGTAGGCCTACAGATAAGTTCAAGTTCATGTTTATTGTAGGCTTGACGGCCAATTCAAAATATACAGAAGAATCATGCAAACAATCTGTGAAAAACATTAAAAAAAAAAAAAAAGCAAAAAAAAAACAAAACGCTCTATAACAACATTGAAGAAATGAGCAATATCGTTTTATTTTACAGCCCCGTTAGTAACGTCTAAAAATATTTTCTCCCTTTTTTTTTTCTTGTATGAACAAGATTTTCTGTTCAAAGGCAAATCTTGTGACATTAAATGCCCACTTTTGTCGTGTTTCATCCAAAATCAGTGCCAACCCAAATCGTGTGATGTTTCCTCTTTTGAAACTTAATTATAATAATTATTTCCATTTTTTTTTCAATGTCTGGATTCAGGGAAGGGGAGGGGGGGGGGTTAATCGTTCAGTAGTGTATATCTATGGGTGTGATTCACATCGTCTTTTTCCTTAGATTTATCCATGTACTTGCTTTTCTTGAGCTGCAAAGCTTACACCGAGAACTCCGAGACAACACCCAGAAATATGCCATTTTCACTTAAATTAGTGAAAAGTAGATCTATAGCCTATAGATTGTGATAAACGAATGAATTACGGGTAATTCGTATTATGCTCAGTGCCGACAAGTTTCCAAGTTGAACCCTACCTTTTCCGTACCCCTTTTTATAGTAGAATATCCCTAGCTTTTCCTTTTTTGTTTTGCTTTTGTCTTTTACAGAAGTTCCCTTTTTTTTTTTTTCTGTGTCAGCAGTCGGTAGATTGACGGCACGTACCGGTGTAACATTAGACTTTCACGGTGATTGCGAATCAAAACACCTAAAAAAAAAAAGCATATTTCCTAAATCCAGATCGTAGGTTAGGCTTTTCAGAGTATCATAAACATTCGTAACTATTTTGGATGTCTTATTTGTTGTCTCTCCGCTCCTCTCATTTTTGGCTTTTTAATGATCTATACATACTCTTTTACGAAGGATACATTGGTTACTTTTTCGCCAACAAATTCGTAATTAACTAATTAACACTTTCTTTAAAAAAGATAAGCACTGGTTTTAGGTAGATTTTTCCATTGGTTTCTTCCCAGTATAATATGTTGTAAACAATAGCCTTGCTTTCCACAAACAGAATGTGGACAAAACAGATTACACTATACAACATTACAAGGGATCTGATGGTACGGTGTTAATATAAAATAGTAGATAAGCTCAGGCATTTAATGCCAGTAATGCCTCTAGACATTTATTCTCGGCCAATTTGTCAATGCTGTTTTGTCAGAGACAATGAAACTTTGGCTTTCCAGAAAATGAAATATCTTTATATTGAAGTTTGCTAGATCAATGTAAGCGTTAGATACCAAATTTTTAAAGTTGCCTCTTGGAGATCGCACAGGTCCTCCTTATATTCTCTTGGCAGTAGAAGGGGTAGTAGGGTTAATGAATTACTTGTCAATAAAATTCATGATCAGTGCACATAAACCACCTTTTAGACGGTATTTGTGAGACGGGTGCATTTTCCATTGGGGTTTAATTCAAATAAGAGTGTAGAGAGAACATTATTTTTCTTTAAGCCTACCCTTGTACAGCTGAGGTTTTACCGTACACACACTTTTAGACAGTCGGGCGATCTTTACTGGAAACAATAATGGGAAGTAACGTACCGACACGGGAGAAATGATTGTGTCAGATTGTTTTAGATCAAATAACAAGCGATTTTTTTTTTTTTGTTGATGATGTAAAAGCCCTCGCGCCGCATTTCGAGCAAAATTTACCTGATTAATGATCCAGTACCTTATCTTGCCATGTCTGAACTGACAAAGAAAATGATATACATTGCTAGGGTTAATTGGAAAGTCTTGTGTTGTTAACGAGTGATGTGTGGAATGCCCGTTGACCACTTTTTTTGTTGTTATTGTTGACGTTGTCAAGTTCACTGTTCTATGTTGTAGGATTCATAAATCTGGTTAGGCTTACAGAATGATGGGGGCAGCTTTTGGGTGGAGGTTGTGGGTGGTTAAAAAAAAAAAAAAGATAGAAACCAGGGCACCAACCTCTCGTGCAACCCTACTGAATCTAGTCCTAGCATCTGCAACACTCAAGGAATTTGCGAAATTTCGAATTTTTTTACCGCAGTTTTAATCTGACACTGGTCCATTGTGATCTGAACGCCTCACAGCTGCTCATGCGGGTGTATAAACCGAGAACACCATCAGACTCTGTCAAGCCAAAATGCCCCCCCCCCCCCCGGAACCATTTAAAGTAATGTAAAATTGAAGCTAAGAAGTTGAATATCTCCCAACTAAATTAATGTTAAAAATGGGGCTTGGAGACAATTTCCAAGTAATATGACAAGTTAGACTTGTACAATCTAGAAGCTAGATCAGCATGACAGAATAAATTCATCATTTTATGTTTGTTTGTTTGTTTGTGTGTGTGTGTGTGTGAGTGTGTTTGTCTATAAAATTGTATTTATTATCTGTACATAGTAGAAGTATTAGTAGTAGTTGTAGTGGTAGTCGTAGTAATAGTAGTGATAGTCGTAGTAATAGCAGTGGTAGTCCTAATAATAGTAGCAGTAGTAGTGACAGAGTAGCTGTAGCAGTAATAATAGTGGCAGTAGTGGTTGTCATCGTCGTCGTAGTTGTAGTAATAGTAGCAGTAGCAGTAATGGTAGTGGTGGTGGTAGTAGCAGCAGCAATAGTAGTAGTAGTATTAGTAGTGGTAGTAGTAGCAACAGTAGTAGTCATAGTAGTAATCGTAGCAGCAGCAGTAGCTGCAGGGGCAGCACTAGGAGTAGTAGTAGTATGTAATAGTATATGAAGTAGTGGTTGTGGTGGTAGTAGTAGTATATGTGGTAGTGGTGGTAACAGTGGTAGTAGCAACAGGCAGTAGTAGTAGTAGTAGTGTAAGTAGTAGTATTTTAATAGTAGTAGTAGCAGCAGTAGTAGTAGAAGTAGTAATAGTAGTAGTAATAGTCGTTGTTAATGTTGTTGTAGACCTGTGCATTACACCCCTAGATTTGCCGTAGATTTAAAGGCCTGTTGCCCGTAACGATATCAGTGGATAAATTGATGCAAAGTGAACCTTCACAAGAAGAGACCTAAACTGAGGCACTCAGTATTTGTCCACTGTAACGGTGACGCAGTCATATTTAATCACAAAGAAACAAAACATAACACATATTAATGTACAAACAGTTTTATATAAATGTTTCCTTACCTTTGAAATGTTTAAACTCACTGAATTGAAGGGTGGAAAACGCAAATATGGACTCAGAAACCAACCTTTTACTGCAGAAAGTGGGCGTTCGCTCGAAGGGGGCGTTCACAACAGTACATTACGCACAGAGCCTTATCCGAAGTAAGTATAAGCAGGGTTATAGTGTTATCGCACGCACAGACTCCAAGAAAGCTGATATCTCATGGCCATCGTTTAAATAATGTAAGGGCCATAACTCCAGTTGTTTGCCCTTTATTACCGCTCTTTAATTGTAGCCATCTTGTTTACGTTTTATCTTTTATTTCTAGATAAAAGGGTGTAGGTACTGGGCTGTAAATAGTTTGTACTGGACACTTGACATTGCTTGTTTGAGGCGTGGGGATTGGCTTTTAGTCCTCTTCTCCCTCCTCGTCTTCTCAATATGTTTGGAGACAATGAAAGTCCATCCACTCTTCTCCTCATTGCTCATTGCCGCATGATGCTCGGAGTTCGTTGGACTTGCTTTGCTTCGCAGCCCCCCCCCCCCCCGCCATACACACACACTTTTTAGCTTTAAAAAAATACACAAAATTTGGAATTTTAATTGCCGAATATCCCTCGCTTTGTCACGTTTTCGCCCCTGTTATACCAAAGATACTAGATGGATCATTTCTAGTGCCGTTGGTTATACTCAGCAAAATGTCACCATATTTTATTCGTGGGAGAGGGGTGGGATAGGAGGAGGGAAGGAACAAAAGGGAGAATATGGCACCAGTTGTCTTGTGCATGCAGAGTTATAGTCCCTAAAATTTATCTGAACCATAGAGATGGAAATGGAATAGGGACAAATGATAAAAATGACTAAGAACAAAACAAAACAAAACAAAATGAAAAATAACAGATAGAAAGAAGGGGGTATAAAATGAAAGAATTAGAAGACAAAGCAGAAGAAAGAGGAGAAGAAAAGTACGAATCGTTCCAGATCTCGCAGATCAGCCGAGAGAAGAGATATTTGAAGATTTTAGGACCAGACTCGCAGGAGCGAATTCTTAGCTTCGCTGCGCTGTTTTCCTTGTTTCCCAGCGATTTGTGAACGCTTCTAATACCGTCGCTATCTGGCTCGATATTCTGTCATCCATCCTGATACAACATGGCCGCTATCGTGTCCACGTGTTTTCTGAAAACCTAAACCTGTAGCATGAGACTGGCACTTGCAAAGCCCATGACAGAGAGATTCATAAATTGTTACAATGATAATTTAACGAGAATTCAGCACCCGCAAAAAAAAAAAAAAACGAATGGTAAGAAACTCCCAAGGTGGAGCGAGACAGGTGACGATCTTCACAGGAAGAGTGGGTTCTTTCATTAGATGTTTCGGCCTTTAACTTCCTGGCATCTTCTTTAACACCGGCCACCCATCATTTTTTTTTTCCATGCCAGGATCAGGGTTTGAACCAATACCGCTGGTTTTTTGGTGCAAGCGTCTAATCCATTCTGTCATTGCTGCCATTGGTGGGCTGTTTAAAAGCAAATTTTAAAGCTGTGTTTCCTTTTTTGGCGTAAAGCAGTTCGCGCCAGAAGCCACCGTCTCAGGAAAAACTTTTTTGTGTGTGTTATCACCGGGGAAGAAGTCCCAAATTGGTACATGGCATGACCATGTAGCAGCGATCAGTTTACACAGTATCTTTGTGGAATGCGCACGAGAAACCTTTGGTGACATCACTAGTGTAGGTCAAGTATTATGGTACTGTTCGATACGTTATTGTGCGGTACCAATGTCAAGCGATAACACAGATGGTCACATGATACCTATAAGAAATATAGACAAAACCTTGAGCATCTTCTGTATAGCCCTGTTTCGGATACGATGGTACGGCGATTTCACGCAGTGGAGCCTGTCAGGTCCACAGAGAATGAAATACGAGTACATGCAGTTCAGAAAATCCCCAATGACCTTTTTTTATGTATCTTCACACGTACCCGGGGAGGGGATGGGGTGGTATATTTTGTTTTACTGCACAGGGGAGGGACTCAGTTCGTTTATCGTATGTGTGCCTACCTATAACTATAAGACAGTGCGCGCGCTTGCACGAATGTGGTGAGTGACTACTGAGCGAGTGAATGAGTGAGTGATTGAGTGAGTGAGTGAGTAAGTGAGTGAGTGAGTGAGTGAGTGAGTGAGTGAGTGAGTCAGTCAGTCAGTCAGTGAGTCAGTCAGTCGGTCGGTCAGTCAGACAGTCAGTCAGTCTGTCAGGCAGTCAATCAATCAGTCAATCAGTCAATTTGTCTGTCAGTCAGTCAGTCAATTTGTCGGTCAATCGGTCAGTGGACCAGGCTGTGATTGGGTGTTAAGTTTAAGTTTGGAGAAAGTACGTGGACGCGATGGCAGTCACATTTTGTTAGGTAAGGCAAGGCGATAGACAGAGTACACCGTATCGATCAGACAAGAGGAGACTCTACCCTACCCTACCCTACCCTAGAAGAAGCGCCCACCAACCATCACAATGTTGGCTTGGAAACAGTTAACAAAAAGGAATTTGAAAGAGAAAAATAATAAGGGAAGCGCTGTGCTCTGCACCTGTGTGTTTGTGAATGTGTATATATATGTGTTAGAGAGTATGCTAGCTAGAAGGAAGAAATAAAAACGAGAGGGGGGGGGCGAGGGGAAAAAGAGAGAAAGGAGAGAGGATGAGAGAAAGAGAGAGAGAGGGCGAGAGAGAGAGAGAGGGGGCGAGGAGAGACAGAGAAGGGAGAGAGGTGAGAGAAAGATGGAGAGAGGGCGAGGAGAGAAAGGGAAGGGAGAAAGAGTGAGAGAAAGAGAGGGTGTTGGGGAAGAGAAAGAAAGAGAGGAGAGGGAGGAGAGAGAGAAAGTGGGGGGATAGTAGAGATGTTTTAATATCGCTGATAGTGGCGGAGGGGGGGGGGCGTTGAGAACCGCTCTCGTTTAGCGTCGGGGTGTGCGGAATCGAGAATCGTCAAATCAAAATTTAATGTTGGGTCAATAATTGTGCTCGAGTAGAATTACATGCTTGATTCCACTCATAAACCACGTGACCCGAATCCTGTTAGTAATTCCCTTTACAAGATCTTTACGACAGCAATGCCGATATCTTCGGCTTATTCCATACCGTGGTTATAACCAAACTCGCATCCTACATTTGACGAGACTTGAGCGAGGGGCTGGAAACAGTTCCGTTAACCTGACAATTAACTCTTGGACCAGACAGCAAGGGTGATCAAATGTGAACTTGAAAGTAGGGGCAAATCATATTTTGACAAGATTCTGGTTTGAGCTATACATAAAAAAAATGTAGATTTTCTGTAACTCCGTGAGCAGTTTTGATCTTGGAACTTGCTCAATTCGATCTCAATCTTGGGCCCGGCGCAAGCTAGCGGATTATTATCGGCCAATTAGTTGGTTGATGACGCCACGGCTTTGAGTGTCAGTGAGAAAAAACTAGTTGACTGGGGATGTCTGCGACGTCTCATTGAAACTATCGGTCGTCACGTCAGCATTCAACTTGTCATCTGATTAAACATCGGCTGGTACGCTTCGAGAATTGCGGTTTAACATCAGACATCGGTTGTTTCAAAGATGCAACCCCTCTCTTCCCCCGCCCCCTTCCGCAGAGGTTTAAAAGTTTGAGAGACGTCAGAGTTCATAGTCAAGCACTTACGTCACTGGTTTACGTGTTTTGCTATGGCAACCAACTTCATGTTTATTTGCTCGCGATGTCGAGTGCATTGAACCAAAACTGGAAAAAACAACAACGACGAATTAATAAAGAAATACGTTGTTCTATTTTGTGTGTTAACTTTGTGATACAATGTTTCACTGAGTCCCGACAGTGATGTCTTCATTTAAATGTTGCAACGCGTGCTGGTGCCTGGCTATTCACTTTTGGTTGAACCCAAACGACTATTTGGTAAAGTTCCATTGGCCAAAGGTGAGTAACACTTAACAAAATGTTGACCTGTAGTTAGTAATTTATACTTTCATAACATTGTTAGTCATTGACAAATTGTGCAAATACATGTAACCAGAACGCCTGGGAGATCCGGACTACAAGAGATCTTCACGGGAAGAGAATCCCGTCAATCAAATGTTTCGGCGCTTGACTCAGTTACATAAAAGATACTAGGCCTGGATGCAGTAAAATGAGACACTCGGTCTTGTGTTACGTTTTTAGTTAAGTGGGAACAGCACCAACAAATTGTAAATCACAGATTGAAAAAGGTTACAGGTTTGTCTGCAGACATTAGTGTTACCATTAGGTTATTCCATCTCCCCATCAGCGCCCTTCGAAAAACAAAAATTGCCTGTGAAGTTTTGAAATTGAACTGTACAAACCGTTAGAACAACAACATTTTAACACGTTCAAATTTACCACATGAATTGAGATACACTTTACAGACTGCTAAAACAACATTCTAACACTTTCAAAATCTACTCCATGAGTTGAGATACACTCTGCAGACTATTAGAACAACAACAGTTTGACACTTTCAAATTTACCGCATGAGTTGAGATACACTTTACAGACTGTTAGAACAACATTTTAACACTTTAACACTTTCACATCTACCCTATGGGTTGAGATGCCTCCTTGATACCCGTAAAAGTGATGGAATACACTGACTTATGTCATATTATGGCCTATCTCATTTTTTGTGTGTAAAAAATGGAGATGGAATAAAGTTGTACTGATGTGAAGATTACATGTTGTTGTTATAATATTTGGTTTATTCCTTCTTTCAATTATTTATTGTAAATAGTTGGTCATTTGTTGTGTTTAGATTAACAAAATACTTTCTTTCTACATGGATGCCCTCAGAACTGCATTGTGTTGAAAAACTTGTTTTAACTAACTTTGGACGATCAGTTAGAAAAATCTGGGATGTTTCACCATACCAGACCCACACAGTCACCTCAAGGTTCTCAGGTGCGCTTCTTTTCTTCTTAGTGCTAAACGATTCGTTTATTGAAAGAAATTAGGAGCTGAGGGGTTTTCAGCAGACCAGAAAAAAAAAAAAGAAGCTAACTTCTCACTAATTCTTGAAAGCTTTAGCATGGACAACTCCGCCAGATTTCCTACCCAATAACGGAAATCATTCTGTGTGACTTTGCAGAAGTTTGTTTTTTGTTTGTTTGTATTTTGTTTTACTCACACCGTTGTTCTCTCAGGATTTTTTGTGTGTTTGGGGATGGGGGATGGGGGATGGGGGTGGGGGGGGGGGGCGGCTTATGTGAATGGGGAGCTAAGAAACAAAGGGGGAAAAATTAATTAAAACTCAATCGAGACAGACTACAAATATTTGTATCCCCGAGGAAAGCACCAAAACCTCACTCCAACTCAGGTGTCTAAGCGGTTAAAATGCCTTTTGGTTGCATTGCAGTTGACTGTCATGTCTGGGGTAGAAAGGATGGATCCAAGCTGGTCAGATTCCCTACCATCGGTGTAAACAAAGGAAAGGAAGTGAAAGAATTGACCGAACGTCTCCCAGGTGTTCATGATTTAACGCGCGAAGCAATATTCTAATGTAGCGTCCACGAATGTGTAGATCTTTGTTTTTGTGAGGTCCTTAACATTGCAGCAGCTCAAAAATTCGAAAAACCGATTTTTATATGTTCAACTAAATTCAAATCCGCACGGAATGATCTTCGTTCTGGACTCATAAGCAAAAAAATAATTAAAAATCGAACAGCAAACTTTCTTCAGGAAGTCATCGCAGTAGACCAGTTGTGCTAAAATAAAACAGTTGTTGTTCCTCCTAAAAAGCATCCAAAGCGAGTTACTGCAGTTTTAGGGAACGGTGATGCAGTGTCCTTGGTGAATATTTATTTTGTTTTTCTTTTTTTTTTTTTGTTGTCAGTAGTATTGGCTTCTGGTATTTTGTTTGGCCATTTGATGCAATAACAAATCCATTTCATTCATTTGTGAGTTGAGAGTTGAGTGTTTGTTTGCCCCATTCACATCCGAGTCGCTTCCGCAGAGTTTAACGCGACTGGTTTTCGATAGACGACCAGAACATTTCGTACGGGGAAAAAAAAAACGTTGTCTGAAAACTAAAATAAACAACCGAAAACCTCATTAACGTTCCGAAAACCTAGGCTGAGGGCAACAGCCGCGGACGCCACCGAGGTTGTAATTCGTCAAGTATATCTCGCGTAATGGCGTATCAACAATTTTCTCGTTTTACCAGAGAACGTTTGAAATTTTGGTCACTTTTGTTATTCTTGGACCTGGCATCGACGTTTCGGTTTATGATTTCAAAACTATTAAAGATATCGATGCGTCCCTTTGTGAGAATATAGATCTCACCATGAGCAATGATCAAAGAAGTCATCTCTCAAAACCTCCGAAATTATTAGATACACTAGTGCGTGAGATGAGCGACGAATTGTTAGTGCAAGTGACGTAAAAACTGACGCTTTTCTCCTGTCGATCGCCAGAAATATGTGGAGTGCATGCGTACCCGTGTTGTTACAGCCACCCTTTTGACACATCTTGCATGATAATTCCGGCACTGTATCAAATTTCTGCATGTGTCGCTGTTGGTTGAACAGTGAGGGAGGAGGTGGGGGTGGGAGAAAACGCATTCGGAATTTCAAGAAGAGTCGCCCCTCTTGAGAAACGCCGGGTTGTCCGTATTTTTACATTTGTTTTTGGAAATGTATGTCCGTACAACATGTTGTATGGATATGGACAGTGCATTTCTGTACAACATGTTTACCAAAAGCGCGACTGGTGAAGGTTCGCTGAAACAAAACTTGGTATGGTGTTCACGAATTTAAAGTGACAACACATGGAATAGTCAGATGGACCTGGGGGCGTGAGGGTCTAGTCAGTTTGTATAAATGGGCGGTAGTCAGATTGACTAATCAGGCGAGAAGGGGTTGGGGTAGCCATTGGTGATCGACGTACACTCAAGTAGATCTATAATTATTAATAGCACAGATCACGCAATCTCCCAGCAGAAGTCGGATTGTTTTGCTACTAAGCCGATTCATATTTTTAAAAACTATGCAGATTAACAAGGTCAGTAATATAGTATTCCGGTATGTGTTCTTCGTCATCGAATTGTGTGCGTTGTGTGTTCTTCGTCATCGAATTGTGTGCGTTGTGCGGATATGCACTGTCCATATCCGTACAACATGTTTCATATGCGCTTCCTTTGTTTTTTGTTCGCACCAACTCCATACTGTTAAAAACGAAAGAGTCGCTCAATACTTCTGTTTCTGCAGACACAGGCGATCCAGAATCAGAGGGGGGCGTGTGTGTGTGTGTGGGGGGGGGGATGAAGAGAGGAGCTTTACTCACAGCTTGTGAAAAGCGTCCTACATGTGGGGAGGGCAGGTTCTGTGAAGCGTACCAACGATTTTCAGTTACCGTAATAAATGGAAAAAAGTTTGGTTTTTATTTATATTTGCATTTTTTGTTCAACAATATTAGATATTGGATAACATAAAAATCATGTTTGTAATGAAACAGTCTGATATAATTCATGCAAACTGCTATTTAAAGCTTCAAAGCGCGAAGGCCGTAGAAATGGACATTGAATACTTTTGTGGCCCTAAACTCGTACATGAGAGGGTGGGGGTTAAAAAACGAGAGTATGAAAAACGTACAGCCGGGGGGGGGGGAAATCGCCTAACTCGAGCGTACGTTCTTTTTGCACGGCCCCACAGGCCCCCAAGTCTAGAATGCTCCGCTCCTCCCGCCCCACCCAGGCATCGACTCCTAAGGGGGCGCGGGAAAATCAGATTTTCCGTTCGTTGCAGATGCAGCAATTAATGTGTGGCAATTACATTGCCATGAAATATTCACAGTCTTCCACATTACTTCCGTCCGACTCGGAATAGCGTCAGAATTAAATGCCATGGCAAAGTTTACCAAACAAAATGGTGACCCCGTAATATGCGTCATGCAACAGGGGCGGGGCTAGGCTAGGGTAGATCTGGTGGTTACAGAAATTGTCCATATTTTATATATCGGTTTTGGTTCCGTCTAAAGGAGTTTAAAGTTAACCTCTGTCAAGATTGTGTTTTCAAGGTCACGGTAGGTAACTCGGACTTTCCTGTAATCAAGGGATTGTTGTGTCCCCTTCACCGACGACATCAACGTTACATTTTAACTGTTATTGATACTTTGTTGATGGTGACACATTCAGACTTAAAACACCGAATGTCATCAATATTTCATGTAGTCGATACCCTCTCTCTCTTTCTCTCTCTCTCGCTGTACTCTCTGTCTCCCTCTCTCCCCGTGTTTCTGACTGGCGCTCTCTCTACCTCTGTCTCTTTATCACACATTTTTCTTCTCTGTCTGTCTAGCTGCCTGTCTGTCCTTCTCTGTCTTTCTCTTTTTCCTAGCGTGGGCTCAAATAAGTTAACCATTGACTCTTTCCGACCAACGCCATTTCACTCCTCGATCCGTCCCATTGTAATTTTTCACACATTAATGTTTGACATTATTCCACTAATTTACAGGTCTACTGAGTGCAGATTTACTTATAGAATGATCTGCTTGAAGACCTAAGTTCTGTTAATTATATAACATTTTCTTTCTCAAAATACTATCAGACTGATGTAATCCAGTGACGGACCGACATTGTCGAGACCCTGAAGCTTGAACTGTTGTGGGGCCCCTTCGCAACCAGTAACAATAGAGCAAAATGCAAAATTTACTTGTTAAAAAAAAAAAAGTTTCTCAGGGCCCCTCCGTGATTAGGAGCCCTGAAGCTGAAGCTTCATTAGTTACCACTGATATAACCAGAGTTTTGAGAGCCCAGACACAGCGGCTTCGGTCTCGTTTCGTTTTCGGCAGTTTGGCCCGACGACGCCAGTCTCGACTTCCCGGATAGCCGAGAAGATGTGAAAAAAACCTTCATTGCGCCTTTTAGAGCGCACAGTGCTGACGCTTTTCTTCTTGTTTCTATTCTCATTAAGTCAGGCGTCTTCCTGGAACACTACTGAAAGCGAAACGAAAAATTGTGGGTGGTTTTGTTTTTCAAAATTTTTTTACCTTGCTTTGTGTCGCTGACTGCTATCGCCTACAATCCCTTTTTTTTTTCCACTAGCACATGACCCGTGGCGTGAACACGTCCTGTCGTATGTAGGTTACTGCTGTCGTTAAACTATTCGATGTGCTCCCTGCTAAAATTATGACAGGAATATCTGCTGCGTGCTTTGGGGATTATTTCGGTTTGCCGAGACAGATGTAGAGAGGGTAGAAAGTGATGGGCGATGCAGTGATTCGAAGGGGGGGGGGGTCTGTGTTTAGGTCTTTATTTAAGGAGGTTCTCTGCCTTGGCATTTACACCCCACTTTTCTTGTTTTTATCTTACTTGTTCTTGTTTCTGTGTGTTTTTATGGCAGGGGTTAAATTTATTTATTTTTTTTTTAGAATTTTGCCCAGGCAGCGGCCTTGTTAGGCCTGCTCTTCTCGACTTTCAAGTGCCTAGGTATCTTTAAGGTGCGCAACGAGCACATGGGCCCTCCAAGTTTTTCGTCCTTATCCGAGAAGACTATAGGTGCTCGATCCTACCTACCAATGGATCAGGGGCAAGAAATTTTGCCCCCCAAAAATTCCAACATGCCTGCACCGACCGGGGATCGAACCCGGTACTTTCGGCATGAGAGGCGAGCATCTTGCCTCTAGACCAACGTGTGCTTGGGGGGTCCGTGCGGATCGCGGCTTTTAAGCTTATGATATAATTTCATCTCGTAGATTTTGTGATTCAATTTTTTAATTTTTTTTAAAAAATGGTTTTAACGAATCAATGTTCTCGACCCCTTTCAGAAAACTAGATTATAACTCTGTCCAGCCAAGAGTAGCTAGTGCTGACCCTTGTGATGGATCCTAATATCAGCGGTTCTCTGCCCTTGCCCCTTGATGATCTAGAACTGTCACCACCAGCAGGACCCCCACCCCCAGGATTTGCAGGAGGTCGTCCCAAGGGGCCCCCACCCCTGATAGGAGATGCTCTCGTCGACAAACAAGTGTATGACATGATTGAAATTATCATCAATTATGGGTTGATTAATGCACTTGCAATATTTGGATCTGTGGGTGAGTGAATTTAGTAGGATTTCGACTGAAACCAAATTAGCTTGTCAGTGAAATCAAAGATATTAGAAACAATAAGATGAGACAGCTGCTTTTAGCTTGCACAGATTTCGCACCTCCACCTAGCGGCGAATGCGCGGAAGTAATGAACAATGCAATGTTTTACAAAGCCAAATAGGGAAAATATTGAATTTTGTTCACTGTTCAGCTGTCGCTGTAAGCCTTGATTGACGTCACTTATTTTGTAATTTTACCTTCAATCGCTGTGGGAAAACTGGCCTTTTTTTTTTTAGCCTCGGTAGCACTGTAACAAATCAGCATCATTTATTTATCATTATAGGCCTATTGCGGATATCGGCCATGTTAGTTGTCAGGACCGACGCTTAACCATGGCGACGGTAGCATTGATTTGGATTCGTTAGCTGATTTGCACTGTGAGCACTTCAGGCGTCGCGAACCAATCGGTGGCGAGCTAAAAAAAAGTTCACTACAGTAAACTGTAACAGCTGAGGTTGTTCTAGCACGTTATAGTAGGGGGGAGTTAGTTGATCTAACTACAACCCTTTAGAAAACGAAACTATTACAGCTGTAAAATAAATAAACACGAGATCCGACGATAGATTAAATAATACTAAAGTTTAATAACTGTATAGTGAACAATAAATTACTAGGAAGACACCAGCGAAACTAAATATCTACGCCACACAAAAGGAAACTCACTTACTCACCCCCCCAACCACTCACACAGGTCTATATATATAAACATTCCTACAGAAAGTTCCCGAAATAAACGTTACCTTTGCCCTCGCACAAACTAACCAATCACGCATCAATACGTCATCAGGTTACATCACTCAAGGCCAAATCTGGCGTAAACATCCTTCTCCACAGTGTTATCGAATGTTCGGGAACATACTAATATTTACTGAACGAGTCAAAACACCTGACAACAAGCGGGCGAGGAAAAAACTACTCACTAGGAGAAGAAGGTCAGGTCACGGAGTACAGTACACTCTAGCGGTTGTCAAGAAGAAATGAACACATGCTCACCAGTGTAACAAGAAAACGGGGGAGGGCAAGGGATAGCTTGCAGATGCTACATAAACAATGACACGTGCGTTCACGTACATGGGAGACGTTCGGTCAATTCTTTTACTTCCTTTCCTTTGTTTACACGGATGGTAGGGAATCTGACCAGCTTGGATCCATCCTTTCTACCCCTGACATAACAGTCAACTGCAGTGCAACCAGAAGGCATTTTAACCGCTTAGACATATCTCGAAGTTGCACTCGTCAGCTGATCCACCCGCCATTTTAGGTGTCGGAAGTACAAAACAAAAACACTCTGTGACGTCATTCGCAATGGGCCTATATCAAGCATTCTTTTCATGCTGTGTGCCATGGGTCCCTCCCCCTGATCGGTGCGCAAACTGTGTGCAAGATTTTTTTAGAGGTGCGAAGAAGGGAGTGTCTCATCTTATCGTTTCTACTATCTTTGATAAAATGTAGCGTTTACAAACAACGTGTAAAATCAGCCCTCGTTGCTAAATTACTTACATAATATTATTAACGAAATATCATGAAAACCACAGAAAAACTGTGGGGTCGCAGCAGGGCTATAAGCAAAGTCAAAATTGGGCAAAAAGAAAAAGTTGTATGTAGCGAAGCCCTGCGTGTGAAATAAAACCCAAACGATACAAAGCAAACTTCTTTACATAATATTATTATTAACTAGACAACCCGCGCAAGATAAATCTTGCAAATTTTCCATGTATCAAGCCCAACCGTATATTATCTAGATCTAGGCTACATTAAAACGGCACTGAATTCGATGCATTGACTAATAGAACATACTGCTACACCACAGTTTTCACGTAGAAATACACAGATGTGATGACATTGATTTTCGACCACCAATGTGAAAAGAGAGGTCAAAGACGAAGTTTCCGGTCACACTTTTCGGTTCTATCCGATGAAAATGCGTCTTTGTTTTTACGGCTAAAAAAAAAATGTTACTATAAATAATAGTAAAGACTGATTTTTGTTCAAAATGAATATATGTCCACGTAACTCTTCGTCAAAAACTGATGCAGTACACAAAGTTTCATAATTTTTGATGGCGTAATCGCGAAGTTTTACCTGCTTACAGGTTCACTCTCTAGCTCAATTATAGTAAGAAGAAGATCAGATCGCTCTTCCGGTTCATTGATAATGGTATCATTCTTCCGGTTTACTCAGAATGGTGAATTAAAATAGAATGACCGAAAAAATCTATTTTGATAAATTCGGGGACAAGAGTTTTCGTGTTTCATGTGACGAAAGCCTGGGTTTTAGATACTGTCGACGTCTGTAAAATTTGAAGCGTGTGGGCTAAGTATTAACGGAGGAGTAGGCTAACATAGCCTCCTAAGTTCACTCTTATAATAATGTAGATACTACTAATAATAATAACTGTGAATGTCATCCTGTAAATGTTTTGTCTTCAAATTATCCCGGGCTGCTAGTGTTTTGTGACTCATACCTACGGTTTTGATAACCGGTGTGTCTAAAGTATTCCCCCACCCCCATAGATATACATCACGGCTGGCAATGCAATACATTATTTAACACAGGGCGCTATAACTCACAATTGAGTGTGCCAGTACATCCCATGTTTAAAATAGTAATAGTGACCATATTGTCCAGACAAGGGCATCTCTATATAATAATAATGACCGCTGTTGTTCTCTCTCTTTCTCTCTTTTTATATATTTAGGTAATGCACTGACCATTTACATCTTGTCTTGCCATGGACTGTCCACTAGCACCACCAACATCGTCTTGGTCTCTCTAGCGGTCGCTGACTTTCTCCTGTTGGTCACTCTGCCCCTCAGAAAGGTGGGTATCACACTTTTTTCTTAAACAGAAGACTAGAGGCAATTGTACAGCAGAAATAAAAAGAAGAATTGCGATGGCTAAAGACAGCTTTAATAAAATGAGCTCAGTCCTAGAGAACAGAAACATCTCAATGTCAACAAAAACGAGGGTTTTGAAGAGCTTTGTGTGGTAAACCCTCCTGTACGGATGTGAATGCAGGACATTAACCAAGGACATGGAAAGCAAGCTAAAGGCAACGGAAATGCGGTTGTTAAGGAGACACCTAAATATTTCATGGAAGGAAAGGAGGGCGAATGAAATGGCGATGAAAGACGCCAACACGGGACGATCACTAATAAAAACAGTTAGGAGAAGACAATCGCAGTTCATGGGACACCTGAATCGACACACACAGAGGTCTTGAACACCTTGCCCTAACTGGAAAAATAGAGGGCAAAAAAAAAGGAGACAGGTAGACAAAGAATTTAGAGAGTTTGAACAGATGGGCGACAGGGAAAAACCAGGACAGTATGGACCCTTTTCATTTAGCGTCCTCCATATCACGTGATTTGCAAAAAAAATGGCGGCGTGCCTCACTTGTAGGGCGGAAGCGATGGACAACGGTCGAACCATGCTATCCTCTTGTTGGGCACCCAACTGTACAAACCCGTTACGTGCTGGTTCTGGCATAAAAATGCATCTTTGCTTAGACTGTGCACATATTCAGATGCCATCACTAAGGCAAGTTGAGGTTTTTGCCCTACACGGTGCTTTTCGATGCCGTGCGGCTCCCCGCAAACAACCGTAACGCGGAAGTGAAAAGGGTCCATAGGCTTTTTGGGAGCATCGGAGCGGAGGAATGAGTGTCGAACCATGATCGTCGATATCTGTCTGCTCCAGATCCGGCACTTGAAGACAGAGAGAGAGAGGTGAAAAACAACTACAGCCATAAAAAGTGGTCAGTATATCGCAAGCAATTTTTGCTACACGCTTGTCACACCATGGCGTAAATGAAATAATACTGTGATTGAATTTGATCCAATTTGACAAAAAATTAATTCTGTCTGCTTGATTTTTCCTCCAAAGATTTCTCTGCTGGTGAGCTTTTTTGACAAGGCCCTGGCGGAGACAGTGGAAGCGTACGTGGTCAGCTACAACTACCTCACTCTCTTCCGTGTCTGGTCTCTCATCTCACACACCCATGTCGTCATTATTGCAGTGGAGAGGTTTCTGGCCGTCTATTTCCCTTTCAAAGTAAGTAGGCCTGGAAGTGGCCGTCTATTTCCCCTTCAAAGTAGGTCAGCCGGGAAATGGCCGTCTGTTCCCCTTCCAAAGTAAGTCAACCGGGCAGTGGCCGTCTATTTTCCCTTCCAAAGTAAGTCAGCCAGGCACTGGCCGTCTATTTTCCCTTTCACGGTAAACAAAATATACGATAGGATGAGACAGTCCCTTCTTCGAGCTTCTTACCAACCTTGCACGCCTAGTCATGGACCTCGTCCACTTGCAGCACGCTGAAATTTTATAGCTCTTCGTACATTGTTAAATAAAACACACCGATCGGTTTCGCTTCCAGTAACAATTTCAACCCGATGTTATTAAAATAATATGCAAAATCTAATTTGCAATGAGTGTCTCCGTTAAACAAAACACATATAGTGGGCTGGTGATGGAGAGAGAGAGAGAGAGAGAGAGAGAGAGAGAGAGAGAGAGAGAGAGAGAGAGAGAGAGAGATCGATTTTGCGTCCAATCTTTGTCCTATTTTTTTTTATAAAAACAAGCCAAAGTGCCCGTTCTACGAACGGTACTACGGACATAATTATTTTGACACAATCTGGGCAGGTCGAGATGAGGCCTCGCCAAAGGATAAACCTAACTCCGCCCTCCTTTCTTCTCCGTCCCCCCCCCCCACCCCCCCCCCCCCAGCCCAAAAGAAAAACCCACACACAACAACAACAACAATTTCTGCCTTTCAATCTCCATCTCTTTCTCGCTCCCGCCCCCTCACCCTTTACCCTATTTTTCTCCCCATCTCCCCTCTCTCCCTTCCCTCCCCAGCTCCCCCTTTCTCCTCAACACCCACACCTCTCGCCCACATCCCCTTCCCTCCCCCTCTCTCTCTCTGACTGAGTCTCTAAAGCCAGAGGTGCTCATATTTTCCGAAGCTTTGGCGACTTGACAAAGCTGTTGGAGTTACATTTTCAAAGAATATTATTGCCACATTAACTTCTTAAACAACCTGAACACATTTTATATCATAGATCATAGATACCTTGGCAGTTGGAAATCGTAAAGAGCAGGCCGAACAGGCCGCTGCCCGGGCAAAATTGAAATTAAAATTAATAGATTAAATCTATCCCTATCACCCCCCATATCACCAACGAAAATTTATAATTCGTTATTAAATAAATATTATATTATATATATTCAAATAATATTATAATACTTTAGAATACAAGTTGTGAGTTGTGAACTGCGCCTAACAAGCTGCGTTACAATTTGCTCTGAGATAGAGAGAGTGAGAGAAAGAGAGTGAGAGAAAGAAAGAGAGAGTGAGAGAGATGCAAATCGAGAGAACAAGACTTTCTGTAAAGCGCCTGGAGCAAACTCGTTTGGATTAGGCGCTATATAAAAATGATCCTCATTATTATTATTATTATTATTATTATTATTATTATATTTAGTTCAACAATCATGTTTTCCATGCGCTACACAACACACTGACACAGGCTGCTTGAGCCCAACTCTAGATCTTGATCTACGTCACCTTAATAACGAACTTGGATTCGATGCAAATACTAACAAAACTTATTTTCACACTACGGATCCTTACAAACAGACTCGGATGTGATGTTTAAAGTTGATTTTCGACCATCCATGTCTGAAGAAAGTTTTAAAGACAGGCGAAGAATGAAGACGGAGCGAAGTAGGCAAAGAGAGATATTTTCTATCACACGTTTTGCTTCTACCAGTACTCGATGAAAATGGGTGTCCTTTTTGCGGACTCTTCGTCAAAAATTGATACAGCATACCAAGTTTTATCATTTTTGATGGCGTAATTGCGAAGTTTTAGCTGTTTACAGGTTCACCCTCTAGCTCAGTTATAGTAAGATAAAGCAGGCCACGCTCAAAGGAAATGGCATGTTCGATACTGTGTATCGGCTTTGCTAGCGCCCAGTAAAGAGGTTGCGGAATCGCTATCCATAACAATCAGATAAGCATACATCATGGCATCCATGCAGCTCGACAGGATAAAAAACAGTAGGCCTAGGTCTAAATATACCAAAAGTATGAGTGTCTCGCTTTAAAGGCCATGAAATGCTTAGACGTCATGCAGAAGTTTGCGCAAAATGACAGCCTTCGATACTGAGTATCGATTGCTACACCCATACACAACACTCCTACAATCATAAAAACTACACCAGGAATTTAGTCCGGGTTTAAACGCTAAGGCGTTTCACAGTTTTCAAAAAAATACAGGACGTGATGAAATGCAAAAACTAAGTCAGCCATGGAACTCGGCAGTATCAAAAACGGCCGTATGCAAACTTTCAAGTGTCTAGCTTGAATGGCCATGAAATGCATATGCGTCAAAGACAGTTTACCCCCTGCTGTCATTATTATAAGATACACATACTAGATCTATTTTCGGTATAATGGTAATTCAACAAACAATTTTGTCATATTGCTACCATATTAAAACAACAACAACTAACAATGCCCAGAGGTTTCCTACAGCGAATTTAGTTGTAACAACAAGTAGATAAGTTGTTGTTGTGTTGTTTTTTTTAAATCTAAATAGTCGAAAGAAAAAAAATGCAATGTAAATTTCCTGATGTCCTCAGGTAGGAATCTGGGTCACCCCGTTGAAAATGAAGGTCGTTGTCATAGCAACCCACATGATTTGGTACATCATTGTCTCACCCCTGTACGGCATGTTTACCTTGGAGTGGGGATTCGATACCAGATACAACCAGACAGTGGCTTTTCTGGGCATCTCCGATTTCTTCGTTGAACACGAGTATATCATCACCACCTACAGCAGCTTCGGCATCAACCTACTGACCGCTATGATTCAACTGACCATGGTGCTGACCTGCTGTATCGCCGTGGGCTGCAGGGTGGTGGACATGAGCAAACGGCGCCAGAAAATGGTCAAGTCGAGATTTCCTGTCGGAGCCACACGGTCGGAGTCCAGCAATTCATCTGGCCTGGCCAGAATGACCACAGGAACGTCTTTTGATTCAGGAAGTCACGTTTCAGGTTAGACAACAGTAAATGGATCAAATGTTGCCAATGTCAAGGACGATTCAGCGCATTCACGTTTTGCATACCCTTCCCTCACCTGACACCCTCCCCCAAGTACGATTTTTATGCCCTGGGGTCTACCCCTCCCCCTCCGATCGTATGTACTTTATGGATTACCCCCTGAACCGAGTCTGTTCATAGATTTAAATCATGTTATTGTAAAAGCAACAGTTTGTGAGCATCATGTTCGTACTAATAGTCAAACATTAACTCTGATCTCCAAAGTAACGATTCAAAGTCTTCAATGCAAAAGTTGTCGATCTAGCTGAGTACTTTTTCTTTTCATATTTTTATTTTCAGAAGATAAACCTGAATCAAAACAAGATGGTGAGACAAAAACTGAAAAAGGTGACGTAAGTGTGATGTCAGTCATACTGATCCCGGTAAACCAACAGTCTATCGGGAAAGCAGGCCTGCAACAAGCATCCAACATGGCCGCCTCGGCGCGCGTGGATCTTCGTGTTGTGCGCATGCTAATCATTGTTTGTGTTGTGTACCTGGTGTTTGTATTTCCTACTTTCTTTCTGTTTCTGTTTCAGTACGTGTTCGAAGAGCTGCGAACTCCCCGGTGGCACAGAGTTAATTTTTTGGCCACTTCCGTCCAGATGTTGCTCACGGCTGTCAACAGTAGCGTGAACTTTATTATCTACGTGGCCACATCGCAGCGGTTTTACAGAAGTTTCCAGAAGATGTTCAGCTGTGGCCGTGAGAGCAAGTGAAGCCGGCAGGTCGAGATGTTCACCCAAACAATAACAAACCTAATTTAGTCACTTTCGATCATTGGACGAACATACATACATACAAACAGACAGACAGATAGATAGATAGATAGATAGATAGATAGATAGATAGATAGATAGATAGATAGATAGATAGATAGATAGATAGATAGATAGATAGACAGACGGATAGATAGATAGATAGATAGATAGATAGATAGATAGATAGATAGATAGATAGATAGATAGATAGATAGATAGATAGATAGATAACAACAGATTAATAGATAGATAGATAGATAGATAGATAACAACAGATTAATAGATAGATAGATAGATAGATAGATAGATAGATAGATAGATAGATAGATAGATAGATAGATTAATAGATAGATAGACAGATAGATAGATAGATAGATAGATAGATAGATAGATAGATAGATAGATAGATAGATAGATAGATAGCTAGATAGATAGATAGATAGATAGATAGATAGATAGATAGATAGATAGATAGATAGATAGATAGATAGATAGATAGATAGACAGACAGATAGATAGATAGATAGATAGATAGATAGATAGATAGATAGATAGATAGATAGATAGATAGATAGATAGATAGATAGATAGATAGATAGATAGATAGATAGATAGATAGATAGATAGATAGATAGATAGATAGATAGATAGATAGATAGATAGATAGATAGATAGATAGATAGATAGATAGATAGATAGATAGATAGTAATTATGCTCACCCTCCGCTCTTCATTCCCCTGACAAGAGGTGTGTGTGTGGGGGGAGGGGTCCTATAAAAGCTTTGGTAAGGGCCGGGATCACACTGCACCCCCACCCCTCTCGGTTCCCCTGCCGTTTGTCTGACATTAGATCAAAATATTTATCATTGACTGAAACCGAAGACATTGAAGTTTGATAATTCTGTCTTCGCGCCTCTAAAGATAAGCGTGTACACAGCTTGTGTACTCATCGGGGGTGGGGCCCATGTCAATTGTCATATTTATTGCAAGAAAACAGTGCTGGGTATTATGGTATTATTATTTCAACTCGTATCTTCTGCCTGAACAAGTACCAGTAACTATTATGAGATCCACTCTGTCTTTGTCTTTCCTCTTGTGCCGATAAGGGGATATACGGTATTAAAAATTGCTTCTTAAGTTACCGGTGTTCTTTCAGAATTGATATTAATGATATCTCCCTTATTCCTTGATCAATCTTTATGAAATTTTGAATGCATATTTTTTTTGTGTGTCGTATAACAAAACTACAACTGCTTTTGCTGAAATTTTAACAGAATTTTTTAATTTGCATTTTTTTTTTTTGTAACTCAGTCTACCTTTTTGGTGATCCGATTTGCGTGTCCAATAAAAAAAAATCATTAAAAAAATAAATATCAACCCTAGCTTGAAAAACAGTTGTAGATATTTAAAAATGATATCAAGTTACCTGTATGCAAACTTTTAAAAAAGATACTCAAGTAGATTTTGAGATATGCTTTGTTGAAAATTCCAAAATGGCTGATAAACATTGTTACGTAATCACAGCAATAATGAACAAAATTTGTTGCTAACACTTAATATTCAATTCCTACCATGTAAGAAGTAAGTTGGTCTAGTTATTTTATCTTTAACAGCCAAAATAACAAAAAATGAAGTTACTGCCAGGCGTCGAGGAGAGATGCAGCTTTCGGATCTGGGCCTGATGGGTAGCGTCTGCCATGGTCAGGTCGATTTTGTCGGTTCTTTGACACCTTTTATCCATCTTTTTCTGGAACGCCCCTTTGCCCCTGTGGAGCCATGCCTTTTCATGACATAAGCTCTGCGTGCTGGCTATTTACTCGAATGTCTCATGAGGTGACCGAACTACTTCAGCCTTTGTTTTTTCTATTTATTATGTTCTAGACATGGCATCGTCTCTACGCTGTCTCTGTCGACTGACTTCGTTTCTGAGCTAGCCTCGTCGTGCGATCTACACATGACCAAAACCAGAACAAATCAATTTACACCACTGACAATGAAAGGGTTAAAATGTGAAACATCTTTCCATGTCCCTTTCGCCCACATACCGCTAAACCCAGGCATTACAGCAGAACTAGCAGAGAAACTAAACTGGTCAGTGGTCCGCTTCCCCCCCCCCCACCCCCTCCCCCGACATGACCACTATCACTGTACTGCATACGTTATTTTGTATACTTTAAACTCTGTGTCTGGTCTGACTGATTGATTGATGGCAGGAATCAGAATCCTAGCACACCGAGCACCCCCATAGGTGCTCCTCTCCTGGCTCCAAGATCTATTTGAGGGTTTTCCTACTCATTGCCCCAGTGGCCAGTTAGTTCCATATTTATCGGGTTCGTCCGGCCTTGTCGCACATTCTTCCCACGGCCCATCTGTATCCCGCCTCAGTCATTCTGGTAATGGGGAGGGGAGGAGGGGGGGGGGTTTACCCTCAGTGTCTTCATCCGCCCGTCTGGTTTGAGAAGACAGCTGTAAGTAGAAACCATGTCGTACATCATCATAATTATGCTGATTTTATTATTAACTAGCCAACGCACTCATTAGTTTCTTGCAGTGACATGACCAGCTAAGCGCTTACTTGTAGCTTCCCACTCTCATCCCATTGACCACCGCAACCACACCACTCTAGCCCACGCGTACTACCTCAGCCACCGAAGATGGGGTCACTATAGGCAGCCGTTGAAACTTGCAGTAGTGTGCGCACGGTGCATTTTGTTTAGTGGCTACTCGCGTGATTCGTGGAAAAACGTCTTGTCCACAGCATCCGTATATAATACCGTTCGTAGGTGAAGACGTAAGACACTCTTTGCCTATGCATATGTCACGGTGGGAATTAGAATCCAGGGGAATTTTGAATTCCACTAGTGGAGATTAGAATTCCAATCTGTCCTAGGGTAAATTAGAATTCTCATTTGCACTGAATAAATCCAAGTGAAGAATGGAATTCTAATCTCTCCTAGGGCAGATTGGCATCCAAATTCTAGTTGAGATTAGAATCATGGTTTCAATCCACACAGTATATTGTTTTATAAAAATTACTTTTATTTACTTATAGGATCATGCCTTACCAATCATTATGTGAAACACAGGAAAACAGATTTGAACATGGGCTTCAATCTTTAAAAAAATGATAATAAACCACTAACTTTAGAAAAAACTACTACAAGCATCTGGTGCATTGAGTAAAACCATGTATTTTTAAAAATGTTAATAAAACATTAACTTTAGAATAAACTATTACTTTTAAAATGTTAATGGAAAACAAACTTGAGAAAAACTATTGTTTGTTTGTGATACTTTAATCAGTTTAATAATGTTAATAAACCTCTAACTTTAGAAAACCTATTATTTTAAAAAATGTTAAAAAATGACCAACCTTAGAAAAACTATTGTTTGTTAACGATACTTAAATGTGTAATACTTATTTGTGCAAGAACTACTGCCTGGGTGGCACTTTGTGCTACATGCAATTCCTGCTTTGGGGCAACAACATCGTTTCATATTGCACGAGCTCTTGCATTTGCACACGGTTTTTCTCGATGCACCAGATGCCTGCCAGCTTGTTGCTTGACGTGAAGCTTGAATGAGAGTTACTTCACATAGGTCCTTCACTGCTAAGTCGTTTAATTCAGGAAATTCCACGGATTTCATATCAATTAAGTCCACACGTGTAAACCAGTTTTTAATAATCCCGGCTGTACTGTACAGTTTAAACATTTGGCAGTCTGGGTCTCACAACTTCTTCTCCCTTACTTTGCATTACAGAAGACGTGCGTCAGTGTTTGTTCTATCGGCCTGATGGATGTTTACCCCAACAGTGTCACCAACAGAGTATCAACTTGGATTTCTTGAACTTTCTTTTTCGAGCAGCTTGCCTTTTTGCTGCATGTAAATAGTTTAGCCTTGCAGCAAACCTCTGTTCTCTGTGATCAGTGTTAACAGTTTCGTCTTCCATTTCTACTGTGTGAATTGAAACCATGATTCTAATCTCAACTAGAATTTGGATTCCACTCTGCCCTAGGAGAGATTAGAATTCTATTCTCCACTTGGATTTATTCAGTGCAAATGAGAATTCTAATTTACCTTAGGACAGACTGGAATTCTAATCTCCACAAGTGGAATTCAAAATTCCCCTGGATTCTAATTCCCACTGTGACATATACTTGTCCACAGCATCCGTTCCGCTCCGGTCCTCACAGCTATAGATGCAAAGAGAGTCTTTTCATACGTCTTTGTCCATAAAAATATCGGAGCGGACGCTGTGGACAAGTGCAGTTAATCGTGAATGGGATACAAGAATAATATCAAAAGGAGGCCGTCGTGATTTCTGAAGTTTGGGTGAATTTGTAGGACGATCCTCTGAAGACAACCAGCAGAAAGAGGTGTATCAAATTTAAAGGGTTTAATCTTCCTATGAACAGACAAGTGGGGAAAAACGTTCTGCAATGTCGTAAATTTTCCTGGTTTTTAGTATAAAGGTTGAAAAGAGAAGCTAAGGAAATCAAAAATAGATTTGTGGTTACTCCCGAGACACAGAATACTATTGAGACGAACCATTCCTTTTCCCACCGTTATGTCCACAAATTGCTCGCGTATAAATACAGTGAGTACTACTCTGTTTAGTTCAGTTATGAAGGGGTGTGGTGCGAATTGTTGCACTGTTCACGTCGATGATACGCGCACAAGTCCACGAACAGAATATGACGAATTGATTCGTGTCAGTATCCTGTGTCTCGGGTTACTCTATAAAACCCAGTTTTCTGTGCCGGTGTTACAGTTAACCGCCTTTGGACGTTGCTATCTTTTTAATTTACTATGAGTGACAATCATAATTGTTTTGACTCAAGCCCGGAAGTAAATGGATTACTGAATCTCAAGATTGTCACAGTAATCCTTGGTATTTAAATGTTGTTTTGTCAAATATTTGTTGTTTTCTATCTATTTGTAAAGAAAACTTGCCAAGAATAAAATGATCGGTTCGTGTTGAAATAACGGACTTGTTTGCTTCTCTCTTCTTGTCTGTTCGTTGACCATTAACTCGTTGACGTCCAGGACAGGGCCCCAATGCACTGAAATCTGATTTGCGTCGGTTTTAGTGTGAAATGTCTACCATGGAGTTAACAGGGACCTCGCCCACTGGTGAAACTGAAATAAATTTGTCTCTTTAGCTGATTTTAAGGAAATTAAAATCTGGTTCAAAACCGATGCAAAACAGCCCTTACTCCGTGTGATTTGGCTCTAAATACCGGGAAAAGCCGGCCATGCACCAACTGTCCTGGCTACGGCCAAACCTGACGGGAAAAGCCATCCACCGACTTTCTTGGCTACCCCCAAACCAGCCGAGAAAAGCCGGCCATGCACAAACTTTCCGGGAAAAAACATCCACCAACTTTCCTGGCTACAGCCAAACCTGACTATTATTTTTGTTTCCGGGTCTTGGGTATGACAGAAGTGACACAGTGGCTTTAGCATGAAATATGTAATGATAAACTGTAACAATAGCTCCGTCGGTACTGGGCATCTTTGTGCATGCCGGAAGGTCGCATCGCTCGCCAACCATATATACATATGTATTTTAGTCTGTACATGCAAGTAACTCGGGCATGCCAATGTCGGAAATCTAGACAGAGAAGAGAAGGTAGGAGTAAAAAGAACATGAGGTTGATGGATGATAACAGTGATGACACGGTGGGAAAATGATGATAATGAAATATGAAAACGGCAGAAAGTGATGACAGTGAAGAGAATGATGGCGGTGATGATGATTATGATGATGATGACGATGATCGTGGCAGTGGTGGTGGTGATGGTGATGACGCTTATAATGATGCATATAATATCTGTGTTACTTCTACATCATAGAAGCCTTTCTTCGAGCGAGCGGAAAGCATTAGCTCACCAAACAGCATACTTAATAACCCTCTTAGTGCGACAGGCCACGATCGTGGGCCGTCGGTAGAGTGCGACAGGCCACGATCGTGGCTCTACGTGTGCGATTAAATGTATTTAGGCTGAGAAGCCTGGTAGCATCTTTTAATTATAGCCATCATCTCCCTTATCTCAATTGCCACCTGCCTGCCAAATTTAAGGCTTGAAGAGTGTATAGTTTGGTCAGTTAGTCATGCCAAAGGTTGCAAGTTACTGAAATTAATATATAATAGATTCACATCTTTAAAAAAGACACACTTGGAAATCTAACGAAACAATACACCATGTAAACAACAGACAATTTTGTTTTTTCAAAATAGATTTGTCATACACAGCAACAGCAAATGGCAATAGCAACAGCTACATGTACAACGCAAATAGACATACACGCAAGCAGAACGACAGGCTCCCTAAGTTCCAGAAGCTCCACTAAAACTTAAGTCTTCTTACGGTTGGCAAGAAAAATGATAAGACATAATTATAACTATGGAATTTTTTTCTTCAAGACGTTCGAAGGGTGAGGGCTGAATGTTAATCAGTGTGCCCATTGTCCTCATCTCAAAGAATACAATAAGAAATAACCAGGCCAAACTGTCTGAAATGTAGAGGAAAGCAATCGTTTTTCGCAAAAGGGAACAAAACAATAAAAACAAACAAACAACAAAGCTATAAAAGATAGTAAATTCTACATGGAAACAGAGTCAAAATGTGGCCAAAAGGATAAGTTGTATGTAGCAAAACCTCGTTTTTTTCTTTTTGCCACATTTTGATTTTGCTTCAAGCCTTCCGCTAACCCTACAGAGTATTTTTTTTTTTTTGGCACTGTTGTCCGTGAAAACAACCAACTTGTACTAGAAAATTAAACGGAATCCTTTAGATCTTTTAAGAAGTAAATCGTTTAGAATTTAAAGAATTAAACAACAACGAAAACATCTCTTTGAGGTCCCAGATTTTGCTCGAGATAAACCTATGCTCCTCCTCCCCCTTTCTGCGATGTGTAAGGTGTCTGTATCATTTTCTTGTTATTGTTACTCTCGTAAGGCTTTGAAAAATGCATTTTTTTTTCTTGATCACTTTACAATTCTGAACCAAACCATAGTGTAACCAGAGAGAGAGGGTTCACTTCCGCCAAATGGCGAAACTAGGTCGCTGCGGTAAACAAAAAATTGAAGAATTCAAAGAGACCTTCTTCGCCAAAGATAGTGTGCATATCTGTTTACTGTGCTTTGTTCATATTTTTGGGCTGATTGAAACTATTTAAAGCCGTTTGTAAGCTCCTACGCCCTTGGAAATGCACAAACGAATATTGTTTACCGCAGCGACCTACTTTCCGCTCCATGCTAACAGTCGTTTCGCAGAGCCTCCCAAGTCTCGCAGTGCAAATCGACCAATAGTGAACCCTTTCTTATATCTATACTCTCTGATGTAACCCCATCGTTGCAATGTGTTTTTAATTCATCCAGAGAAGAGGTTCAGGTGCAACGACCTTCGTGACGCAATGTTTTGTATGAAATCCTCCCTTTAAAATCTGTTTCCAAGTGCAAAATAAAAACAAATGGACAAACACAATTACTTTAAGTCTCCCTATCCAGTAGAATCCCACTTAACATGACACGCTTTTACTCTCGTATTTACTATTTCATTTTGTCGTGCCGGTAGTCGCCAATTCTAATCCGCTTGTCAAACAGTGCAATCTCTTTCAATTCACTTAAGGGAATCGATACTTGAAAATAGTCTGATGAACCAATTAGCTTTACATGGGCGTTTTTCCACCGATCAAACTGCAGCAAAATCAATCATTCAGAGGCGAGCTCTTTGGTTGGGGGGGGGGTGGGGGGGGTGGGGGTTGGGGGGTGATTTGCTGACTAGACAAACACAGTTGAAGAGATTGCTTTTATTTAACATGCACCATAAAGTATAAAGTTGTTATAACCGATATACACAAGAGTTCCATTGGTGTCTTCAGACGAACCCCCCCCCCCCCTGAGCTTTTGCCTAGTAAGTTGGATGTTTCACCTTGATGTCACAATACAACACCCCCACCCCCATCCCCACTCCACACACATACCAGTGATTTTTCGTCGTGTTTTTCTTCCTCTCCTTATTAAAAAAAGAAATAACTTCAAGGCTCAGGGAAGAATAATTATCCTATCTGTGGCAGTCACAAATATACATATATGACGTTGTCACAAATCCCAGACTGGGAAATGTAATAATTATGACAGGACAACAATCACGAACGAACAAGTATAACACTTAACAGAACAACCAAACAGACTCACACATTTATTATACATAAAAAATAAAGATATACGTGCATTACATTCTTCAGTTCAAATACCATTCAATGGTCAGTATTCCCGACATTCATTCTTCTACGGGTCCACAACCCGATAATACTTTCTAAAATATGCTCTGGCCTCAGCCTCACATCTATATATGTACTACTTGCGGGCCTCTCTTATTGGCTCCTGCTCAACCTAATCTCCGTATCTCAATCTCCCCTCGAGGTCTTAATAGCACATTAATATTTCAATAGCACATTATATTCTCAATGGCACATTAACATCTTAATAGCACATTAACATCTTAATAACAACGTCCCTGTCTGTGGCCAGACTGCCACGACTCATGTGCTCCCGCTGTCCTGCGCGACAGCTTCACTCAGGCAGGCCTGTGGGTAGCCTTCTGCCCAACCCCGGCACAAGTCCGCTCACCGCGGGTGGCTTCTCTGCCCGACCACGGCACCTATAAGAATAACATTACATTTCTATAACACCATACAATTACTATCCACTTCACCACTCATTACGAACTATCAAGCGTACACACAATAGTCCACCTTTCACTCACCACACCTCTTACGGTAACACACCTCTACCGTACCACACAACACTCAGACTCGCTACGAATCCATGATCCGAACTTACATCTATCGCTCATTGCGCCCATCTCTATACACAGTAATCAATGACTTTCACATTCCTCACATATAACTTATTTACATCATGGTCCTAGGAGAATATAGTACATCAATCATCATAATTGTCAATCACAGTTCAACCTACCAGTCATCACTGGAAAACACACAACAATCTCCCGACTGCTCTCTTCACGTCTGTCCCCTTGGACTTTCTTAACTTGCAGTGACTTTTCACTACACAAGATTTACCTCATCGCCTTCACTTTACTCACGTCTTGCACGCTTCCACGCTAACTAACAGAAGTCAATACAGGTGAGCAGCCTCACTATCCCGTGAGTCCATCCTACACTTCCATGCCCCCGTAATCCTTGAATCTCGCTCACTCCACTCGTGACAGACGTCAACAACAGAACAACTGATCATGGCGATCTTTCAGACACTGTCTTTTTGTTTGTTTGTTTGTTTTTGTTTTCATTAAGTTAAAAATTTATTTAGCCTACATACCCTTGTACTATTCCCCCAAGTACACATTCAGTTATTATTTTTGTTGTTTTGCCCCCTTGTAACCTTCCATCTAGCCTGAGGTAGGCCCACACTGCCTGCCTAGGTCACTTCAACGATAACAAATTACTGTAAGAAGGTTGGGAAAATTTTAAGACTATGAAAAAATGAACAGTGGAGATCAGAGGGGAGCATCAGAGGAGATTACAAACATTGGGATCGAACAAGTGTCAATACATAATGTGGGTAAGTGCGCTGTAACTTTGTTCTTTTTTCCTCCACACATCCTTACCCCGTCTTTCCCGCGCGCTATATAATAATGTCAAAATGTTGCTGTTTGTGACAGGGATTACTTCACTTCGTTTAAAACAGTGGTTCTCTACCTTTTCCAGACAATCGTCCAATGGGCCCCAAATTTTCTGTCATCAACCCCCCCCCCCCCCACCCCATCCTAACATGCAACCAAAGGTACCGACTAGACATAAATTATAGTGGGGTTTTCAGTTTTTTTAAATGACACCTGACTTATTGATTATTCAAATAATTATCTGACGTAATCCTTCACCTATCATTTAGATCTACTAGGAATTTACTGAATGGTCAAGGAAATTGAACTGCATGTACTTCACAGGATTTTTATTTTTTTGGTCTAATAATGGGTATAAATAATATTATATGGTTTTATCCTAAAAAGAAGCGAAATTATGGTCAAGATATTGTGCAAAACTGTAATCTCTTTGCCAGGTAATTATATTAATTTGCACCCCTATTGCCCCCTTCCGTCTTTTCGCCCCCCCCCACCCCCGTCGCCCCTTTTGTCGTTTTCTCCCGCCTGTCGCCCCTTTTGCCGTTTTCGCACCCCCCCCCCCCGGGACTCAAAATCGCCCCCGTTCAGAACCACTCATGGTATAAAACAACGGGCTAACATTTTTTTTTGTATGATAAAAGTGGCTGCTAACGACCTTAGGCACACACCATATAATTTATACCAGCGAATGTGCTTTTTTAAAACTCCTCTGATAACTATAGCCTCCATCACTAGGCCTACTGAACAGACACATTAATTATATGACAACCGCGACAATACAAAATTAACACCGTATCTGTTTTTTTAAAACGTTATCACCTGGCTTGCACACCAAGATATAGACATAATCAGAGCTCTCATCATAGACGGCCCCTCTCCCTCCAACCAACTCCACAAGGCTGCTAGTTTGGGAACTACTGCTTCCCTGGGGGAAAGGGGGGTGGGTCATCACATTTATAATTTTTAACTTCACTATTAAAGTTGCAATTGTCTTTCAACGTGGTCAATAATTATCTTTGACAATAAACGCAATGCTAATGGGATGTTGAAGATCATTTTGTTACAGTAAATTTTGCATGATATTATAATAATATCCGTGATGCTGGTGATGCAATAACATTCAGTGCGGGATAGCTGTTCAGTTCGGGCCTGCCATGTCGAAGCGGAAGTTAGTCAACACTTATTTTTGTTGCAAAGCGAAAGTCACCAAATTATGATCATCCCGGCGGAACTTAGTTCCGCATTATCAGTTTAAGGCTCAAATGCGCACGTAAGACTAGTAAGAGCATTTTTAAAACGAATCGGTTAAGATGTGTTGACGATGAAGGGTCATGTTGAAGTATTTTCAAGCACTGAGATGTGAACTCTTCTGCGTGTTGGTGTTTATGTCCAGATCTAGACTCTACTGTCTACACTTTTTTCCACCGTGTTGTTGAATTTTAATGTTTACACTTCCCCCCAGTACAGTGAATTCGCAGTTGTCGCTCTCACTGAATCAACAAGGGAAAAAAAAATCAGGCCTAGAACTGTCCCGGATTCAGGCTAGATCTAGATCTAGAGACAAACAGCTGAACTGAATGCTTTTGGGTCTGGCACAGAATGTTAGTTTATCAAGAAGAACTTGGACTAGATCTAGCTTAAATCTAAACTGTAGAAGACTAGTCTAGATCTAGTTAGAAATTTAGAAACACAGGAAAGAAAAAAGGTGATCAGCAGTTAATGAGTTAGATCTATATCATAATGTTGATCAGAAGCTGCTGCTTTGTAGGACACTGGCAGCAGTGGTAGGGTTGTAAATTGTTAGTTGGTACATTTTATCTACCACTGCCAGCAGCAAATCTCTCACACCAGACTAGATGGTAGCTTTCTGAGTCATAAATGGTCTGATCTTTATAATTAATGCAGTCAATTGGTTGTGATATTTTGTTCCCATTGACAGGTATTTCTTTGTTGAGTCACACCAGAATCACATGTCCGGATGTATGTTTGCATTTTAATTTCTTCCAGCCAATTTTGCACAAGATGAGTATGCTGACGGTAGAGGAGTGTGAGCTCCTCACTGATTCCAAGTACCGCTCATACATCACTCAAGTGGAGAAAGCACTGCGGAGCTTTGAGTACACAAGCGAATGGGCAGATTTGATTTCTGCCCTGGGGAAACTCAATAAGGTGAATGCAAATGGGGAATGGGAAAATTACCGTTGAAAGGAGGAGGCTTAACATAATCTGAAAATTTGTGTGAAGCCAATTGCAGATATCAAAATTCAATCTTATTTCAGCGAATGTTTTTTAGCTTCTGCTGATTCATTTCATAATGATTAAATGTAATTGTATCCAGTTCAACTGATGTGGTGATCACATGTTACAGCCCAGTTGTAATGCTATATATATAATATGGATTTTGTTTTATGTACATAGTTTTTGCATCGAAAAAGAAAAGGCTTTGAGGAGAGAATGCTTGAGACAACCCTGGAAGTAATAGAACAGTAGTTTGGTATGATGTTAAAAGTGTTGACACTGAATTTGTTTCACAGTGGATGCAACAATTCTCAGAGAACATAGACCAACTCAGATACTCCATTAATTTATGTCTCTGAAGTTTTTAGTCAGTCTGTTTTATCAGAGTATTTGGATGGTTTGACATGGAGTGAGCATAGTGCTGGTAGCAAGCTTGTCTGAGTTCCTGTATTTTACTGTTTTATCACTTCATATGTCTTCTCTCTGTAGGTGCTCCTCTCCCATCTGAAGTACCCGGCCATACCTAAGAAAGTAACCATTGGGAAACGTCTTGCTCAATGTCTACATCCAGCCCTTCCTAGTGGTGTCCACCTGAAGGCATTGGAAACCTATGACATCATTTTCAAATGCATTGGAACTCAGCGTTTGGCACATGACCTGTTTATCTACAGTGCTGGTCTGTTTCCTCTGCTGGGCCATGCAGCAATGAGTGTAAAACCAGTACTGCTCACAGTATATGAGAAACATTTTGTAGCCCTTGGTCGACACATAAAGCCAGGTCTGAATGGGTTGTTGTTAGGCCTGTTGCCAGGTTTGGAAGAAGGCGCAGAGTACTTTGACAGGTTGGTTGACACATTTTGCTGAATCTCATTTTGTCAAATAATTTATTGTCACAAGACCAGATGTTATAAACTGTAAGTATGCATAAAATATGGGTGTTTGTAACATTTTATGTTGCAAACTGTCACTTTTTTAGCAGTAGGGACATTTGTGCCTTTCTCCTTTATTAATTTGCATTCGTTGTTAATTTCCATTTTATCCATACTATGTATTGTTATTTTCTTCTAAATATGTTTAGTGACATAAGATTGTGTCTGGAGAATTCCCTTTGGTTCTGCACAAAAAAATGATTAAATCACTTTTTGCATTTACACATGGTTTGCTAATACTGTAATGCATCATTTAATTACTTTATTTAGGACCAATTTATTACTGGAAGATTTCTGTAATGCTGTGGGACCACCCTTCTTTTACACTGGGATCTGGGAATGCATGCTGTCGTGTCCAAGTGTTCGGCTGCCTGGAGCTATTTACTTGCTGAACCATCTCAACAAACGGAAGAGTATGGAAGATCAGCTGCACATGATTGGTTTAGACATAGATTTGATGGTAAACCTGTTATTTTTAATATTTTTCTTTTGCAGTATTCTATTAGCTAATTTAGACCTTGGTCTGGGTAAGTTGTAAACTTTATGTACTGGAGGTGATGGCAGTTATTCTGTATTTATATTTTTTCCCCTCATCGCTGAGTAAGAACTGTTGTTCTCTCCTCTAGACATAAATCACAGTGAGAGAGGAGACTACAGTATTGCAAAGTGTCCATGTGTTTATATATACAGTAACTGAAATCTTGTGCTTAGTGAGAAGAGGTACATTGATAAATCTAAAGTAGTCAGAAATGAAGGAATTACGCCTGAAAGTGAAACCACATGAATTAGTGCATACCGTACGAGGTTTCACACTTCAGAAATGGTTGCTTCATCTGTTCTTGTGCTCAGTACACCATGTAGTCAAACTCTTAGTTCTCTGTGCTGAATTCAGAGTAGCCTGGCTATTGATGTTTATTAGAACCGGGTAGAAAGAAAACACTGCAAGCAGAACAGGATTGTAAGAAACTAACTCCTCAGATGGCCGAGGCAGATGACGATCTTCAGAGGAAGAGTGGATTCTTTCATTAGATGTTCGGCCTTTAACTTCCTGACATCTTCTAGAACCCCCAGCCACACCGAGTCCATGACTCTTGGTGTTTGTCACCCACTCTCGTGGTATAATGTTTATGGTCAAAATTTCCAAACATAATCCAACAAAATGTCAGTTTTATGGTTTTCTAAAGTAGAAGTATATAATGTGATTCTTCTTTGAATATGAAGTCATTCCAGTTTTCTGGTTTTCTTTAATAGAAAACTATATATAATTATTAAATACTAGTATGAGACACATTCATAAGATCAAGGTTAAATGGTTTAGTAGTGTGAAAAATAGAGTTTGCAAACCAGGATTCAAAGACAATAACTCCAACATTAACAATCACCTGGAAAGATTCAGAGAGCACCAAAAATTTTGTTCAGTGAACACACACATGATGGCGTCCCATCTGTAAAATGTTGTTTTAACCCTTGCATAGGTGAAGAGGTTAATTATTTGTGCACTTTGGGTATTATTCCTCAATTGCATCTAACTGTGTGCTTTTATATAGTCTTCATGGTCTGGGATCACATTTGTCTTTTCATGCCAAATTTGAGAGAGATCCATTCAGTAATTTCAAGCTTATTGGTAACCTAGGGATTTCTTATATTTTTTTGTATTGGAAGTATAAAGTCATTCACTGGGCTGTGGATGTTAGAACAACATTAATGGGTAATTGTTGTTGTGCAAAATTGTAAATGGTTTTAGGGCAAGTGACTTTTTTTTTTTCGCATGGATTTGCTATTGCGAGATTGTTGTTTTGCATAATTATTTTTGTCACTATTTTTTTTGGTTCCAGGTTACTGGGATATGCAGCTGCCTGCAGGACACTAGTGTGTTGGTGCAGAGAAGTATGCTGGACTTCTTACTGATGGCCTTCCCCATGCACAATGGTCAGCTGACTCGTGCTGACATGGCCAAGGTGGTGGAAGCTGCCGTCAATGTCGTGCTGCGGCGAGATATGTCACTGAACCGTCGATTGTATGCCTGGCTGCTGGGTACAACCACTACAGCCACTACAGCTACTGTTGCTCATGAGCACCACTCAGGCCGACAACGAACAGACAGCTCTTCCACCACCAGTGAGATGGACATTGGATATTTCCAGGTAGGCTGAGTGTAAGGATAAACTGTGGTCCAACTGTGATTGTAGGCTGAGTGTGAGCATAAAGATAAATTGTGGCAAGTTCATTCAGTTTGAATTTCATTCAGATATTTAATTTTATACTCTTGTCTTTTTGCCTTCACGACCTCACATCAAAACTCAGAGGATGATGGCTGTAACTCACTCAAAAAATGGTTTAGTAAATGACTGACTTTACTGAAAAGGAGTTCAAGGTCAAACTTGGAAACAGTGTTTCAGTTGAGTGGTCGAACATAGTTGATTGCTTTTGTTCTTATACAGGGATGTAAATCTTTTAGATTTTCTCTGATTTCAGATTTTTTCATGTTGTTGAATTTTGAGGGTAAATTTCTAGATCTAGAGCTAAATCTATCCTTATTTTTAGTTACTTCAGGTTGTTTTTGTGTTCTTTATTCACTGATAATATATTTTTTCAAACAGTAACAAATCGAAACCTAAAAACTACGAATAAAAACAGTTAATTTCACAACTACATTAATACTATTGTCACGACATTGGTTTGCTATCTGTACGACGATTTTCAGAGGAAAATTCTCTGACGGATGAGTTTCCTTCACTATCATTAGTCCGAGAATCTCCGAGGTTTCAGAGGAAAATTCTCTGACCCACGAAAATAGCCTAGCCAATCATGGAAATAGATGCAAGGCAAGGGAAGTAACTCTTATTGTTTTTAGTTGTAAACAACATCATGGCGTATTCACGAAGATTTCCTAAGTTTGTTGAACGAGATACAGCAGTTGTTGCCATTGATCTAGAGTGTAGGAACAAGTTTAGATGGGATTGGTTGTTGTTGAAAGATGACAACGGCAATTATTTTTCAGATTACTTCCGTAAGATAGAGAAAGATGGGTTTGCTTGGTGCTGTATTGCAAGTGTGGGATTATGAACGGCAGTGGTGGTGTGCGTTGTTTAAAAGACCATGCCAACCGATCTAAAGCTCACAAGCGAAACTGTCGTATTTTTCGATCTAACCAAAGTCTTTCTGCTGCAATGCAGGCAGCATGCAGTAAAATTTCTGGTACTGCAGATATCAGTAGTCAATCTCTGCCTCGATTTAGTTCTAGTTCAGCCGTACCTCGCTCTTTGCCTAATGGTGATGCTCCCTCCCAATATTGAGCAAGAACACAATAGATCTAGGGCAGATTTAGAGGTAGCTTCAGTGCCCAAAGCCAGTCTCTCTCAAGGATAGGGTCACTCATCACACTAAAGTTAGAAGTGAATTTTGTATGTGACTCTTGGCAATGAAATAAGAACTATAATCAACCAAAACTTGTAGAGGAATGGAACATCACATTTACCAAGCAAAGTAACGTATGTACCTTATGGCCATTACCACATTGTCTTTTTTTTCTTCTGAAAGTTATTCTTGTACCACTCATTAATTGTCCAGTGTAGTCTTTTCTAGTTTATTTCTTCCTTTTTAAAGTCTCTTTATCCATATTAATTTAACCAAATCCTGCTCAGGAGAGGCCAATTTTTAAGCTGTAAATGTGTGAAAATCAATTTCGGCGGGGGGGGGTTGCCTCCCCTGGGCCCCCTACAAGGGGCCATCATGGCCCCTGGCGTTTCATTTTCAGAGAATTTTTTCAAATGTCATTTACATCCCTGGTCTTATAATAGCAGGATATATATGTTCATGTTATTTATATCTCTTTAGACATATTCCAAAGACTTGCTGGTAGCTGCACTGAAAGCCAAGCTGATGGATGAAGATTGTCTTTCACTGCCGGCCTCGGATGGACTTCCATCTGTGCTGAAACCTTTCCGTATCCTGATCAGTTTGTTGGACAAGCCAGAGATTGGCCCAGTCATCATTGAGAACGTTTTACTGTCAGTTTTCCGCAGACTGAAAAAGGAAGGAAATCTGTTTGTGGAAACAGAAATAGACAAGAGCAGTGTGCCGGCAGCTCCAGAGAGCAGGCTACCAACAGAGACCTTGAAAACCGCCAATCTGTTATTTGGCTCTTTTGAGCCTTACTTCATCTGGGACTTCATTGCCCGTACATTCAGTATTACCTGTGAACAGAGACATGCGGCTGGCGACATGGAGGGCCAAGATACCCGACATGAGTCAATTTCTGTGATGGAGCTGTGTGATTTAGTAGAATTCCTACTGGATGTGGTTGCCTTGGTTTGTATTCACTAGAGATTGTCATACTCTATAGTATTACTATTGAGTAGTTTTTGAAGCATTATTTGGGACAGTGGTTTCCAAATTTTACAATGGGGTAACTTTAGGTGGATCAAATCTCAAAATCCTTGTTATAAGATGTCCCCAATGTAACATGGGTAATAGGGGTCCAGCGGCCAAAACACTGTTATAGAAGAGGCTGGGTATGCTGAGGAATTGCTTTCTGGCTGGGTCTGTGGCAATATGGGCTGAGCTACAGAAATTTTGCAGTCTTATTTCAGATGTTTCCAGTTTTCTAGCCTCTTTTCTGGAGCAAATCAGCTCAGTGAACAGGCTCTGAGCGGTCGATATCCTTAACATTTCAAAAATGGTTTTGAAAACAGTAAAAATAATTTTTTTGTGGAGTTATGTTACCTTCAACTCAATTCAATACTTTAAGAACTATAGATGCCATAGCATCAGGTAGGAAGACAGTGTAGTTTTTACTGAAAATATATATATATTTTTTTTCTCAGGACGTTTATCCTGAAACAACCACTGAGCATTTGCCAGATCTTCTGAGGCATGTGATATCATCCCTGACGTCCGCTTGTGATGTTATCACTGAGGAGGAAGTGACAACTATTCTCAAATTGTGTTCCAAAATTTTGTCCCGTGTCCAGCCTTCCATGGCTGGGCAAGGACTTGATCGTTCACATTCCGTAGACACAGCAGATAATGTCAGTGTGTTTAGTAATTCTGAACTGTCACATGGAATAGATCATGTGAAGTACAAAGCAGATGGTGGTGAGGTCAAAGGTGAAGGTAAAATTGAGGAAAGGGATCCAGGTGGTAGTTGTGACCAGTCCACTGGGGCAGGGAAAACCCAGGTGAAAGAAACTGGGTTTGGGGGTGTAAAAAGTCAAGAGGAGATGAAAGAATGTGATGAAACAAAGCATGGTGGAGTGAGGGAGGGGAAAGATGGAGGCAGCACTGTTGTTTCTGACGTTCAGGAGGAAAAAGTTGGGGAGAAAATTGTGGATGAAAGTTGTGGTGAAGAGGGTCAGGATAATGCAGAGTTAAGTGCTGAGATATCGTCGGATCAGATTCATCACAGAACAGAGACACATTTGAGCTCTAGTTCAGAGAAAAGAGATAGTGGCAGTGTGGAAGAGGAGGTAGCTAGAGTCGAGGAGAATGGAGAGAATAGTACTCAAAAGTCTTCAGACAAAAATGACAGTGTATGTACTGCAGTCAGGACAGTGGAAAGCATAAAAACAGACAATGGAGAAGTGACTGACGTTGTCAGTAGCTGTCATTCCTTGGATATTACAAGATCCACAGATGCTTTGGGTAGTGTGACAACCTTAACATCCAACCTAACCATTGATAGTGGTTTTTGTGGCTCCGCGGTCAATGTTGTGTCTGAAGATTTGAAAATCTCAGGATTAACAGAGGAAGGAAAAAAAGAGAATAAAGACATAGAATTGCCCCAGGAAAGGCCGAGGAAAAGTCGACATGCCTCCACAAGCAGTAAGATGAGCACCTCAGGACTTGTCAACACTTCCAACAAATCTTTGCCCGGTCACTTAAGTCTGATGCAGCTATGTGTTCAAAGCTTCCAGCAGTTTTTCCATCGTTTCTCGCGGCTCACCATCTTGAAGTCTGACCCGTTCTGTGAGCAGTGTATGAATAACATGTCTACACAACCCCACTCAGCCTCCTATTTTAATGTCCCAAATTCAACTACGCATGACGCTTGTCAACCTGGTGTTAAGAATGGCAAACTTCAGGTCGACCAGGATGCTGGACAAGCTAAACAGGCATACAAACAGGCATGTCGACTCTTGGTTGACTTTGCCAGTTTTCCAATCTATTGTACAGATTACGAGACTATCATCGAGCAGATGTGTAGCAAAGGTGAGGGGTGTGTGTGTGTGTGTCACTTTTCTGTCTGTCAGCATTGTTTAGTCTTCTTATGCTGTTGATCCTTCTGTATGGAGGAGAGTCAAAGAGCTGAGGTAGAGTTGAAATGTTTTTAAACCCATCACCTCTAACATTTCTCCTGAAATATCTACATATTATAATAAAAAACGTGGGAGGTTTTTAACTTGATCTACTGCCCCTCTCACAGCTCGGACTTCCATGAAATTTTGAAGGTGCCTTCCTTTTGACCTGCAGAAGGATTTTCTTTTTATTTGGAGACTCGAAATGGTGGGAAAGTATTTTTTCAAGTTCGCTTTGTATGGCTAATTTTACCCTGCGATCCTTTCTTTTGCATGAATTCCTGACGTTACCACTTTATGTCGCGTTTCATTACAATTTATTACTTTAAGCAGGTAGCTTTTGTTTATGGAAGTTGTTCTTCCTGTTTGTTTTCACTTTCATTTTCAGTTACTTTGATAGTTGGTGGAGGTTGTCCTTTATTTTACGGGATTATCCAGGATTCAGGGGTATTAGGAAGGATGTGAGAAATAATTTTTGGTTTTATGAAAAAGAAATTCCTGGCAGGTTTGAGGTTAAAGGTCAGTCCAGTCAAGTGCAAGACAGTGGTGACAGTATCCATGTTATGCTATCAGTACTAGTTGGCCCTCTAACTTGGGGGGAAAACACGGATGTAATTTTTAAAGTTCAGTTTCGATCACCAATGGGTAAATTCTGCTGCAGAACAAAATTTCCTGCCATACATTTTTAACTCCACTCGAAGAAAATTTTTTTGCCGGCTCAAACTGTCGGAATACATTATTCTGTTCAATTCAGTTGTAGCTCAAAATAAACAAAAGTATTAAAAATACAGCGAACTTCAAGACATTTTAAAATACGAGCACCTTTATGTCTTTCTTTGTATAATATGATATTTTGAAGATCTTAAGGCTCAGCAGTTAAAAAGCCTTTCATGATTACATTGGAGGTCTTACTTCCTTTATGATATGATAATGCACAGAGCAAATTAAGTCATCTGTAAAAAGTGCGACAGTATTTTGTGTGTGTGTTCACATACCTATGGCAAATCATAACTAACTGACAAGTTTTAGTTTGCCTTTATACCGCATGGGTTCAGATGCCCCTTGGGGTGTCCTTCATTGTTGTTGTGATCATTTAGTCAGCAGGTCTGTTAGTAAAATTTGAGAGTGTGATTTTCGTTAGTTTGAGAAATGCTACATTGTTGCTTTGCAAAGGCAGAGCAACATAACTGACAGCATGGCCTTTTTCTACTTTATTGCCTCTATGCACTTGTCTCGCACATAATTCTTTTAGAGACATATCTACTATCGATGTAGTATTTTCTAGTATGACAAACTTACGAATAAAATCATTTATATATATATGGCTATGCCATGTGTTTTTTGTCTTTTTTTCAAAACAATGAAATGAGCACATACGTTTCTCTGCCTTTGCACAGCAGAAAGGCTCTGAAAAATTTCTATAATGAATGTGAAATATTTTATTTTGATACTCGTGGGATTGGACAGTTTTTTTTGTTTAAGTTAAATGAATGGACATAGCACCATTTCACAAAGATTTTTTTCCTGTCTCCTACTCCAGAGGATAGTTCCAGTTTACCTTTGTGGCTGCAAGATCTACTGATCTGTAGTTGTTTTGTGGACTGCTTTGAGATTCAGAATGCCTCCATCTCAACCCTACTGGATCTGATCATCTTGACGCAATCTGTGCAGACTGAGAGTGAAAGCAAGACACGTTACCATGGGCGGCGGTCTATCAGTGAAGGGAGAGTGTCAGTGGTCATTCTGCCAGCTTTACTGCCTACTCATTTAGTTTACATCAATGGAAAAACCAAGTTTTATCAGGTAAAACTAATGAAAAAAATTCAGTGATTGTTTTTTCCTAGTCCGATTTATAGCCCATTTTGTTTGTTTCCATCAAAGGCAAAATTAGGTTTGTACCCATGGGTGAAAGTTGGCCAGCAAAAATGTGGTACATCTGGAGTTGCAGCAGTGGTCCTCATCTGAGGTTGGTAATTTATTTCATATGCTGCTTGTTGGCAGTTTTTAAATGCAGTAATCACAGACCCAGAGTCTCCTGTACAGCGTCCCTCAGCATTTAAATCCAAATAGAACCTCACAATTGAGTGACACTCGACATTAGTTGATCCCATTTCATGTAATAATATGCACATCTGTGTGTTGTTTGTTTAACCCTTTCGGTGTCACAGCCCTGGGACATAATGGCAAATTATATTACCAGAAAATCACTCCCGAAACAAATGGAAAAGAAATTATAACACCCTTGTTCATATTCGCATAATACTTTGTCATAAATCCAACCTACCCCCAATCAACTGCTATAGCGGTCTCAGCACATATATATTTACGAAAATGCTGGCGATCACAATAGAGATCTCTGACGCTGAAAGGGTTAAGGGTGTTTAACCAAAGAATAGTAGCCCATCTTTATGTTGTATAGTGTTTGCTGGATTTCTTTTTCCAAGGACAACAACTACTTTCACTAAATGCTAATGTGATTTCACTTTCACCTATGGTTATGCCAAATACCGACTTATTCATTAAGTTCTTTGAGAGAGTCTAAACAGGGAAATGTTGTCATTATCTTGACATCAGCTGAACTCATTGTGTGGTAAAGAAACAAAGCCCTGGGTCAAGAAACAAACAAAATGACAAACAAAGGGAGTTTGCTTAGCAGGTAAAAATAATAATCAGTAATATATCTGACTGGAGGGAACTAACTTCCAATAGTCCAATGTGTGTTGGGTCAAAATGGAGAGAAAAAGTTGTGAGAATTGTTCTTTATTTTATTCTTTTGGATACTCAGTGTTTTTATGTGTGTGTCTGTGGGGTTAGATTATTGGAGATCTCTGGCTTTAGTTTGGTGCAGGGCAAGTTGAATTGGTTGGTTTTTATGGGATGGCTGTTGTTACTTGTATGTACACACCAGAAGGTTTTGTGCTAGGGGCCCATACATATACATACCTGTGGGGGATGTACATTTGTGTAACAACATTCTTTTGGGATATACATGAAAAATCTAAACTTACAGGTTATCAAAAGTGTTTTCCAAAACATTACCTTAAAAAGTAAGTTAAAACTTAAATGGGGAAGACTTCCGAATATGTCTCATGTCAGTATTGCCAGATTGCACGTTTTTATTGACTCATCATTTAATCACTGGGCCATGCAATAGCTACAAAAACATCTCTTTTAAGAACTAATTTGCCGGGGGAAGGCTCTACTCTCTTGCTGCATTCTTGTAGGGATTCATAAGTTATGCCCCCAAATGTTCGGAATATTTCATTATTTTGATAAATCTGGCCATGAGACACATTTGCAAGTCCTCCTTATAAATGTGTCTAGTTGTGAGTTTAAAAAAAAATTAATTTATTGGATGGAACCCTAGTGGTCTGTTTCAGGAAGTTAGACATGCAGACAGAATGACATGAGTGTTACAAATACTGTATTTCACTGGAATTAAAACATATTTTTGACATTGGTTGATGCTGTTATATTTATCCTAGCTGGTGGCTGGTGAACTCTGGGCTTACCTGGCAGAGAAGTTTAACCTTCAGCACCAAAGAGCAGTGGAACTGTTTCACACCTTGCACCAGGTCACACCAAGTGCCAGCATTTGCGAGGATGTCATTGGTCGTGACCTCATCAGTGAATCCGAGGTATGGCGGGTCAAGTAAATGGAATAATGTACTTGGATTCTGTAAACAGGACAGGCTACTAATAAGAAACATTAAATGCAATTCATTAAAAAATGAAACTTCATTTAAATTAAGCACATTGAGCTTCCTGAAAATAGCTTATTATGTTAACTGGTTCATGACACTACGACAGTGTCTGTTCACAAGAGCAGGCCTCCAAGTCAGTGATTTGATGTGTCAATATTGTGTCCAGAGAATCCCCAAGTTTTTTGTTGTTTGGTCAGTTTAACTTTTTCAGGTTCTTGTGGTGGTGTACTGGCACAGTGCAAGGCTTTTGTTTTGATCCCTGCACAGCGATACTGACCTATTAAGGGTAATTAAGGGGAGATCTCAGGATCTTCCACTCTAAATTATAGCACCAGTGGTGAGACTCAAGGACCAAAACAATGGTGGCACAAGAACCTGAAAGGGTTAAGAATGCAATGTAACTTTGGAATCTGAGAAGAATGAACACAAACTGGATTGGAATCCCATTCAAATGAGACTACTTTGTGACATTTGTTGAATGAAGAGGATGAGAGGATAAGGACAAATTTTCCCTTGATGTGTTTCAGGTTGGGAGAATTTCAGCATTCAAGAAGTTTAATGTCCTATGGCATCTGACACGATCCATCAAAACTGAGCCAAATCCAGCCAGAGGTCCCAGAACTTTTGATAGGTTTGTTCTTTTGTATAAAATATTTGTGTCTTTCATTCAGTGCAAACTGTCAATGCAGCAAGGCTTGGGAGTGGAACAGACTTAAAAAACAACAAAGAAAAACTCATTATTTTAAAGGATATTTGCCATATTGTTGTATGGCGACACTTTGCCAATTGTGAGGTTTTGTCATGAAAGTGGTTTTCTCACTCCTAATTTTATTATGTATATCTAAGTGCCTTATGGGTGTATTTTTCATGGGCATTTCTATGCAAGTTTCAATTTTGAAGCATATTGAACAAAACCACAGTTTTACACAACTCTTTGAAATTATGTAATGATGCGTAAAACATGTGTAACAAATATGTGCTCAAAACGCTGTGTGAAAGAGAATTTCCCTCATGGAATAATAAAGTGATTCTTATCTTATCTTACTTACAAATCGCATGCTGAATCTGCTTGATACTTTGACATGCAACGGAGAAGGCATATAGAGATGGGGTGTAGTGTGTAACTCAGTTCAGCCAAAAGAGTTAGAACCTTGTCGTTCTAAATGGATGAATTGTGTGGTTTTGTTTTTTAATTTCCATATCATTCAGAAATCAAACAAAATTTTATCAATCTGTGGTCTGCATAGCAAATATTAAAGTAAGAATCAAGTTAATCTGAGTTTTGTTGGAGGCAGTGATTTATCTACTGTTTATATTTTGGTGCCCATTTAACATGTTGAGCTTTTTCATGTGAACGTCAATTCCTCAGGGATGTAAGTTTGTCAGTTTGGGTTGGTTTTTTGATTTTCTGGCTCTTGTATTGCAAAGTATCATTTATTCCAGTGTATGTTGGTTTGGTTAACTGCAGCTGTGTTATGCAACAATTATACACAGTAGTTTCTGTTCACAATATTTCTACTTCGCCCAGTTGCATTAACTTCCATTATCTTTAAATGCTTTGAAAAACTTGTTTTAACTGAACTAACGAGGGAGGTCAAACAAAATCTCGACCCTTTGCAATTTGCATACAAAGAAAACAGGAACACAGAAGACGCCTTATTGTTTTTATTGCATAACATCTACAGTCATTTAGACACTGGTAAAACCTGTGTTCGTGTGCTCCTAGTCGATTTTTCGTCTGCGTTTAACACCATACAACCGCACTTAATGTTTCAAAAGCTTACCAACCTACACGTGAGTTCTTTTTTAAAGAGCTGGATCTTCGAATTTCTAACACAGAGAAGCCAGTTTGTGGATATAAACAACACATTTTCCAAATTACTCACAACAAACACAGGAGCGCCTCAAGGCTGCGTGCTGTCACCTGCCTTGTATACATTGTATACAAATGATTTCACTGTGACACACAACAACGTTTACCTTCTTAAATTTGCCGACGACTCTGCTATTTTAGGCCTTTTACCTAACTCTGGCCACGAATATTCTAACATTGTACAATCCTTTCATTGTTGGTGTAATAACAACTATCTTCTACTGAATGTTAAGAAAACAAAAGAGCTTGTTTTTGACTTTAGGAAAAATAACAACGATCCTGTTTGCCCTCTTACTATCAACAATGAAGAGGTCAAAATTGTCACAGAGGCCAAATATCTTGGCATTACTATTGATTCATTGCTTAACTGGCATGCGCATGCAACATATCGTCGGTTGGCTGTTGGAACCTCGTTAAGTCAAAAATCAAAATTTTACAGGAGAAGGAAAAAACTGATTATCTTTTATAGTTTTCATTATTGGGAGCTGTAACTTGGCATCTAGCCTATGTTCTTGACCAGTAGTTGTGCCGTGTATTGCATTTTGACGACAACCCTACTGTAATTACGTAACCAGAGTTAAGCAGGTTATAACACGCCGAAGTCGGCTGTTGGAACCTGCCTAAAGCTTTAACGAGGTTCAAGCGCACACATCGCGCCGCTTGGCTGATCGTATAACCTCGCTACCTTTCTTTGGGCATAGTAAAAATATGTTTAAAATTGCCTCGGAGGCATTTATTGTTGTCTTTGCCGTTTTAGTTCTGTTTTACATTTATCCCTCGAAACATAGTATTTCACTTCGTTTATTTCCTATGTATCACACCATCACCGAGCGAATGAATGTAATATAAATGTATGATTTACTGTCTAGCCTAAACCAAACTATTTATTCACACTTGACTCTTTAGTAACACAAAGTATTACATATTTGTTTACAAAAGACATTAAATACATCATTAAATCTCTCTTTCTACTATTTCTACTATGTATCTCTCTCTCTCTCTCTTTCTCTCTCTCCCTCTCTCTCTCTCTCTCTTTCTCTCTCTCTCCCCATGTCCCCTTCCCTTCTCTCTCTATCTGCCCGTCTCTCCCTCTGTCTATCTTTGTCTATGTTATGTCCTTGCTCGCTGCCCCCTCCCCTGCCGCTCTCTTTCTCTCTTTGATAGAGTTGCACTCCAGTTCTTTGAGAGAGGGCTGCATTTTTGGTTCATTGAGAGAGAGAGAGAGAGAGAGTTGCATTTTGGTTCTTCGAGAGAAATGCAATTTGAAAGAGGTGCACTCACATTCTTAGAGAGAGAGGGCTGCATTTTGATTCTTTGAGAGAAATGCAACTTGAAAGAGGTGCACTCCAGTCCTTTGAGAGAGAGCTGCATTTTGGTTCTTTTGGAGAGATCCAACTTGAAAGAGATGCACTCCAGTCCTTTGAGAGACAGCTGCATTTTGGTTCTTTGAGAGAGGTGAAACTTGAAAGAGATGCACTCCAGTCCTTTGAGAGAGAGCTGCATTTTGGTTCTTTGGGAGAGATGAAACTTGAAAGAGGTGCACTCGAGTCCTTTGAGAGAGAGCTGCATTTTGGTTCTTTGGGAGAAAGAAAGAGATGCACTCCAGTGCTTTGAGAGACAGCTGCATTTTGGTTCTTTGGGAGAGATCCAACTTGAAAGAGGTGCACTCTGGTTCTTGTATAAATCTGCATTCTGGGGCTGTGAGAGAAACTGCACTCAGGGATTTTGAGAGACAACTGCACACTGGATCTTTGAGTTAGACGTTCACTCTGGTTATTTGACAGAGAGAGAGAGAGAGAGAGAAAGAGAGAGAGAGAGAGAAGGGGGGGGGGGGGGAGGGTTATGAGCGCTGCACTTTGGTTCTTTATTAAGGGAGATGCAATTTGGTCTTTGAGAGAGCTGTCCCCTGAAAGAGCTGCATCTTGCACTTTGAGAATGTGGCGCTCTGGTTCTGAGAGAGAGAGAGGGGGGGGGGGGGGGGAGAGCAAGAGATTTGTACGTTTGCTCCTTGAGCTGGCTGCATTTCAGTTCCTTGGGTAATTTTCATTTTTGTTCTTTGAGAGTTACTTGTTTGTTCTTTGAGAGAGTTCCACATAGGGTCTTTGAGAGCTGTGCACTTAGTTCTGTGAGAGAGTTCCAGCATAGTTCTTTGAGAGAGGGTTGCAGTTTAGTGCACTGAGAGAACTGCTCTGTGTTTCTTTGAGAGATCTACTTTCACACCAGTAAGGTTTGTGTGCAACGTCAATTAAAGGCTCCTGCGATCGGCATCTTCCTCTAACAGGTTTTGAAAGTGCCTATTGCACCATGCATTGTCCTCTGCTCAGAGGAAACGTTGAAAATAACAAACTGGAAATGCACAGTGACTTATGTGTTACATACTGGAAAGCACTGGATTCAAAAATTCCGATAGTCGGGCGCTTTACTTTGTCTGGTCACTGATTGATATGAGACTGACAGTATTTATAGCTATTAAAGTGCGGGTGGGGCGAAGATTCGCATGATTAATGACAGATTGATCAATTAACTCAAAATAACATTTACCATTCCCTTATTTGATCACATTTGATCCGCCCATATTCGCCGGTCTTGTCTTACATTCTTCAAAGACGGTGTCCACTCCATTGAGCGGCAACTTCAAAGGCCATAAACTCGCCGCCGCCCTTCCTTTGATCTATTCATTCAAGTTTACCCTACCGTCGGTAATTACATTAATGACAATAGATCTCTGACTTCGGACGCAAAATATACGCCCGTTGATATCTAGGCTATTTCAAAGTGACCACTTTTTATTCGTCCCCAGACTCAATCATTTTACTGGCACATAACTATAATTATATAAAGTAATTTTTTTTAAAAAGTCATTTCGAACTTAGTAAAAACCTAATTACTCTGTGTGCCTGTGTGTGTGCATGCGTGTGTGAATTTTGTACACAATAACCTATTCCCTGTATCTCCAAACCCTTTAAAATAATTATGAGTTACAGGGTACATGACTGCCCTTCTTCAGTCTCGTTATTTGTAAACATGATACAATCATGCACTACTACGAAATAATGATTTTTACATCGATGCTACATTTGTCGACTTTCACTTTTTTTTCTTCATTTTCAAGCGAAAAAACAATTGGTACATGTAATAACCATGCTATTAAACGTTTACTAAACGTTTAGTATTAAACGCTACTAAACTAAACGTTTAGTGAGGTTCAAACGCCAACAATTGGCCGTGGCCAGCGGTGCATAACCTGGCAAACGATTTTAGCCAGGTTCAAGCGCCGACATTCCGCCAGCGATGCTACATTTGTCGACTTTCACTTTTTTTCTTCATTTTCAAGCGAAAAAACAATTGGTACATGTAATAACCATGCTATTAAACGTTTGCTAAACGTTTAGTATTAAACGCTACTAAACTAAACGTTTAGTGAGGTTCAAACGCCAACAATTGGCCGTGGCCAGCGGTGCATAACCTGGCAAACGATTTTAGCCAGGTTCAAGCGCCGACATTCCGCCAGCTGTACGTTAACGAGGTTGTAACACGGAATTACAACATCGCTTTTCTCCACTACTGAGCAGAATTGTTTCGTTTTTTCAAATGCATCCGATGTGTCTCGTGCTATAGATTCCATTTTTTTTAAAAAGTGAATTTGCCCAAAAATGGACTTAACGAGGTTCCAACAGCCAACCGACGATATGTATACAAGAAAGCCAACCAGCGCATGTATTTCCTCAGAAAGCTCCGCTTTTTAAAAGTTAGCAAAAGCATTCTGAAAATATTTTACACCATGGCTATTCAGAGCGTTTTGATGTATGGAGTTGTCTGTTAGGGAGGAAACATCTTACAAAAAGATAAAAATAAGATCAATATTTTAATTAAAAAAGCATCCAAAATTTGTATCTGTGATCTGCCATATTTTGATGAGCTGTACACTGGTGCTTGTATTTAAAAAGCTAATATTATTATAAATGACCCCCAACATCCCCTGAACAAAGAATATATAAGATCTGTAAGAAGTTTAAGGCTGTTGTCAAAGAAAACTAAAACTGAGCGCTACTTTAAATCGTTTATTCCATCATCAACTAGGATGTTACAATAATGTCGTCATCTTGATCGTAATCTGTGCACAGTTGAATTATGTCCTGCGTGTCAGGTCAATGTGTTTTAGTTAGGGAAGCATATTGTGTGCACTGTTAATTTTGTTAATTTATCAGTGTGTGTGTATACATGTGTGTGTGTGCGCTATATATCATACTTTCTGCTTCTGTAACTGTATTGTTATGTATTCAATGATCAAAACAAATTTCCTTGTACAAGGACGAATAAAATTTATCTTATCTTATCTTATCTTATCTTATCTTACTTCTTATTGAAAGACCAATTACATTCCTGATTTCTAGTGTATGTGTTTACCTGAATGGTTCCCAGTGTGAACAAGAAGAATTAATTCACTGTTCTGTCCCCAGATCCATGTTTGTGGTCTTGGACAGCCTGAAGGAAGAGTCAAGTATCACCAAAACACTGGCCTTGACCTGGTTAACTCATGTCATTCAGAGAGGGGATACTAGTCGTGTGTTGCAACCACTGCTGCTGATGTTGTTACATCCAGACACCGCCAGGTAGGATGAACTGGCATATGGCCAAAAATAGAAAAAGGATTGAATATTATGAATCGCTGCCTAAGAAACGTTAGAATGAATCAGAAGCGAAGAGGGCAACAACAACTCCAGCTTTCAGGCAAAATAGTTGCGCTTTTGAGAAAAAATTTTAAAAACTTCAAAAAGCTTGAAAAAAACCCCCAGCCATTTACTGGCTTTGCTTGTTCTAACTGGGCCTAAAAGGAAAAAGATGTGTCTATGTGTGACAGAGAGAAATTGTGGCATGAAACAAAATTGGCTTTGAATGAATGCAGCTTGAAAAAGTGGCTTGTTGATATGGTCGAAAACTTTGTGACTTTACATTACAATATCCATGTTTAATTGTAGTTTAGCAGCTTGACTGCGCTTTAGACATACTCAGCATGTTCCAAAATTGATGTTATGACCGTGTTGATGGCGTACACTGTATGTCATAAAATTGATGTGGGCTATTGAAATAGACGGCATGTCCTGCTAAAACCATGTTTAGTATAAATTATTGCACATTAGAAGGTTTTAAAATATATAGCAAGGGGAAAAGATGTAGTATTGAAAGGGCTAAAGGAGGCATGTAGTTCAGACTGTTGTAGTAGCAGAGCAGGTAAAATGATGATGTAAAGTGCTATAATTGTAGATGGCCTTGAATTTTGTTTATTTGAATTGTTGGACGGTGGGGCTTTCGCATACTCCAGATCCTACTACAGCTCCGTTCGGGTGTTTAAGAAGAGGCTAAGAAGAAGAATGGTTGGCCCTTGGTAGTGGATAATACACTTTCATGTTTCTGGCAATTTGATGTCATCGCTAAACTATTTTATATACAGAGCTAGGGATGGAGCTGAGGTGTCCCATATTTCAGTCAGTTGGTCAGGTTTTATAGAGTTCACTCCAAGGTGTATTGTAAAAGCTTCAGTCTGTGTTGAAAGTCACTGACAAGTGGTTTTTCTGTCTCACCTACAGAATCTCAATCCAGCATGTCAGCGTACACAAGCCAAAGAAAGTGTCAGTGTCAGAGGACGGTGAAGATGACGTGGAGGCCAAAATCTATGCCATCAGTTCAGAGGGTGGGAATGTCATCTACCATGTGAGTCAAGGCAAACATCCACAACTGGCTGGCAAAACATTGGCCCAGAAATCTTCAGATGACATGAAGTCCTATGCACTTTCAGTCATGAACAACAAAGGAGGCCATAGCACTGCACCAGTGCGCACCCATTCTGTCACTGATCTTTCATTTGAACGTGTGAATCCAGAAAGTGTCAAATTGAGAATAAATCCATTTGGGTCCGAGAGTTCACTGGATAAATTAATCTTTGATGGCTATGATTTTCCTCTGTCGGCATCCATGCCCAACTTGGAGGGTGTGAGGAGGCTTAATTCTGATACTTGTAAAAAAGAGGGCATTTTCTTTGATGGTTCAGAAATGGTGGAGGATCATTTTGCATGTGAAGATGTCAGAACAACAGTAACAGTGACAGAGCCATCGCCTGTGGAGGAGAAGGCTGAGATGGCCCAGAAAGAAGAGTGGAGAGAAAGTTTGTCAGATCTGGAAGGTTCCACTGCTGAAGAAGTAGCTAGATGGATGTTAGATGGTATGATCAATGCAGCTATGGACAGAGTGGAAGGCAGTGACACGCCCAGCGAGTCTGAAGGAGGTTTGCTCATCAAAAGTCAAACTGGCCTGAGCATGGACCAATTTTTCATTTCTTCCAGTTTGGATGACCTTAAGAAGTTGGACACAGAGTCCACCTCTGGCAGTGAGAATGGAGACTACAAGGCATCCAGCACCAGTGATAACTTGAAAATGCGACTGAGCTCCAGTGCGGGAACACGAGATGGCAGCATGGACAGTTTAGCCAATGAGGATTCAGATCTAGCATCTGCACGTCTGCGAGACCCACGCAACCTCGACCCCAGTACAGATATTCACGAGCTGCACATGCACATGCTGTTGTACTCGCAGCAGTACGACGACCGCCGCACCCTATACGCTCTGTCCACTCTGAGAGCCATGCTGCACTCGTGTCCTCGTTTGGTTGTGACTGCCATGGCAACCACCAGTATCAGTTCAGTGCGAGCCCCTCACCTGGCCAAACTACAGTCACTACTAGGTGAGTGCCAATATTTCTTTGTTTGTGCTGTGACAGCAGCTTCACACTGCTATCCATACTTTCCTTCATGTCATTTTGTCATCCACCTTACATACTGGCAGAGTGTTAACTTTGGTGGTTTTAAGTTATGGCAACTTAATCATATGTCATCATGAGATCTGTATTGTCCCAAAGTGACATTTTGATATCTTTAATAATATCAAAATTACAATCAGAAACATTTTTGCTTTATGCTTGTCTGCACATGAGGAATGAAACACTTACCAAAACTTTAACCTTTCCACATGGCAGGAATCACAGCTCTTGCATGCCCATAGTACATTCCATCTTTACAAAGGCTATTATCTGTGTACGCACTATTTTGGGGATGTTTTTGAAAATTCATATAAAATGTTTTGTTAAAGCTAGAGTATATTTAAGATAAGATAAGATACGATATGACTTTATTATCCTGTTTCCAGGAAATTTGTTGTCACAGCATTCAGTAACAGTACAACAGCAAAAACAATATCTAAGACCTACAAGTCTTTAACGCACACACGCACATTGCTCACACAACATTACCAACAAGTAAGAACATTACTCACACACACACACTGTAAGAACAATCCATTAGGAAAAACTAACAAGAGCATACTACTACATCAAGAAACACTGCTACCTCGAATTGCGGATGGCAAAAAAGATCGTCTTTAGCGCTCTCTGTTTGTTTTTAAATACAGTATCATCGGAATGCTATAGTTATTCAGAGAAGAATAATGACAATTGTATGTTTGCAAACAGAAAAAACAAAAACAATATGTGCTATGAAACAGTGTTATCCCAAGTGGTGTTGGGTATCATGAACGCATTTGCTAGCGGCCGCACCTTGTGGCCAACCAGTGTATCAATGGGCTGTAAAACAGCCCGACGCGACAAGTTTGGGATGATGTGAAATGGTTATAACATTCTCCTGTAAAATGGGAAATTGTTGATGCTCCAGTATGTGAGACTGGTGATGATTTTTACCCAGATATCTCTGACAATGACCAGTGGGGTACTAAATTGCTTTTGGTAATAAAAGAAGAAAAAAGAAGAGAGAATGTGTGAACTTTCATAACTTTTTATTGCCATCAAAATTCTTCCCCAAATTTCAGTGTCGCATTAAGTAATTAAAAATATTAAAAGTATTAAACAGATAGTCATGCTCCCTCAATTGTCATCATTGTTTGAAAGTTCTGTGGACTAATGCCTAATGGGTGTGATGGCTTTATGTTGAAATTATGGTTTTGTGAAAGAAAGATGAATTCATAATCTTTTAGTGGTGCCAGAACTATGAGAATAGAATAAAAAAAAATATTTCCACATCCAGGACGGCACAGAAAATCTGTCTTTGGCAAGAATTTCTTTGGAGACCTGCCTGCAGAGGTGATGGCCAGTTACCGTAGCAACATGTTTGTAGAAATTGTCATCTCACTGTGTCTGTACTTTGTGCGTGGCTACTACCCCAATTTGATGATGAGCAAACTAACCAATGAGGAACTGTTGGGGAACAGAATGGTATGTGCATTTTTTAAAGCCTTTCTTCAGTGTTTTTTGTCTGATACACATTATCAACCAAAGTGAGAGACTTGTCCATCAAAATTAGCATTAAATAAGTAACGGTACTTAGTTTTCATACTCATAAATAGATGTTTCTTCTTCGTACATTTATTATATATCTGTTCTGAAATTGAAATTGTTTCAGACGAAATATCATGGAGTGAATCTGAGAGATGCCCATTTTAGTTGAAGTGATAGTTTACAATGCTTGATTTTGAATAAATTGTCCCTTGTTGTACAGAACTGTCATGTAGTCATAGGTGTTGGGGAAAACCTGACAAATAATTCAGTCCAGTAAAGTGCAAGACAGTGCTGACAGAACGTTCAGTTCAGTAATTTATATACAGAGGGTATTACTACTATGTGATCTGTGAAGTGTATAACAGTGTTTTATATTTGTATTTTCCTTTGTATCAAAATCACAACTTACGGATAGTTTCAGTTTGCCTTGTAAATGGTTTGGTTGTAGTATGTGCCTTAAGTGGGCATTTAGTTGGTAGGCCTGCATTGTGCCAGAGAAGAAGGTTTAGGAAAAATATGAAACATGAAAAATGACATCCTCATTTGTGTGATATCTCTGCCAGGTTCACATTCTGGGAGTTGAAATTCTCACCTTACTGGTGTCAGAACTTCTGTCAATCATGAAGGAGAGTGGTAAAAATTTTGTGTCCTACATCTCTGACTTGCTGTACCGTTGCAAGCTGCAGAAATCACTGCTGCACTGTCTGCTGGCCTCTGTCTACAACCAAGGTCGCAGCGGCACCACCAGTTCCAGCAACAACAACAGCAAAGGGGAAGCACTCAAGCTGACAGAGATGATTGTAGATTTCAACGAGAACAGCCTGGATCCCAGCGTCAATGACACTTTCCAGATGAAGTTGTTGCAGCTGATGCTGGTGATGATTATGTTGGAGGACCAGATCTGCCTAGCACAGGGAGGGGTAGACAACACTACCGCCACCACGTCTTCAGGGGAACGAGCACATCTAACTGTAAGCAAACCTTGTCCTGTTTGTGAAATTCAATGCTTTTTCAGACCTGCCAGCTGTCTGTTATTTCAAAGGGCTGTCCAGAATTTGTATTTTTATATTTGATGTGTATACTTCTTTAATTCCATTTCGGAAATTTGCCTTGGTGTTATTGCAGTCCAGTTACAACTGGAGCAGACACGTCATCGCTTGGTGCCTTTGACATGAGAGGCGAATACCTTGCCTCTAGACCATCGTGTCATTTGAAGGATATATGGAAAATTTTTTTTTACAAAAAGAAATTCCCGCTAAGTTTGAGGATTTGCCAAATCTTTATACCTGTGACTTTAATTATCTTTTTTTTGTTTGCTTTCCATATGGTATGTTTATTTTTACATTGAGTTCATCTGAACATGGCAGTTTGATTTATTGTGTTTATTTTTTTACTTGGCCAGTCTTCCCTGCTGAATGTGCACTACAAGGCCAACCTACCCATCATCCAACAAGAGATGTTCCTCAGTGCAGTCTGGAGTGCCCTTAAGCAGCATCACCTGTGCCATTTGCATCGACACTGGATTGGTCTAGTCACATCAGCATTGCCATATATGGGCAAAGCCCTGGCCAGAACTGTATTGTGTGTTGTGCTTCAGTTGTGCAGAAATCTGGAGATCATTGCCTCAGATTTGACCAAGAAAAAGTAAATTTTCAGAAAGTGCTGCAGTAGGGACAGTTTGAGCCTGTATGGTTTGTTTGATCAAATTGACAAAAACTGTATTTCTTGTGTTCAAGAGTTCCTTAATCTTTCACTTTGATCACTTTGAAACTGTCCCTATCAACGCACTTCCAAATTTCTACATTTTATTATTTAGTTGATGATTGTGTCATATGGAATGCAGGTGGCTTTGTTGCTCTTAGTTGGTAAGTAAATTGGGTGAGATTTCAGAGGGTTTACTGTCTTTTCTTTCTTCTGTTTCTCTGTTTTCATTCATAAATATGGCTCTACACTGGTCTTGTGTCTCATTTCCTTACATTTCTCAGGAACTGTCATTTGTTCTGCACATCTAACATTGTTTGCTATGTCTTTTCGGCAGCATAGATTACTTACACATCCTTTTTTTTTTTTCACTGTGAAACTGATCAGATTCAGAACCCCTACTGCAAGATTGTTTGTATCATCATTATTTTAAACATTTTCTGGCCAACAATTATAAAATCAAAGCTGATGATGAGCTCATCCTTGCGCACAGAGTACTGTCCCTCATGGCCTCTTTGCATCTTGTTACATGTGGTCATCTGATTCTGTCATGTGACTTGGGTATGAGGTAATGATTGGCTGGTTGGGGGACAGTGTGGCAGACATCTAAGGGACTTGGTGTGATGTGTGATCATACTGAGGCTGAAGGCTTTGATTCTTGAGATCATATCGATGAAGAATGTATTTATGCACAATGACTTTGTAGTATTTGACATCTTGGTTTATCTCGTGACAGAACCAGCATGCAGCGAGTGCCCCCCGACCATGTAGTCAGCATGTTGGAAGGTTTGACCACGTTGTGCCACTATTGCCTGTTAGAAAATTCTAGTCCTGTATCCATCGGCCAACCAGCTCCCACTGGTACCAACATCTCTACAGAGACAGCTAGCGCAGGACAGATTTTGACTAATCTCATCCATGTCTTCAATCCGGTCACCAGTGGAAAGGTAAGAACCAGAACTCTGTTGTCAGTGAACGATTAATAACTTTTTTTTCTCCCCTTTGCTAAGGTCTTTGACATGGTATAGCTGGTTGGTTTTAAATACAAATGGGTATATCAAAGTTGAATAACTATTGTAGATGTGAGGTATGTCTCAATCAAATTGTGATATATAAATCCTGTTTTACACCACTGATCTTTAAAAGAGTCATAATATGTGTATGATATAATAATACATGCAAAAGTGTTCAACTTGAGAAGGTTCTTAAAATAGCTAGTTTTTTTTCAACAGCACTAGGCTGAGGCCCCCGAGAAACAAAGGACCTCATGGTTCAAAGAAAAAAAAAGAAGAATGAAAGAAGATATTAAATTTTTTATTATGTCTCCTCCTCTCCTCCCCAGGAGCCGAATCCCGCCCGTGATTCAGCCCCAGTGTCTCCAGTCCTCGAGGCCAGAGGTCGTCTCCTCAGCATCTTGCCTCGCATCATGGCCTGTATGGCTACGCTGTGGAAAGCTGTGGCAGTCAGTACTGAGGACGGCATTTCTTATGTGACCAACCACCCATCTGTGGGAGACTTCAAGGCAGGTTTTCTCTGATGTGCAATGCTCATCTGACACATTTACATTGGAGACTTCAGAGTTGTATTTGCTCGTAGAAAATATTCTCTCCCTTTTACATTGTCTGGGATAAACCTGCTTATGCATCATCTTGAATCACCTAGTAAGAGAGACTTGTTTCAGGCAATGTGGTTGTCAAGAGCAGGTTAAGTGTATAAATGCCGTGCTAGGCCACGGTTTGAATTCAGAGTTCTTTTTTTTAAAAAACTACCTAGTGAAGTGTCCTTGAGCTGTTTTAGTGAGCAACATGTTTTGAGTGTTTTTTGTTGACATAAAAACTGTAGATGGTTAAAAAGGAATATGTGTAGGTAAACCAGGGATGGCAGAGCAGCTCCAGTTCGTGATTCAATAGCATTGTTAGAGGGTGTGAGGTGGTTGTAATTGACTGTTGACATTCAGTGGTTCGTGAAAGCACGAATTGTGCTGAGTCAAGTTAATAAGATTTTGGATTTGTTATTAACCTATTTAGAAGACGACCTTGTCTGTCTTAGTGCAAGGCCGTAACCGACTTACACAATAGAATAAATTAATACTGCGAGCTCAGCTCGCATGACCGCACCAATCAAATCTAGGGATTTGGACGGTAGTTGCAAGTGGCTAGACATTATAAAAGTCAGCCCATACCTATGTCCATCATCACATGCAGAAAAGTATCCACTGCGGAGTGGTCGGCTAATTTCGAGCCAGATCGGAACAGAGACGCAATAGAGCAGACCATCTATATGAGGAGCCTAGAAATGATGAGCTCCAGCTAATAGCTACCCGGACTTTGTCCACCATGCAACGCTCTATTTGATATTCCCTGGTTCTTGATGGCCAGGGAAAAATGGGATGCATTGTAATTGTATGTCAGAATTCAGATGTTACCAGCAGTATGAGAGTCTGCTCCTAGAGTCACAGCCAGGCAGTGCCAGTATTAGAATATATGACAGGAGCCATTGCAATGGAGCTGGCGTGTGCTGAGACAGCGAAGACTATAATTTGTATTAAATATCCTATGAGTCATTAGTTATATTTGATCCAGTACTAGGACCTTTTAGTCCATTCTAAAATTGTATTCTCATTTTGCAGTTACCCTGACGGTCATTTCATTTATATATGTTATCTTATGCAGCTAACTCAATACATTATTGTGGCCCTACAGGTCTGACAAAACTAATTCATTTGAGTTGTTAATTAATTCCAGTAGGAAAGTTAGTGTGTTCGTCGAGTGTGTGTTTTCCTCTTGAATTGCAGTCGATTGCTATAAACCACATTCGCGACAGTGGTTTACTGTATATACTGCATCTTACACAAAAACCAAGGCAGAACAAACTTGACTCGGTGTGCCAGGACCCTCAGAAATGGCTTCATGCAAGAACTGATCCATGCAGGAGATAGGAACTTGATTAGTTTCAGCTTCTGCCGTTTTGATTGAATAGATGATTCTGACTTTGTGTAGAAGCCATTGCTGCCTGACTAATTTGTCACTTGTTTCTCTGTGTTTAGGCTGTGAGACAGCACATTCTAGAACTGCTCAGTCCTATCTCCCTCCCTCACGGGACCAATCTGCTGGCAGCATTTGCAGTAGCTTGGAATGACAGAAGGCAAAAATCCTCAACTGGCTCCAAAAAGGTGAGAGTTGATCTTTTTATGACTCTGTCTGGTAACTTCTTTCTTACCTCTCCAAGATGTCCCTGCGTGTGGAGACCTGTCAAAACTTGATGCTGTGACTTTGTTGTCATTGCTTAATCATTGACTTTGAATTCTCCACCTTCAGATTAAATAGAAGTGATGATTGCTCGCAAAACACTGTTTCTCTCAGCATAAGTGGCCCTAGGGAACAGCGATTTTAACAATCTCCATCTGGAAATTTTGTATACATCATCATTCATTGGAATAGAAACTAACAATTTTGAATGTGAGAAATTTTGTAGAAGAAAAAAAAATGAAGAAAAAAAAAACTATCTAAAACTGAAATGTCTAGCTCAGCAATTTGTTTTGATGTGCACACATTAATTTCATTTTAGACTTTTCTGAGACGTAGTTTTGAATAATGTAGTATATTTACATTGATGTGTTATTATTAAGGCATCATATTTTTATAACCCAAATTTGGGGGGGAATTTTAAAAAAATACTTGCTTGGCCTTTCAAAAAATGGAACTATGTTTATTTGGGTCAGAGTTGCAGTTGTGTTGGAAACAGGATGTACTGGTTATTGAGAGGTTTATTTTGTCCATTGCCCACTTTTGCTCAGATTCCTCATGCTTTGTGTCTAGTTTGGTTAGGATTCATTGTACTATTGATGCCAATATTTGCACCATGTGATGTCAAAGACATTGCAGTTTTCTTAGGTCTTTCATGTTTCCCCATGTGTAAATATTCATTTGTCTTATTTGTATGCATGTGATCCAGAGCCAGATAAATATGACAACGTGTGAGGATCAGTTGTTGTTGGTGGAGCTGGTCAGTGCCATCAAGGTTTTGCCGACAGACACACTGATTCAGACAGTCAAACAGGTGATACGACAGCCACCACACAGTGAACTGAACAAGGTGAGAATTTCAGCCAGTTGTTGTCTCAGGCACTTGCAATTTCTACAGCTGACACATCAGGCATGGGCAGCCTTTCATATTGTAAGGGCCAGACCTGAAATATATGAGGATACAGAGGGTCATATACTCTTACCTCATATTCAAGCTCTTCTGTGAATGACAAAATATTATCTATTTGTTTGGTGATTTTCAAAGAACAGGTTTTTTTTGTGTGATTTGGGGAATCTGTATGTGTGTGTGGGTTAGAGTGTGTGTATGTGTGTAATATTTATATTTTCATAGCTCAGTTACTTAGGTGTAAAGTAGTTTTCAGTCAACCTTCATGTCCAGCCAAAAATTGTTTGGCGGGCTGGATCTGGCCCTCAGGCCCCATAGGGTGCCCATGTCTGGTGTAGATATTGTGCTATTTAGATATATTTAGATATAATATGCGCCCCAAAAAAAAAATGTATGTACTTATCGAAATGCTTCAGAAAAACAGATTTTGCGACCCTTTAAAAGTTGGTAAGACTGAGGTAATGTTTTTGTTGGATGCTGACAGTTTTGCTCATAATATTTGTTTGTCCATTGATTGTCCATTGTTTGTCCAGAAGGGGTTGCCACTGGAAGTCAACCTGTTGCAGTTCTTCTTTGCCTACGTCCACCACAGCACCAGCAACACCCAACTCCTGGACTCGTGGCCGTCACTGCTGGGACTGCTCAGGGAATGTTTACAAATGAACTTGAGTCCTCCTGCACTCTTCTTGCTCCTACAGTAAGCAGAAAACATAAAATTAACTTCTTTAAACTACTATCTTTAGGTGTTGTTTTTTTTTTTCTGGTCTACCTCTCAACATGCAGTTGTTTCAACATTTGTTACACTTGTACTCCCATGAAAAACAAGTTCCATTCATGAACAGTGTCATAACTGTATCACAGGACCCCAGACGTCCACATTTTCTATCAATTCAGATAATGGAAAAGACTGTGAAAACTGGGAGTTTTTGGTCACTACGGCATGTGGTTGGTAGGCGCTTCTCAGTAGGGTCTCCTCTTGTCCTGTTGTTCTGTTACATTCTGTTTGTCGTCTTGCTTTTTCCTAGCACAATGTGACCATTATAATGTCGACCTGCTTTCTTCAAATTCAAACTCAAAACCGAGTTTAGTCCTACATTTGTTCATAGTCAGCAAGTTCTGCCAGAGAAACACGGTCAGATTTTTCAGTGTGAGGTTTTCACATTTTAGTCATGATTTATTTTTCCAGTTGTGTATAATATAAAAAAAATCCTGTTGTTACTTGAAATGACGTGAACTCCTCTTGCTTGCAGAATCCTGAATGAGTTTGTCCAAAAAGCTCCAACGATGGAGGAGAAGAAGAGCCAGAAGGACCTGCAGGATATTTGTCAGAAAACTCTGGAGTCAATCAGCGCCATCGCGGGCTCCTCGCTTGAACAGACCACTTGGCTGAGACGTAACTTTGCTGTCAAGCCAGGGCCACAAAATGAAGGAGAAGACGAGGTGGAGACACAGGAAGAAATAGGTAAGGACACAGACAATCTGGGATCATTTATAGTGGGCAGTCATCTGCAACCTTTCTGATAGTGAAACCAGGCCTTAAACATGTGGAGCTGCAGAGAGTGGGATACTCTCATCTCACATGAGAACCCTTGTAGAAATGACATTATTTGTGTGGATCTTGATTTTTATTTTAAAAAAAATACTTGTTTGATTTAGGGCTGTGGGGAGCAGGGGTTTGCCAACGCATGTTATATTTATTTTTTTAATTGCTCAGCGACAGGTGTATAGAGTACTTTTCAATCAACCTTGGGGGAGGGGGGAAGAAGAGAAAGTCTGGCCTATGGGCTATAGGTTGCCCATGTCTGGTTTATAGGAACTCACATTGTGGTCAGTTGCTGACCATTCTGGCTGGGGAGTCTACTGTCATTGCTGCAGGAAAAGGAGCTGATATGTTGCCTTTAATACATGTCTGTTTTTATGATGACATTGTCAAGGCAGAAATAAAGCTACAAAACACAACAGGGAGAATTGTAGGCACTAATTTATCATCTTTTCTGAGGTGTCAAGATAAGGTTGGAGTAGCCCCCCTTGTTACGAGTTGGGTTATGTAGGATTATTGGTGTTACGACTGCATTTAAAATATCGAGAGGTTTTTTAGGAATTATTCTTCCATACCATGCCACATACACGAATAACAATTCGAATAAGTTTTATCAAGGACCGGCAGGGCCACAAATTTATTTACTTTAAAATCCCTAACAAATTTCGTCTAGCTCTTACATATTAAAAGGACAACATCAGCAGCATCAAATGAAAATTCAATAATATATCACTAGAAGTCTCCTCTAGAATCCTAAACGATTATATCATTCTGACTCATTCACAATTTAATTATTACTTATCTATCTTCCAGATATAGTCTGCCTACTATCTAACAAATAATATTCTAATGTCTCAGACGACAATGTTAACTCAGTTATTTGTGCCTACCGCTTATAAAGGATTAACTCGTCAATACAACTGACGTAGTTAAGTTAGATCTAGATCTACTCTAGGATGGGCTGGCAATCCCCAGCCTCATCCAGACACATCAATTTCAATTTACAAATGTGTATACCAGACATTCATGCTAGATCTAGTTGCAAGTTAAAATACATTGTAGTCTTGCATTCTTTGGTAGCACTTCTACTGGAAAATTTAAGGTCAGCTTCACGTTCATCGTCGAATCAATAGACAAACACTTACACTTGGTCCCTGATACGAGATCAGGGAGCTGGAGATAATAGCAGTAGATGATTTGTGGGAATCGTATGGTCTCATTCCAATGTCTATCAAGGACATAGACATGACTGTAACAATCTTCTGATTCTCTCTGGCTGAATCACGCCGACTGCCTTCACAGAAGGATATTTCTGCATGGGAGTGAAGAAACGTGGGAATGGCTCCGCTTAAATACTGCTCGGCCATCTGCGAATCCCCAGCCAACTGCCCAAATTTGATTGGTGCATCCATTTCGAGCTCAGCTCGTAGTATTAATAGATTCTGCATGGAAATCGGTCACGGCCTTGCACTAGTAACAGACAAGGTCAAATTAACATATCAAAACCCTTTCTAAAGTCACTAACCCTCTACGTTTTATGTATGAATTTACTATCTCGCCCTTATTCGCCCCCCTCTCTTCCCTGCTAGAGTTCATCCAAACCACGGGGTCGAAAATTGCACCGTCACTGTTAACTCCTCCATTTATTCTATCCCGCCCCACTTTCTTTCCATCTCTAAGAAAAAGCGTTACAAAAACAAACTGTCCACGAGAATAGTTCAAGGACATTTGCACTGGCTAAAGTTAACGAGACCATGAAATAAACACGCCGTGACCCAGCACGACACTTCTAGTCCTAACCCTGACACCCCTTAAAGAAAGACACTTAGCCACAGCCAAGTGCACTGATGTTGTATTAAATACTGTGGTATTCGAAGTCGGCACAGTATGGATGAGTTTGTGTTGCAATGACTAACTCAGGCTAGCACTGGTCATCTCTGAGGTACAGCCAGATCAAATGGGTGAAACAAGGCCATCTGATATAAATGCCTTTGTCCAGCTAGGAAATCATACATACGAGCATATGTGGATGCAGCATGTCTAAAATGGTAGTATGACATGGTGTGCCATTTTGTCACCGTTTCCTGAGACTGTAGCAACTCAAAAATTCAAAAAGTCGATTTTTATAATTATGTTCAACTACATTCAAAGCTCCATCGAGTGATCTTGGTTCTAGACTTATAAGCCGGAAAGTAATCGAAAAGCAAACTATCAAAAAGCCAGATGAGTAGTGCTTAAATAAAACTTTTTTTTCTGTTTCACCTGAAAAGTAGTTAAAACCAAATACTTCAGTTTTAGGGAACAGTGATGATTTGTGGGCTTCTAAAGCAGTTCAGCATGACCTAGGCTGTGAGGGAGAGTCTACCTGGAATATCACACTTGAACTTTGCCATAGAAATCTTAAAATTCAGCTGTGAGCAATTTTCAGTCCCAGTATGGATTGCTGAAATTCAGAACTTCTGAGAGAAGTGGCTTGGAATATCTACAACATGATCTTCTAGCTGTTATTTTCAGCCTTTACTGTATTTGAAGGAGGGCTGGGGCTGGGGCATGAGGACTGATTGCACCAATTGTTGAAAAGGCACCACTTATGACCAAAATGTATGTGCACAAAAAGTTTGGTCAGCATACATGTATTTGTAGATGCAGAAATTGCTGTGTATTTGAGGGTATAAGCAGATAATCAGACTGAGAATTTTAGAGGCTATAGTTAAAACTGTGGGCCTCGAATGGACTACAGTGAATATTGAGGACAAAATGTAGCGAAAAGAAAAAGTTGTATCTGGCAAAGCCTCGCATAAGAAATAATACAGAAACAATACTATAAAATTTGAAGGAAAGGGAAGACAGACCAAGCTTTTGGTATATTTACCTTTATTTTCCGTGGTTTTTGTAACATTCAGTGAATATTGAAACTGCTTTGGTTGTTTTTATTTTTGTCACCTGTGTATGGCATCCCTAACTTGAATTTCAGCAAATGTACATTTCTAATGAAAAGCGTATAAGATAAACACTTGGTTATGTAGTTCAGTATTTGTACTATCTGTTCCCTGCTATCACACCAGCTGACCAATCATCAGGTGAGATTGAATCTGTGCCGGCAGTGGAGGAAGCTCAGCCTTCTGCAGGTTCGGTAAAATTTTTCCCTAGCTCTTTACTTGTCTGGTAGGATTTTACCATTGACCATCATGCTTGGTTGCCTAGTTGATTTCTTGTAGACAAGGAGAGGACGTTTAGCTGCATGACCTCCCATCCACCACTGTCTGGACAACTAGCTGTGTCCAGCCAACCCATCTCTGTTCCATCTGCTGACCATGTAGTCGGAAACTGCATTTTAGATTCATTTGTCCCAATTATTTTTCATTGTTTTAATTGCATTTTATTCATCCACATTCATTTTTAAAAATATATTTTCATTCCGCTTATCCTCTTCAGCGGGGCAAGCATGAATTTGAACAACTTGGAAATCTCAGGATTTACATTCCTTTTGAGTCATCTTTTTCTTTTTCTTCTGTGATGTTTTTTTTGACATTTTCTCTGTTGATTGCAGACTTTGAAGTTTCAGATTAACTGAAGAGAATATTGTCATCCACCTTTACTGTTCATTTGTTACCCAATGTAGTGACCTATTGCAAATGTGTATGAGAGAAAGGATTCTTTATTGTTTGTTACTTATTATCCTGTGTTGTGTGGGATTAAGGGGGAGAGAACGCTCTTTTACTGGATTCTAACTGTGTTGAGTTGGCTTCCATGATATACTTACACATGTACATTCATTTTTTGCTCTCTGTACCATTTTGTCTATCCATTTTTCACCTACCCTGATCCACCCCTCACTTGTATGTTGGGTCTATGTGCAGCCAAGCTATGTTAGATTAATTCCGTTGTCATGTTGGTGCTGGTGTAGTGAGTGTCTCTAGTGGACAAACCTGAGAATTGTAGGTTCAAATGTCCACTAATTTTGGTGTAGGGTTTGAATTTTGTTGGGTCAAATTATTCATTTTGTTATTGTCAGTAGTCCAGTAGTAATGTGGCTATGGGTCTTTTTGTATCAACCAGTAAGAAACATTATGAAGTTAAGCCCCAGGGAGGTAATGCCGGCAATGAAAAGGTTCTGTCCAAGTTAAACTGTGTGAATGCAACATGAAGACCTGTGTGCACACAGCCTGAAGACAAGCATAAATGGAGTATCAAATATTTTTACTAGGTATGAGTGGAGAATAAAAAAATTTTACTGAGTCTCTCTTCTTTTCTAATGCTTGGACATTTTGCTATCTGGATTTGAATTCTCAAAAGTTTTTCTGTCAGTTCCTCCAATTAGAAACCCACATGGCCATCAGCAGATATCACATTGTTGGTCAGCTGTTGGAACCTAGTTAAAACTAAACACAATTGTTAGGGGACCATAGTGTTTTGCATAGGAACCTGTAGCTGAGCAGTGGACACAACTCAGTATTTCTTCTATGAACCTTTGAGTTCAGTTTGAATGAGGTTCCACCAGCCGACTGATGATACTGCGGCACCAAGTCACCCGCCACCCCCCCCCCCCCTTCCAAAAAACAACAGAAAAGTGCTGGATTCTGACTTGTGACAGTAATAACAAAACATGTGTATGATATTTCTGTGTTGTTTGTTCCAATTTGACAACCCCAAGGAGTTTTTATAGAACCTGTTGTTCACTTGTCAAAGATTTGTGAGCATCTTACACTTTTCAGATTCATCCAGTTTTATTTGCTCCAGGATTTGTTAAACTTTTTAACTTATTCCCTTCTTCTTTTGAAATTTTTGAATTGATTGTATATGTGATATTTTTCCACCAGATCAGAATTCATGAAACAGTTGGTATTCTTTTTAGAAAATTAGGAATGAGCTCCCTGGGACAATTTAAACTTCAGCCTGGGCCTGAAGTACCAAAATCTCAGAAAACAGAGGAAATTGATTTTATTCATTGTACTGAAATCTGAAATTATTGTAGTCATTGTAATTGCTGCACTAGTGTTGGGGAAACTTTGAATGTGATATGGGAGGGGTGTGCCCTCAGCATAAGAAAAATGCACATCAGGGAGGAGAGATCTTTGGGGAGCATATGTACCTTTTTGAGTGGCACCATAGACAGGTGTCATCATTGGAAAATTTTGTTGTTTTAATGCTGTATGCTACCAGTGATCTTTGAAAAAAAACAAACTTATCTTTCAGTGTGAAAGGGAGTATTTGAGAAAGATGAAAGTGTCCTTACTTCAGTTTGTCCCTCTGTTCAGTGTATTCCGCCTGGTATTTTATAGCATGAATTTGTTTTAATTTTTTCTTGCATTGGTCACGGATTTGTCTGTTTTCCCTTTGACCATTTGGCAAGAATCAGAGAATTTAATATTAAAGTTGAGTCAAAAATTCTGTAACTTGCTGTTTTTACTGTCACCGAATAAAGTCTGAGAAAAACTTGAGAGAAACTATGCCTGAAAATAGCTTGTGAAATTATATTTGGTCATCAATGAAAGTTACAGTGGCATCATTTCAAGTTTTTACAAATCATTTTCCACTTCATTATTTCATTGTAAAGTTATGCAGTATTTTTGTCTTTTTGGAAGCATGGTAAAAGTTAATCAAAAGCAGACATTGCACAGCTGTTTCTGGGCCAGTTTGGACAATCAGTGAAAGTTTTCAAGACTCACATGATATCTTATCTCTTGAGTTTCAGGAGATTTTCATTCTGGGAATGTAGGTAGTTTTCTTGAAAACGTCCTGAACATTTTTTGGTCCATTGTCCTTTGCTGTTTCTTTAGACTGGAAAAGGGAATTTTTGATTTGTGTATCAGTATTTAAATCCAGAGTGAGAGGCAGGAAGTCACTGAAGGAAGCTTTGTATCTGAGGGCAAACTGGAGAGTTCCAGTGACCGAAAAAAAAACAACTATGACACGATCTGAAACGGTGTTTTTGCGTGAATTTAATTAGATTTTCAAGCTGCCAACAGAATTTGGTTTGTACCATTTCCTTGTACAAAGTTTTGATGTTTTTTTTTAAACTCTCCAGTTTCTCTCTAAGATTTAAAGCAGGGGTCAGCAACCTTTCAGAGAAGCACCATATTTGAGAGTTTTAATTGAATTCAACGTGCTGCAACACCCATGGTCTGTATACCAGTAGTATGTTTACTCATTTAAAATATTTCCTACCGTCATTTAAGACAAGTAAAAAGCCACAGATAAAAGATACAAGAGCTGCATGGAGCTCGTGAGCTGCAGGTTGCCGACCCCTGATTTAAGGTAACATTTGGTTGTTTCCTAGTACCTTGTATATGATTTGTGGACAACGGTTTTGGAACTGTGTGACTTATTGTTCTTACACTGTTCTGTCAAAGTGTTTTCTGAGATGGTGGAGATGATGAACCGCAATTGAATATTGCAAGTGTGGGCAGCATTAACCCTTTCCTGCCCAGTATTGGATATTTTGTTTAGAACATTATCACCTGGTGTACAATATTTTATATTTAGAAGATGAATAACTCATTTTTTTTTCACTATTGTAGACTGAAATTGTCCTCCTCGGGACAAGAGACCCCACAGCCTATGTATAAACATGTATCATCATGGATTCATAAAAGTACAAAATGTACAAGTTCACAGCTAGGTTCAGGCTTGTCAAGTGGTTTTGACCCATTTTCAGACCTGTGAGGATTTTTCAGTGACCACCTTTGATGATAAATTTATATTTTTGCCTTCAAACAATGAGTATTTAGAATCAGTATTTCACATTTTCAGAATTTTTAGACTAAATCTGTGTCTGAGATCAGAGGGTGATTTTACTAGCAGTTGTTACACGGCTGGGTCCGGATTAAAGTATGCCTGAAACAGTCAGTGTGACATGCACTATGCATCTCCCTGATATGTTTCCTTCTTTATGCTTAAGATACGTGAATTCAGAAAGAGCAATTAGATAAAAAAAAACACAAATAGTAGCATGGGGAAAAGTTCTGAGCAGGACAGTATGAAATTTTGCTTATACTCATACAGTATTTTGTGAAAGTGTTATAAAGGAGGAAAAACATGTTGTATGGTGTTTTTTCCATGACATGTTCTGAGGAAAATGGTTGCAATTTTTTTTATGACAATGCGTATCTAACCAATCAAAACTGGGAATACATAATTCTCTTGCCAGGTTGTGAGAATACAGTCAGCAGTATTTTCAGACAAATCCTAGGGAAACTGCAAATTTTGGAATTAGGTTTTATATCAGACAAAGGGCTGGACTGTGAAATGTATGAACTTCTCAGGCTGGTCTTTGATCTGAGCAAAGTTCAGACTTGTGGTTCTTCTGGGGGTGGGGCATGGTTGAGTGGGAGAGAAAAGCCCCTCCCCTCTCTCAAATGTTCTCGGAAACAATGGTAAAGACTCATTGAAAACTTCTAAGCTGTTTTGCACAATTTTCATTTCATTTTCACCAGAATAACATTGTGTTTAAATTTCCTCGTTGCTGATCGTGGTGATGAAATGTTGAATGTCACTTCTAGGGTATATGCCACTCATTGGGTCAGTGAAATGTGTTGATTTTCTGAATTTGATTGTTCTGACAGAGGTGAAGAAAGAAGTGAGTACAGTCAAGGCTCCCATACGTAGAAGTCAAGCCTCAGACTCCAAGTACAGTGTTCAGGCTTTGGCTTTATTGGCTGAGGTAGGTGTGGCTTTAGTCTCTTGAGGTGGGTCCTAGAATTTAGTCAGTCTGTAAGTTTGAGTTCTGTGATACATGGATCTCTATTATTATATTGGAACCTGGAAATACTGACACTTGTAAAGGTGGAAGGATCAGAATAGTGACTGGGACTGCTTCAGATTCTATCCTAGTTTACACACACACCTGGTGGTTGTATTGTCCAAAATATTTTTGTCATGTCTTCAGTGAGCAGATTCAGTGGACTTGTGTACAGTTGTTTATGTCCTTGCTGAAGTTTGTGATTCTAAGGTACAGGAGATTAGAATATCTTATATGTTGTCAGAGAAACTGAAGTTATTTACCAGTTATGGAAACAGTTAGCAAACTTGTAATTAGTAGGTGGAATATTGAGTGATTTAACAGTTGAGTAAAGTGATTCTTAACTTGTCTATCTTTCTGTTTTTCTTGGATCTCTCTCTCTCTCTCTGTATGTGTCTTTGTGTGTGCATGTGTGTGTATGTGTGAGGGAGAAAGAGATCAATAAAATGATGAATTTTAGAAATTCTACCAGTTCATTGTTATGATTTGGTTATTTGTCCTTTGGTAAGATTGGTACAATGGAATAATAAATCATATCCTGGAAGCAGAGGAACAATTAATTATTATGCAAATGTAATATCAGCATATTCATTGTTCATGTTTAGAACTTTATTCAGTGATTTTGTGGATCTCTTGACCAGCTGACGGCTCCCATACTGGATGTTGTGTACAGCAGTGAGGAGAAGGAGAAAGTGGCACCGTTCCTGACCACACTTCTTTACAATGTTTTCCCGTATCTACGACATCACAGGTGAGAACCCATGCAGGCTCTGACATAACTGAGTATAGTTACCTTTCCTTTTGATTATTTTTTTTTATTGAAGATTCACAGTCTTGCATCCACACATTTGAGACCGTGACAGAAAGTTGTCGCTGCCAAACTTTGTCCAGCATGACATCTACTACATTTGCAAGGTTTGATTCAAAATGGACATTTTCCAACGATGATATCACCAAGTTATCTTCCCATCAAAATTTCTAAACAAACTTTGAACCACTGATTTCCTGAGTTATTTCACCAATAAGAATGGGAAATACTTTGTCCATAATCACATTGGTGGTTACAAGCTGTCAAAATCTCATTAATATAGCCTTAAGGATTGCACAATATGTGTAAACTACATTGTTTCACATTTTGGCAGCTGGACATTGTCAGTAAAGCAAATGTGTTACAATATTGCTATTGTCATGGTGAAGAGCCATAAAATACAGAATTTAGAGGTTGAAATTAGAACAGTTTTCTCTTAAGTTCATCAAAAAATCTTTTTATGTTAGGAGTCCATAAATAATTGTTAGACAAAATATTTTATACAGATTATTTTGATTGAGGATTTTGATTCCATGCCTTTGCCTCATTTCTGATTTTTTCCCCCCTCTATCAGTGCACACAATCTGCCAAGTTATCGGGCCTGCAGTCAGATGCTGTCCAGTATCTCAGGGTATCAGTACACACGACGTGCCTGGCGGAAGGAAGCCTTTGAGATGCTGATGGAATCGTCCTTCTTCCAGATGGACGTTCGCAGCATTGGCTACTGGCGAGTGGTCATTGACAACCTGATGACCCACGACAAGACGACATTCAAGGATTTGATGGGTCAGTGTGAGCTAATATAGTGTAACCTTTGTGTGTGTGTTTTATAATGATAGACTGCAAGAAGTTGTGAACATAATATGGCATCACAAGCATGCCAGATTGTGCCCTTCTTATATTAGTAAAACAGTTTTTGTGTCATTTGTTCATATTTAATGATGTGATATTATGGTTGATGTTTGACAAGGACATTTTATTATTTTTTGGGGTTAGGAGATGTTGATTATAGGACAACATAAAGGAGAGAAGACGGAATGCTTATTTTGGAAGAGCAAATGGCTCTTGCCTCTAATATGATGTGATTTTGTTCAGAGAAGTAACTTTGAAGTTGTGTGCAAAAATTTGCTCTGAGATGTTATTAAAACAGAGATGAAAACTGTTTTGCTGTTTACAGGATTGCATTTAAAGTCAAAATTTTGGTTCCTCCCCTGTGTGAAAATTTCTGTTGAGATTATCATGTGTCTTTTATGTTCAAGAATTGCAAAATAAAGTCATGATCAGCAGAATGAAGTAATGTAGCAACCATTTTGAAATGGACAAAGCACATTGTCACTGCTCTACACTAATGGCATTTATAAATCATTTTTTAACACTTTTGAGATATTAAGAAAATACTGTTTCTTGTCCTGTCATTTGGTGACTTATGCCATTATGATTCTATTGGAGTATTACATCTTCTTATTTGTGCATTTCTTTTTCTGTAATATTCTCTGAAAGCCCTCATGCTCAGGAATGCAGTGAACCATCAGTTGCCTTTTTGACATAAGCCTGATATATATATATGCCATTATCGTAGAGCAGTGATGACATGAAGATGTGTGCTAGTGGTTTTTTTTTTTTTTTTGCTCAGAAAGTGTATTTTATTCAAAATGGCACAAAATTTGCAACAAACTTTGCTTCCAGCTATTGGCTTCCATGTGCTCTGAGGCATCGGCTTCCGTGGGCCACATCTGATTTTCACCCCGAAACCATATTGCCCAGTTTTCATCTCTGTAACAATTGATTTTTATATATTCATTGTTCTACCCATGACATGCATGTGTGTGTATAGTGACCGTATTCTGTTGTCTCAACAGGACGAGTGACCATCACACAGACCGGTTCTCTCAACCTGTTCAGTAGCAAAGAACAGGAATACGAGCTGAGATCTCAGATGATGAAACGTTTGGCTTTCACCATTTTCTGTAGTGAGACTGACCAGTATCAGCGTGCCATGCCAGAGGTCCAAGGTAAGGTGGACAACTATCAGAATACGGTGTGTATTCTGACAAAAGCGGCCGATTTCTCAATTGTTCAAAATAATTCTCAAGAAAATACATTTCTCGAAAAGCTGTGGACAGATCTTGATGCAATTTGCTAGGCTTAATCTTTGTTTGATTTTGACAATTTCTTCAAGAGGTTTTTTTGAAAAGCATAATTTCTTGTTTTTTTTTTTCAAATTTTTTTTTATTACTAGAAATGCATACAATCCTTTGTACTTTGTAATATGTAAAATTTTAACAGATTTATAGAAAATGCAGTTTTCAGTGTGTAGATAAGGTGTCTTGACCAAATTTTTAAAATAGATCTAAAAATGTATGTGCAATTTTTTGACGCTTGAGCAGTGGAAAGTATATGTATGTTTGAGAGGTTGTATAAAAATGTGGAGGACACTATTTATTGGTAACCATAGCAACGGTGGACTTGTTTGCCAAATTTAACTTTGTTTCTTTCACTTTAGTTACACAGTATTATGGCATAAATGGCACTTGAAAAGGTGGCATGTAGATTTCAGTTTTCACTGCAGCACATGGGTGATTGTTTAGAGCAGGGTTGTCCAACATTTTTTTAAAAAGTTAGATCCACAGCTGCAAATTTTAGATTTTCTGGAAGGAAATGACAAGCCCCCCCCCCCCCCCCCCCCACAATAGTTCTGTTTGATTTTTTAATATTATGGATTTGAAAGCAAAAGCAGCCATAGTTATTTGTCTGGAACTTAATGGGACCATAAACTGCTTTGATTTATAGATGTGGTATAATTTTGTGACATGCAATGGTTTGGCAACTACTGTTAAAATGAATATATGCTGTAGCTACTCAACAGAATTTACTTATTCCAATAAACTACAAACTGAAGCCTCTCACTCTGTATTGCTGGACCTCTCCCATACAAAGGCGGAGGGATGTAACTGACAACATGGCCTTTTTATTTTACTTTACTGTCTCTATGAACTTATCTCACACATAATTCTTTTATGTTATAGATACAGTATCTGCTACTGAAATGGTAGCTTCTGGTGTGGCAAACTCATGCATTTGTATATATGTAGACTGGCTATGCCACATGCGTTTTTATGTTTTTCTCAAAACTGAAATGAGCAGTTACGTTTGCTGTGCTTTTGCACGGCAGACCTCATTTGGCAATTTATTTTTTTTATCACAAATTTTTTTTTTTTTAACATTCGTCATCTGATCCTTGGCACTCACACACAAAAAAGTTATATTTGCAGAGCCCTTGGGGTGTTGAGAAAGTTTTGGTAACCTCTGCCTGTTCTCCACATCCCCAGAGAGACTGGCTGAATGTTTGCGGCTGCCTCAGGTGGCCAATGTCATGTCCTCGGTGTTCTTGTGTTTCCGTGTGCTGATCTTGCGTATGTCACCTCAACACTTGACTTCTCTGTGGCCAACCATCATCACTGAAATGGTAAGTGGCCAAACTGGGAAATGGGCAATGGGAATAAACTGCTCAATTATTTCCCCTGCAGGAGTTGGAAAAAATCCCTTTTATGAAATTGAGTTCTTTTGTGAGAAAGAACATTTTTGACTTACTCTGTGTTGATGAATAAAAACATTTATTTCTTCAAGGGAATTGCACATACATGCACACACACCTCTTGTTTTATTAACCCTTTTGATGTCACAGCCCTGGGACATAGTAGCATATTGCATTACCCACAATCACTCCTGAAACTCATGGAGAAGAAATTATAATGCCCTCATTAGTACTCGCATAATACTTTATCATAGATCCAACCTACCCCTGATCGACCGCTATAGGGATCTCAGCGCATGCCGCTATGGAAGTCTGTGACACTGAAAGGGCTAAAGCATGAATACAGTATGAAGGATGAGCTGTTTTGTAATTTAAGTTGAAATTCTGCATCAACATACCATTCTGTACATCCCACATAAAATACAAGACAAATCATGGGAGTCTTTTGAAATTGATAGTTTCATGGCCAGATTCCAGGTGAATTTATCCTAACTCCTGCATTCTGTCATTCTCTCCCCAACAGGTTCAGGTACTGCTTCAGGTGGAGCAAGAGTTGTCCACTGAAACAGATGAATTCAGGTAAGTAATTTTTACAATTTTCTTGTCTGGTGTAGATGGTTTTATACCTCCCGTTTTATCCATTTGTCACTCATGCGGTGCCAGGTTATGGAAATGAAAGAAAGTCTCTTCTGTCAGACAGGCTGGGGTTCGTTATGTGCATGACTTGATGACCGAAGGCTTCTAACATTGCTCGCAGGCCAGAAAAGCTCAACTTTCCGCAGCTCTGTTGCTAGCCACTTTCTCTGGAAATCTTCATTTAATACTTTACTACTACATTTCTTAACCGGAAGTAGGAACTAGGTCAGGGTAATACTCTTCTGTCTTCTAAATAGTCAACTGCAAAATTTTCAGCCTCTGAGACCACACATAATAGGTCATATTTTGTGTAAACGGTTGAAACTTTTGAAATCTTCAAAATATTGAAACTGATATAACCCGAATATGGATATAAGTCTCTAAATTAAAATGAATCCTATTAAAAAATGTGTACCTTCAAGGTGATATGAAAGTTACAGTGGATAGTGTAGATGAAGCCCAAGATTGTATATTTTAATCAGATAACAAAATTAGTATTGCTTGTAGTTCAGCAGCTTAACAAAAATACAGACTTCCAGCATTGTAGATTTTGCAGAGCAAAAGTTCTTTTTTTCTACCAGTCTTAGAAAAAATACCCCAACAAAAACAGTCTAATAAATAACATGAATTGTTGAATCTCATTCTGCAAGGCAAAATTTCATTTTGTCAAACTTTTTTAATAATAACAATACATGTAACTACTTTTTAGAAATATGTATATCTATGTATTTGTGAAAACATGCTAGTTAATTGCATTGGTTTACACTTAACAAATAAGCATCAGCTGCCTTAATAAAACTGAAAGTTTTACTGACAAATCTCAGTCAAGTAAGTCTGTATGTATTCAAACTCACTGCATTCTGGTTTACATAATGGAGGTGCTTTGGTTGGTACAGTTGTCTTTAGTGAAGCACCTGCTTTGGTAGGGACACTCAGCTGTAGTGTAAGCTTTACAGGGGGGAATACAGAAGTCTGTTGTGCCACCTGAGGTTTAATTTTTTGGGTGCTTTTAATTCTATTTTAGCTTTAACAAGGACAGTGAAATTACTTTAGGGGTACCTTTCATCGCCTACAAGGAAAGATACTCTTTCATCTCTCAAAGCATTAACACAGTTTATTTTTAAATAATGACAACTGTTCCTACCAAAACACTTCTTTTAAAACTACAATTCTGAGCTCAGCATTTAGTAGATCCGAATAAAGCAAATGGTGAAGAATATCTACCAAACTATGTATTTCATATAGTCAAGTTTGTTGTATGACTTGGCAGGCTATATATATGATATAGATTGTTTGATCGTTGTCTCTGATAAAAGTACAACATTGGTCATGTTCCCCATGGGAAGTTGGTAAGATTCCAATTCAGATTGCCATTTTGCATGACCAGGACTGAACAGAAATGATTGAATGGGTGCGGGAAGTGTGTGTCATACTATGAATCTGAATGCTACATACAAAAATGTTGCATGAGGTCAGGGTATTTGGGAATGTATTCATCCTGGGTGTATTACTTTGTAACCGCTGATAAGATTTTATTTCTTGTGTCATGATGTGTAAGGCTGTGTTGCAACAGTGTTAGGATCCCAGGGGGTTAGAGAACGCTATGAGTTCACATTTGTGGCTTGGTGAACTTTAGAAATGTTATAATTTGCAGTATTCTTACTATATCCTATGGATCAAAACGGTTGCTGTTCCAGAAAACTGTTGTATGTTAAATCTTCCAAAAATTGAACGTCTGAAAATTTAGTTTTTGACCTTAGGATCTAACTAGTTGGGTTACAATGACGAAAGCTGCTTCCTGTTATTAGGAATCAGTTCGGAATAAATAGTTATTCTGTAAGATATGCACAATTACAACGGGAATAAAACAGTTTTTGGCTTCTCCAGAAAGACAGTGATTTTTTACACACAACAGTTTTCGTGGCTGGTGAGGATATAGCCGTGCATAAGTCCAGGTGAAGGTCAGCTGTGGAGTCCTATGCAAGACCTGCTTATACATCGAGAGAACAAAGTTAACCTAGTTTACCTTTTTTTTTCCATTTTATATTTTATAGTTTTAATCCAGGAAACGGCTATAAAAAAACACAAACTCAAGAACACACATACAAGACAAAAACATAAAGAAAAAAAAATTGTTTGTTTCCTCATACTAGCTACTTTTATGTGCTACTTGTCTGAACTGTCACGTAGTTATGAGAGCCTTGTCATGTCTGTATGTTCCATCCTCATATTTATTGTTGTTGAAACTGATATTCTTTCCTTCAGCTGGGTTAGATTGGTTTTGGGAGCAAGGCCAAGACTTTTCTTCCACTGAAGTCATTGGTATTGTCCGGCCAGCATATTTTCATTTTCGTTTGTCTTTCACCTTTGTGTTTTTAAATAATTTTGAAAGATTTCTTACTCAGGATATGTGCAAATAGTTAAAAATCAAGCCCAAATAAAAATTAAAGTATGTTTTTTTTTCTTTAAAAAAAATTTTGTTTTCTTTCCATGAACCCAAAGAACACGGCTCAAACTCTGGTGAGGGGAGAGAAAAGAAAACACCTCCTTTTTACTTAGTTGTATTGTTTGGCCTGTCAGAATGCACTTGTTGCCAGATTGAGCTTGACTGTTTAACTCTCTAGCTGTAGTTTGACTTGACTTTCTGTAGTAGACCTGACCACTTGATTAACAACTAACATTGGAAACACTTCAAGCCTTGTAGTTCTCTAGTTTTGTGTGACACAGACTGACCTGTCATGTTAAAATTGAAACTAACACAGAGAATGGGTTACAGAAGACACAAGTCCGTAATGGAAGGGGGAAAAGTCTTTACCAAATACAAAGCAGGATTTGCAGTGCATGTTCACACATGTCGTTGAAGTGCTTTTTCTATTAATTGATTACTTATTAATTTTTGCTAAAATGTTGACAGAAAATGAAATTTCATCCGGTTGTGTGGTGCTTATGGCAAACTGTACATTGTAACACTGATTTTGTTATCTTCAGCTTTAATAATGAAGCTAAAACATGTATTTCTATTGAATAGTGAGGACATGTTGTACATGTATGACGTGTGATGCTACAAGGGCACATTTCCAGTTGTCCCAATTCAAACATCTTGCCTGACCATTTAAAGAGAAAGCTAATCTGCTTCTTATCCACTTGGACAATTTCAGCTGATTGTCTCTGTCTTTAAAAACCATCATGGACTGATTTGAAGATTTGTGTAGTAATAACACAAGGCATTTTTACAACACTTCAAGCTCTAAGTGCTTTGCAACATTTATTTTATACATATGCTGAATCATAAACACACACAGACACACACTTACACCAATGAATTTATTTCATAAATAATAAAAAAAAGAATTCATGGACAGAGCATTAAAAAATAACCCTCCAGCTGATGTTTGAAAGTCACAAAATTTTCAGTCTCTGTCAAAGTCTGACGCAGAGAAGTTCAACTCCAATTGTGAATATAAAGAGAAATTGTGTTGAGAACGGAGAGACAGAGAAATATTAGTAGAGATATAAAACTGTGGAGTTCATCAGTAGTGTCCTTGCACAGAGTTTTGTTCTGTAGGATTCAAATCATGTTGCATGAATGTATTTTATAACCAGCAATGAGAATTCATGCAGTTATTATCTATGTATGTGAATTTTTCATTCAGATTTTGTGCTGGAAGATTTACTCTGTAACAATTAAAATTTCATATTGCGTTAAACTTTTTTTGTAACCCAACAGTGAATATCTCCGGACACGCAGCAGGTATTGATCTTAGAAAACTGGTTTTTTTTTTTTTTACTGTTTTTTTTTTTTGTTGGGCCTTACTGTGTTGTCAGCATAGAGAGTTTTTTAAACAGTTTTAAACCTAGTTTAACTTTTTTTTTATATGTATAATTATTTTTTGTTTTTTAATGTGTTTGTGATGTGATTTAACCTTTTGACATCGCACAGCTCATGTTTCACCTTCCCTCTGAATACACTTAGTTCTCAGTAAATATTCCCTGTAGACACAATATTTTTGGGTAAGTTTGAAAATCCATAAAAACTCGCCAAATAAAACTGCAATAAAATAAGAAGTATCAGTGTATCGTTTATCAAGAGTAGAAGACTGGAATATAATATGTTTTGTACACAAACATATGTCATACAGTTTGTGGTGCAACACTTTGCAAATTAAAGGTTTGGTGGTACAGCATGAAAGTTTGGGTGAAGAGTAACTCAACTGTCGTGCACAGCATATCCATTGGTTGTAACGTGGGTTGCTCAAGTATTGGGCGAGGTGATGTGAAAAGGTTAAAATTGATAGGGGAAAGAATTGATGAATCAGATGTTTTTGTTGGTGTTTCTTAATGTATTGTCAGTGTCGTGTTGTCGTAATGAAATATGTTCCCTTTTTTATTTCTGTGGACATGAGAATGCAGAAACTATTGAATTGCAAGCATTGCTTCATGACAAAAGCTTTCTTCTTCTGTATGGTTATCTCCCCATTGTGGCTTCCATTAACATAACACTCTGAGGCGAGACTGAAATGGCACTGTTGAAATAAATCTAGAGTTTCATACACTGCCTGATGAGGAATGCTTTCTCAATGATTCATTGTATCACTGGATGTCTGTACCTACTCACAAATAGCATTTTAGATGCTTGTTTTTTTAAAACTTATCAGAGGTAAAACAAAATTTATACCATGTAAGGAAAAACAGATTTCATGACTGCTTTTCTAGTCAGTCTAGGACTTGGTGGTAGAGAAGCGCAAGTTTCGTCATTTGCATGTTTGTTTGTACATGTGGAAATTTTGCTGTGAGGAATCAAAGACTCTGACATCCATCAAAGTTGCCAGTGTCATTTTTTTGTTTTCATATTTTGTTTTTCATCCTGGGGCAGATTTTTTTTCTCTCTCTCTGTGTCTGCCTTTGCTTTTGGTCTTTTGTAACTTTTTTTTTTAGTTTGGTTCAACCTTTTTTTAAATTTGCTCACTGGTATTTTTATTTGTTGTGGGCCAAAACCCCTAGGGGTCGCTGCAGCTGTCTGGCTGTTTTAGGTACTGCTTGATGTTGATTTGTTCCCACTGTGAAGGAGTTCCCAGATGTGGCTTTGGTTTATCTCCCCTTGGGTGTATTTCATTTTTAAAAAGTATTTTTCATTTGCCATTGTTTCTATTTTTAATACTGGAAAACACTAGTGGCTGATATTTTTTTTTAATTTGTTGATTGTTTTTAGTTAGGAATGAAACATGGAAATGATTTTAAATTTTATTGTCACTGCAAATGTTTAGGGGGATAAAAAAAATGCGAAGTATCTTGAATAATTTGTAAGAATCTTGTCTTTTGTAAATTTGGAAATCAGACTCAAAAAAAAAACATTTAAAAAAATGCATGATATTGAATAAAATCTATTAGCACCCTCTGTCAAGTTGGAGACAGATTTTACTGTACTGATCCAGTGGCCATCTGAGCTTGAACCCTTCAGCTTGTATAGGAGATAGACAAGATAACGTCAAGTATCAGTTTGTTGTCATCAATTAGGTTGAGAAACATGTCCATACCCGTTTCATTCATTTCCTTCATTCCTCATGCATCGAATGGGTTTTAAGTTTGAGTGATGATCGTTCCCTGCCAACTTGTTCTCGTTTGCTTCACTATCAGGCAATCATTCATGTCACATGACCTTGGTACGCAGATTTGCCAGATTTTTAGCCAGGCAGCCTTTCCCTTTTTTTTTTTGGTTTTGTTTTTCTTTCATTTGTTTGTTCCTAATTTTAATTTGGTTTGGTCTTCTCTAACCTGAAACTGGATTGCAAGGTGTGATTGAATGGCAATCAGTGAGGCTCCTGCTGGATCCAGTTGGAGTTGTCTGTATTTGATTTTGTGAACATGACTGTCTTTTCAATGTCTTGCAGTCTTTGTGAAGCTGGGTGGAAAGGAGAGAGAGTTTTAAGGATAGCCAGGGAGAGGAAAATGTTTGTCCTTGTATGTGAAGAAACCTGATTTAGTTTATAAAGAGTTTGCACTCTCAGATTGCAGCTGTATGACTGGGTCCCATGTGAATTACATCTCGACGTCAATCCATTAACCATTGGAAAAAAAAAAAAATGTCATGTGACTGAACCAGTGTACTTGTTTCTTTTTGTTATTTGATATGGTATCTGTCATGTGTGGCTTTGGTTTTCATTACCATTGAGTTTTCAATTTGGCAAAAATTGAAATTTTAGTTTCTGTGTTTACTCTGTGTTTGAAGAAAGTTGGTATATCTAGCCAGTTGCATTGATCTAAGGGAAATTCAATCCCTGTATGTTGTAAATATTTGCAAATGTAGAGCTGAATGCTGCTTTTGTCTTGTGACCTATAGTTGAGGACTGTTTTCAGCATGAGTAGAACTCTTTCATTGATGTTCCTGCTAGTATAATATAACCACATACACAATTCTCTATGAGTGATATGTTCAATATTGCATGTAATTAGCTCAATATTTTTTTAAAATTTTTTTTGTACATTATGCAAATTGAATTGACTTGTGTGTATATATTTGCAAAATGCCAGACTTTCGCATGTGATGAGATTTAAAGAAAATAATTATAGTATGGCATGTTGTACATATATATTATATATATATGCCTGGCTATTTTACAAGATCTCACTTAAATTCTTATCCATAGTTTTGTTCAAGTGCTCATGATTGCAGTGGTGTAGACTTAAAAACATTCATTACAGGTGGTGCTTCAGAAGGGACAGTTTCCAACAGAAGCCAAATGGAGAAACAGTTGAGCATTGAACACAGTTCAGTATTCCCTCTTTTCTCTGTTTATTTGGAAACTGTCTCAACAAAACACTTACGTCCAGAAAATGAAATATAGGCGTAACTCTTCCAAATGTTGGTTTCCGCAAACTTTGGATGGTTTGTTTTCCACCTATCACATGAAAGATACAAAGCTAATAAAATTCCCTGGCCATAGTTCTTAGTCAGACTTCAGGATTGGCACAGACCAAATCATGTCAGGAAAAAACTAAAGGAAATTGATGAACTTGGTTTGTCCGTCAATAAATGTTTAATAGTTTTGAAGAAGATGTTACATTATATTTTAAAGATTTGTTTTGAATCTAAAAAAAACACAAAAAACTTTGGAGTTTAGCAATTTAAACCACATAAAATCATTATGGACACCTTGATGAATGTGGACCATTTTTACTTTGATGAGATATTTTTTTCACAGTTTAGTTTCTTTGACTTATGACCTGCAGAGTTCATGAGTTGGCTTGTTTTGAGTTTTTTTTTCATGTCACATCACATAATGGCCATTTTGTGCCTTAAGTCACGTTTTGTCATGTCCCGACAAGTTTATCCATGTCATGGCAAATTTATCCTTTTTCCTGGTAAATTTACCCCGTCATGTCATAACAAGTTTATCCATGTCATGTCGTGGCAGATTTATGCTTTTCCTGGCTAGTTGATTCATGTCGTGTTCTGGCAAGTTTATCCATGTCATGGCAGATTTATCCTTTCTTGGCTAGTTTATATCCATGTCATGTCATGTCCTGGCAAGTTTATCCATGTCACGGCAGATTTATCCATCTCATGGCAGATTTATCCTTTTCCTGGCAAGTTTATCCATGTCATGACAGGTTTATCTTTTTCGTGGCAAATTTATCCAAGTTGTGGTTATCCATGTCTGGTCATGTCCCAGCAAGCTTATCCATGTCCTGCCAAATTCGTTGATGCCCTGGCAAGTTTGTTCATGTCTTGTTGTGGCCTTTTTATCTGAGGGTGTCATAATTGACTTTCTGAATGTTTCTAAGTTGTCAGAGTTTTGATGTTGTCTCGGATGTCGCATTAGGATGACACAGTAAAGAGAGTTTAACCGACAGATCAAGCCAAATGCAAGTGAAATTTGAATAAAGGCAATATTTAAAGGCCTCATAAAGAAAACTAATCGACCTAGCAGAGCGTTATAAAGAGAGTAAATTGAAGTTTTAGGTGCTTACTTGTTCACCCTCTAGACGAATTATAGTGTGATGATGTCACTAAGGTTGTTTAGTGTCAGTTTCTATACTGACAAATCTGAAGTCCTGTCGGGTGTCTTTTTCCCAGTTTGTACCGTAAATGGCCATCCAGTGATGTGAACTCTTCATGTCTGTCTTTAGTCTGTTTATATTTATCCACACGGTCTCTCATTCTTTTCCCTCCGTCTCACCCTCAGTTCATAACGGCCTTTTCAAAACCAGTTTTTGTTTCCTGATATTTAATTGATTTGTTCGTTCTGTTTTAACCCTAGTGTCACTTGAATTCCTCCCGCTGACGTGTCGTCTTGTTCCCAACTACAATTCAGTAAAATTCATATATCAGCTTTTCTGGGCATCAGCTAAGATCTTGGCGCCCTGTTCGCTGTGTGTCAAGGCCACATGTATAACACTAATATTTGCAGCTGGCTAATGTTCGAAACCTCCTCCTCAACTTTACTCTCTGCTTTTTCAAGTACATACTTAGTCTCCTATACTCTGTATTATCAGCTGCTTAAGATTTCACATTTTCCTTGTTTTCTGTTCTGTATTCAGATCAGGTTAGAATGCTGTCACTGTTGTAATCTGAAACAAAAATGCTTGAACTGTTAATATGCTATTGGCCTGTATGTACTTCTCACCCTTTGCAGCTTTGCAAGATCCAAATTTGACATAGTTAGAAATTGTGAAGAAAGAAACTTAGGGAAATGTGAGTGATTGTGTTTACATTGTCAGCTGTCATGAGTTTTGGCATAGTGATGAAAGTTGCCAGCTTTTTAGAAGATGTCAGCTGAAATGTGATTGTGGCAAGGTGGAAACTTGTGCTGAGATCTACACGTATTTATTGTGTTCGAGAAATGAGAAATAAGATAAATGTAATAATATGCAGAGTGAAATAATGTAGCTGCCATTTTGAAATAGATTCTGGATTGAAATTGTGTTCTTGGTTTTTGGTAATCAAGAAGCGTATTTCATTCAAAATGGCCTCAAATAGCACTACGCTAAACTTTACAAGTAGGCCCCAGCTTCCATGAGCCATATCTGATTTTTCTCTTAAATCATAGCTTCCAAGTTTCATCTGTGGTATCGTTAGATTTTTAATACGGGCCTTTTCCTGTTAGATCTTTAACTTCACTTTTATCTGATCTAATTTATAGGCAACTGAGGGCTGACAGCTAGTCTAAAGAGAGATAATGAAAAAAAAGTGAGGGTCGCAAAGTGACTGTTATCATGCCGATGCGCTGTTAAATACAAACTCATCTGTGATATTGGCATGGAAAAGCCAGCAAATATTTATGAAATGCAATACACACATTATAATATATCGATGGCCTCGGGCACAAACCATCTAAGTCCGTAAACAAAAGTTTTTCAGAGGAAGGAAAAAACTGATTTAACCATAACTATTCTCTTATAGCTATTTAGAAGTTTTGCCTATTTGATGGATATCACCTCTAGGACTGTATGCCAGACTGGTTTAGTTTATTATGAATTTGTTTTTTATCTATCTATTTTAAGGTATAAAGCATTTAAAAAGTTGTCCGGACTTAGGCGGTTTGTGCCCGAGGCCATCGATATGTAAAGGAGAAAAGGGAAAGGCCGCATGGCAGATATGGGAAAACTGATGATTATTTTCATTGGGACCCTTTTGCAGCCACAATTTGCTTTCTCTCAGATGCCAAGTGCTAACCAACCCAGTTTCTTTAGCTTAGAGGTCTCTGCTTTATGTCTGTCTGAACAAATCTTGAGCTGAAGTTGTACTGAGCTGATGTCTGTCTGAACAAACCAAACTTTGGAGTGGTTTTCCACCAAGCAACTGAACGTTGGCATTTCAGCTGATTGTTTCCTGGTGGCTCAAGTGGGGCTGTTTTGTCCGATTTGTTTTTGCTGTTTTATCTTTTCTATTTTATTATGCAGGTATAGCAAGATTTCTTTGTGTGTGAAGAAGTATTTCGTATTTGAAATTTTATTGTACCTTGTCTCTTGGTTACACAACATGTCATATGAAAGTCACATGTTTTGTCTGATGTGATTTTTTAAAAACTTTTTTATACATCATGTTTTATGGTGGGTTATTTTTTTGGGGGGTGTTAAGTTTTTAGGGAAGTCACTGATCTCTGGCCTATGTGTATATTGGTGCAAATAGGCATGGCAGAATCTGTCATACACAACAAATGGAAGTGGAATTGATTTGGTTGGTTGTGACCAGGGATGATGTGCATAACACTGGGTGTTTTTTTCCCAGAGTCGCAGTCAATAGTGAAGTTTTTCATAAATCTGGGGAATAGAGAAATTTATTCCCTCAAAATGTGAAACTTTTCCATCCTTTCCATCCATCTCTCTCTCTCATTTCTGTATGCTGTATCATTTCTCTCATAAAAATTCTGTTTTTTTCTTTTGTGTGAGGCAGAAATAAAACTCTTTATTGTATGTTTCGTGAGTTGTTATCTAGCTGGGAAATGTGACACCCCCTTACTTTTTTTGGTTTCCCACAAATGAAGAGCATTTTTCCAAATCTGGGTAAGTCAAATTTTTGCATGAGTTATGGCCCCTTTTAGATTGTCATTAAAAATTAGTGTAAGACTTGGTGTAAGTGTTCAGTTAACATTTGCTATGTCCCGCCTTTATCTCGAAATAATTTTGAATGACTACCTGAATTGGGCCATAACTCATGAAAAATTTGACTTACCCAGTTTTGGAAAATCTATCTTCAGATATGACATTGTCATTTGCCAGTTATTTTGATTTGATTTTCTTCCATTGCCTGATGTTTGAATATCACATTCATGGGCTGTGAACACGTCAGCTGAAACTTTCTGGGCTTGAGTCAGTCTCTGCATGTAGATTTTCATGTTGCTGCTTGAAACATAGAAACGTCACTACTGTTACCTGTAGTATGTCTAAACATATTTGATAACTAGCTGGACACTGCGCATGGAACCCCATCACAATCTGTCATTTACTAACATTAACCTGTATTTTTTCTTTCAGTTTTCATTTACACTTTCCATATAATCCCTTCTCTAGTTAGATTTGTCCTAGTTAATGATGAGTGAAAAAGGATGTCATGAAGATTATCAAACATTTTGTAAACACTGATAAGAATTAACTGTTGCGTGAAACAAAGTTGCAAAATCATCGTGAATGATTTAGAATTTCTGGTTTGTTGGTTCAGTGAGATGACAAGTAAATGCTGAATTAAAAGCCTAGAGTGTTCCATCACATTTGATAAAAAGATGACAAGTGAATATTGATATTATAAAATGCGTTCACAAACTGTTTACCTAACAGTCAAGTGCCTTCATTTTCATTGTGGGACCAGATATGGTAAATGTGTTATGCTGAACCTGTTGGTTTGTAAAACTTTCTTTTTATGAAATACATCACTGTGGCCATGGGTAGTCAGACTGAACATGTTAACACAAACTGCATTGATATTTGTGGGGGAAAACAGGGGGTTTTTCTATGACATGATTATATCTGAAGTTATTCTCAGTCTTAGACTAAACCCAATGAATCAGTCAGGCTGAAAATTTTAGTCTAAATCCGATGAATCTGTGAAGCTTTAAACCTTAGTCTTAGACTAAACCCAGAGAATCAGTCAAGCTTTAGACTTCTGTCTTAAACTAAAATCCAATGAATCAGTCAGGCTTTAGGCCTTAGTCCTAGACTGAACCCACTGAATCAGTCAAGCTTTAGACCTTAAGTCTTAAGACTACATCCAATGAGTCAATCAAGCTATAAACTTTAGTCTACAGCCGATGAATCTGTCAAGCTTCAGACCTCTGTCTTGAACTAAACCCAATGAATCAGTCAAGCTGTTGAAGTTAGTCTTAGATTAAATGCAATGAATCAGTCATGCTTCAGACCTCACCAGTTAAGCTTTAGACTTAAATCAGACCCACTGAACGATTCAAGCTTTAGATCTTAGTTTTAGATCAAAATCAATGAACCAGTCAAGCTTTACACTTAGTCTTAAAACAAACCCAATGAATCAGTCAAGCCTTAGACCTTAGTCTTAGATCAAACTTAATGAATCAGTCAAGCCTTAGACCTTAGTCTTAGATCAAACTTAATGAATCAGTCAAGCTTTAGACCTTAGTCTTAGATCAAACCCAGTGGAACCAGTCAAGCTTTAGACCTTAATCTTAGAACAGACCTAGTGAATCAGTCAAGCTTTAGACCTTAGTCTTAGAACAAACCCAATGAATCAGTCAAACTTTAGATCTTAGTCCTAGAACAAACCCAATGGATCAGTTAAACTTTAGACCATAGTCTTAGACTAAACCCAATGAATAGACCAAGCCTCAGATATAATACATGTATTAACTTAGACTAAGTGCCTTACAGAAATGAAGTCCTGACTTTGATGGCACTGCTAGTTCTCAGATTGGGGTAATTCTGCTCCCATTCGTCACAAAACATCAGTTCTGAGTGTGTTTGATTCAGCAGAGCAACCTTGCTGGTGGCCTGGACTCCCGGCAGTATGTGGATTGGCTGACAAAGATTGCTGACTAATGTCTCTCTCTTGATGCAGGACCCAGATCCAGCGGATTGCAGCCCTGGACTCCAGCTGGGCCCACCTGGGCAATGGTCTGAATGCCCACAATAACCCAGCCTGGCTACAGCTGTACCTGAGTGTGTGTAAACTGCTGGACATGTGTGTGGTCATGCCAGCTGACCAGGTCCCCCAGTTCCAGCTGTGAGTCATTCTTGATCATTGGTCATTGTGAGAATAATTTGATGAGCAATACCAACTGTTTGCTGGTGTAAAATCAAAGTGCAAGGAACATTTTAGTCATAATTTTCAGTACAAATGACCATTTTATCCTTATCATTTGGAGACGTTGAAGTTTCCCAAGTAGATCTTTACAAATTATTTCTAAGATCTTTGAGATAGCCCTGGCAAGAAGTTTCATATATAAGTATTGTGTGTGTAAAGTCAGCAACTCAGGACAAGGTGGTCTAGAGGCAAGGTGCTCGCCTCTCATGCCCAGGGTCCCGGGTTCTAAACCCGGGCAGTGCAGGCATGTTGGAAAGTGGATTTTTCTCATATTTTCAAGTCCCTGGTCCTATTGGGGGGTAGGATCGAGTAGTTTTTGGAAATTGGATTTTTCTCATATTTTCAAGTCCCTGGTCCTATTGGGGGTAGGATCGAGTACCTAGTCTTCTCGGATAAGGACGAAAAAATTCGGAGGGCCCGTGTGCACGTTGCGCACGTTAAAGATACCTTGGCAGTTGGAAATCGTAAAGAGCAGGCCGAAAGGCCGCTGCCCGGGCAAAATTGAAATTAATAGATTAAAATTTATCTATATCATCTTCCCCCGCCCCCCCCCCCCCCCCCCCCCCGCCAGAACAAGAAATAATAAAACAAGTAAAGTGAGGTGTAAATGCCAAGGGCAGGAACCTCCTAAAATAAAGACCTCAAATCAGTCAGCAACTCAGTCTGATATAAAATTGGTGAAATTGTGCTGACGTGTGATCATGGGTAAAATGGTTAGTGAGGACCATGTGTTGTTTTTTGGTAGTTTGCTTTTATTCTCATATGAAAGTTAACCCTTTCATTGTCACAGACCTTCATAACGGTCGCTGGCATTTTCCTAAATATGTAAGCTGAGACCGCTGTGGTGGTTGATCGGGGGTAGGTTGGATCTGTGATAAAGTATTTTGTGAATACAAACGAGGGCATTATAATTTCTTTTCCATGAGTTTCACGAGTGATTTTCGGGTAATATAATTTGCCGCCATGTCTCAAGGCTGTGACACTGAAAGGGTTAAGCATCTTCTTTACTTGAAGAACTCTTGGACTGACCCAGTTTGTCTTGAGAATAAAGAGGTTTAGCTTTTTTGGTTTTCATGCTATGGTGGAAAACAGAGAGAGAGTCCACATATGAGACTTTCCATTTGTACATTTTTGTATATTTATGTTTCCTATGTCTCGGGCAGATATCGCTGGGCATTTGTAGGCACCGCAGGGGAAGATGATTACCAAGGGCCAGATGACAGCAGTGATCCATCCTGGCGACCCAATCCCCACTTCACGCCACACATCATCCGTTTGTCCAGACTGATGAATAACAAGGTCAGAATAATTCTCTCTGTGGCAACTCAGGATATTTTCGGCATGGGTCTCCTGTTCGTTTTCTGACCCCATTCCTCCCCCATCTCTTCACTCCCAGGATACAGGTGTTGGCTTTGTCTTTTGCCAGAAAATATGACATCCCAGTTTCCCATTGAAAAGAATGAGAAATACGAAAAAAAAAAAAAAATGAACCCCCCCCCCCCCCCAAAATTAGCAAGGCTTATTATGTGTGACGCAGTGTGACAGTTCGGCCCAGAAGGTACAGGCCTAGTTATCGAGTAATGCCCCAAACGAACTTTTCTCAAAACTTTACGTCTTATTAAAAAAAGTGAGAGTCATCAACTTCAGTTGCTTATAACAGTCTAAAAATGTTCAGAATTCAATGAATCTAGCATTAAATCCAAGGGAAAAGAGTTCTCTTTCACTTGAATATCAATAACTCAGTTTACCTGAAATGTACCTTGTGGGCGAAACTGTGACGGTGCATCACATATGACATCCCAGTTTCCCATTGAAAAAAATGAGAAATACACACAGGAAAAAAAAAAAAAGGACCCCCCCCCCCCCCCCAAGAATTTTTTTTTTTAGCAAAGCTTATTATATATTGTTGGTGGGCTGTTGGAACTTTGTTAAAACCATCCCTTTTGAGGCTGTTGTTAGTTAATTGTAGGTTTCTACATAGGAAGTTATAGATGAACAGTGAACCTAGCTCAGTATTTTCTGTTTGGCTTTGTAATCAGACTACAGCCCCCCCCCTCCCCATAACAGCTTCAGTGGCTAGTTTTAACTACATATAGGTTCCAGCAGTATAGACCCATTGCACACATCGGCCATCTTTGATGTAAGGACCGACGCATCACCATGGCGATTGTAGCAGTGATTTGGATTCGTTACCTAATTTGCACTGTGAGCAGTTCAGGCGTCGCAAACCAAATGGTGGCGAGCTAAAAGTAGTTCACTACAGTAAACAATGGCACGTGTGTACATGCACATGGGAGACATTCGGCCAATTCTTTCACTTCCTTTCCCTTGTTTACATTTCACTACAGTAAACAATGGCACGTGTGTACATACACATGGGAGACGTTCGGCCAAATCTTTCACTTCCTTTCCCTTGTTTACATGGATGGTAGGGAATCTGACCAGCTTGGATCCATCCTTTCCATCCCTGTCGTAACAGTCAACTGCAATGCAACCAGCAGGCATTTTAACCGCTTGGACACATCTCGAAGTTACACTCGTCAGCTGATCCACAGGCCATCTTGGGAGTCGGAAGAACAAAACAAAAACACTCTGTGACGCCATTCGCAATGGGCCTATAACATAAACTGATCTCTGAAAATTACCTGCTATGTAGAGAGAAAGTTTGATATTGGTCAGTGGGTTATAAAAACTCCCTGCCAGAATTGTTCAGTACAATTTAATGGCAACCAAAGCCTCAAGTCAGGGGATTTACATGAAATTCTTGTCTCTAATGGGAAATGTTTTGTCTGGGGCTGCAGGTTTGTAGGAATCTACCTATTGTTGGGATATTTGCCATATTGTTGTATGTGCATTTTTGCCTTTTCGAGAAAATGAGGATTAAAGTTTGGTCAACAAAAGGGCTAAAACCCATAAAACATTATGTCACAAACACATATCTCAAAATGTTTTTTACTGATTGGAATGACACTTATGCATAGTGAAATTAGGAGTGAGAGAACCGCTCTGATGACAAAATCTCGAAATAGGTAAAATGTCGCATACAATAATATGGCAAATACCCTTCGATATTCTGTCATTGATGATGAAGTTCTTTGATCTCACAATTGAAAAGGTTTCAAGTCTTCAAATTTGATATCTGACTTATGAGCATTTACTGTCCTATTAACCTTTGTTGTCATCATTGTGAAGAAGAAAAAAATGCTACAGGAGATGAAAAACTGGCCAGATTTGTGTGGGAACTTTAAAAAGACCAACATCTTGGACCAAATTTGTCCTTTCATTAGGGAAACACTGTTTTTTGTGTACTTAGCATTGTGAAAGCAACATTTCATAACATGAATATCAGAATTTATTGATCTAAGTAGGAGTTGTTGTGACGATAGGTCATTAACCCTCGTCCTGCGTTGAGTGAACTCGTCCACGTAACGCCCCGTGCGGGGATAGCCAGCGGCCAGTCAGCCGGTCGTTCGCGTGTTGCCGATAACCTCGGCGGTCGGGTCAATCGGGTCCGTGTGAACACCTGTATCGCGTATACTTCAGGACGCAATAACAACAATAGTCGTGGATAAATCGTAAGGGACCCCTATGATATTTGGATAAAGTACTTGTGATGATATACAGTATGTTTTATTGTGAAATGGAAGACCCCAAATCAAGAATTTTCTGCATTTACATGCCATTTAGCACATGTTTTATCAAGTTCCCAAGACCTCTGCGCTTTTTCTGTCCCTATGTCAGGCCATTCAGGTGAACAAATTATTTTTTAAGCCAATCGCTTAATTTACTAACTACATGTATCGTGACATTGCCTTCTCCCTCCTCTACTATGTAAAGCGTTCACTTACTATGATGTTAGTTTTAGCGAGAGATTTGATTTCCAGTTCCAGGTCGTAGAGCACATACATGTACTGAAAAGCGGTTTAATCAAAGGAACACAGTATCTCTCTAATTACCACATCAAATAAAGACAACGACCAACAACAAAGTCGGTCATTTTCTCCCAGTTTTCGCTGATGAAAAACCTACTGACAGACGCCTTTATGCAGCATGCCCTAACATTACATCGGAATTCATAATTACAGACGTAGAACGGCGTCTCAAATACGCACATGGCCCCTTTCTTCTCATTTCACATGTAGACGACAACCAGCATCAAAGTAAAAGTTTCCCCAAGATTTTCCCCAGTTCAAACTTCAGACCGTCAGTACTATTACACGAGTATGACGAATAGTTGCGAACAGTTGCATCGTAATAAACATAATCGGACGATACCATTTTGTTAGATATAGTAGGGGTGACAGGATAGATAAACACGCGAAAATAGTGTGGAAAAAAAAACGTGAAAAAAACAACAACAACGACAGCCTTGGCAACCGAATAACCAAAGCGCGAGGCGCACCGTTGCTATACAAAAATGTGGCCTCCCGCAGGACCCGCGGTTAAGCGTGTCGGACAAAATAACGGCCTCCCGTGTCTCGCGTGTTGCGCGGGGAGGCCAATATAGTGGCCTCCCGCAGGACTAGGGTTAATTTGTCATCTCCATGATTGACTATGATAATGTAGATACAAAATTTTTTTCCTCCAGCAAGCTGGCCACTGATTTTGTCTAACTTTTGTTCTACCGTTAGTTTTCCTCCAGCAAGCTGACCACTGATTTTTCTTACTTTTGTTCTACTGTTAGCTTTAATCTAGCAAGCTGGCCACTGATTTTTTTAATTTTTGTTCTACTAGTAGCTTTAATCCAGCAAGCTGGCCACTGATTTTTCTAACTTTTCTTCTACTGTTTTAGCTGCAGAAACAGCCTAGTCTCCTGAAAGTTGAACCAGGGCGTCCTCTGTTGACTATGAATCGGCTGAGGAGTTTGTCTGAGCTGCAACCTTTTCTCCATACACTGTGTCGTACAGCAGAAAACCAGCACGGTAGCGGCAGCAACAGTCGATCACACGTGGGGGCCACATCCCAGAGGCAAGGAGCAGAGAGAGAGCAGAAATCTGGCAGAGCAGCAAGTGGAGGGAAAGACAGGGATGAAACTTCAACTGTGTCCAACAGAGAATACATTGAACATATTGTGGAGATAGATTTCCTGGAAGTTCTAGGATAAATAGTTGAAATTTTGTCTCTCAGAATCAACATTTGTGATTTTTCACCTGTTCTAATTAGTCCATGAGTATCAATGTTTTGATCTGGGCCAAATATGAATGGACCTGTGTGCTCTGTGTACTCAGCTTTCAAGGTCAATATTCACAGATTGTAGAGGAAATAGTGGAAATTATAAGTATATTAATAAGCCACTGTTTGAAATTGTCCCCCAGAAGATACATAATTTGAATTTCTGTACATTTTTTGACAATGGTTTTCATAAAATGTTGGGCAGGAGATTCCGCAGCTCAGTTTTAAATTGTGTTTATATGTCACTGTGATGATGAACCTCCTTTTATTGTAATCATTATCATAAGTATAGTATCTCATGGAATGTCCCAGGACCTTGTTGAGCCAATCTAAACAAATCCTGTTCTATACCTCAATGTCATGCCTGTACACGTTGGGTGGGGTATGTTTCAAAAGATATCTCATGCAAAACACTCTGATATCAAAGAGAGAAACAGAGGATCATTCTGGTATCTGTGATGTATGAGAACCTAAACTGGGTTTTCATGTATAAGAAGACGTCAAAGATCCACCAAGTAGTAAAAAAAAAAGAGTGTTTCCGTCTTACAGAAATGGTATTTACGTACGCATGAAATTTTAATGAAAACATTCTTTCTATTTCACTACTTTAGTGGTTTTTGATATGTTTCCGTTTCCATACGCATGCAAACCCAGCTTAACACTGGATGGACAAGTCTGCAACAAGCAAAAGCCATGCTTGAAGCTTGCAGTTCTGGCTGTACTACAACGCAATAAGTGTGGATCAGTTCATAAAGTCTACAGCTTGTTTATTGCAGCTATCCTAGTCATGCTGTTCATTGTCATATATATGTGTGTCACGTGTTCAGGACAATCTCACAAGTCAGCTTTTTCTTTGTTCAATGTATGTAACTATAATTGAAACACGGCTTCAAGCAAAGTACCAAGTCAAGAAACATTCCTCCCCTCCCCATCATGTTTATCAATCTATGGTCATCCCCAAAGTTTCCTGTTAACCCTATTACTGCTATTAACCGATTTTTTTTGGTGAATTACGATGGCTGATATTTTTTTTATTACAATCCAATTTCCTTTCCTTAAATGTAGAGTTATCATGGGCTAAAACTATGACAAAGTGTTACAGGCATTTTACTATACCACCATAATTCTTTGAAAAGCTCCTTGGCCCTGAGGAAATGTGTATGTATCAGTAATAGGGTTAACTTGGGCTGCCGAGGGCTGATAACCTAACAGTAACACAATTTAGATCATTGGTGCAATGTAAGATAAGAACAGTTTTGTGAAAAATAGACCATTGACCAGAGTGGGCCCAACATAGACAAAGTATAAGGAAGATGACCAATGAACAAAATTTTGGAAAACCAACACATGAAGAAGTTTTTTTGCAAATTTTAACCTATAATCTGGGGCCACCAGACTACAGTTAGGCTGGTGCAGGTTAGCATAAACTTATCCTGTTACAAGCTGCACAATTCAAATGTCCTGTGCCATTTTCCCCCTTTTGCCTCCTGTCCAGGTTGAGTTGATAATATTACAGAGTAATCACTGGTTTTTTTGGGTGGAAATTATGGTCTTCCAAAATATCTCAGGAGTTTTTTTATGGACAAGACATCAAGATGTGATACTTCAATCAGGGGTCCACTGAAATATGTATTGTAATTTATACATTCCATGGTGAACTGGCCATAGGACACAAGTAAATATGGCCAGGTTTTCTTGGATGTTTCGGATGTTAAAGAATTTTCCTGCCAAAAGATTTTCATGGTTGTTGTTGCCATGTCAGATAATTCCAGGGCAAGTGGCAAGTGCAAAATATCAACTAACAAAATTTTAAATTCCATCTAAAGGGTGACTGAAGATGCTGTTTGCAAGCCATTGATGGGGAATGAAAACTGAATGTTGAATTTACATCGTCATCAAACTTGATTCGTACAGCATTAAATAGTGTGACCATCCAGCAGGGAATGAGCCTTAATTTATTAAATGCAAATAGATGAATGGATGTAGCAAGATTTCTGATCTCGCTTGATGGTACTTGGAAATCAAAAAGCATTTTTGATATCGGGGGCCATCCATGAAATATGATTCTCGATTTGGGTAATGTTTGCTTTTTTTTCTCTTCCACCCCAGTACGCTTTTCATACACTTGACTTCAACCCCCATTTTCCCCCTGTACGAGTGTACAACCACTAGAGTGAGGAATATCCACGAAAAGCCTAGATGATTTTTTAAAAGTTCAAGTGCCATTTAGCAAACACTAAGGGACTGTTGTATTGTATACATAGCCAGGAGTCCACCATTAGACAATCCTATGCTTTTCTAAAAAATATTTTTTAAAACGAACGGTGAAGAACACCAAACTTTTAATTCATTACCATCACTGAAAAGTGTAACATCCACCCCACCTCCCACTCCCACGTGTACATACTTTTTGGATAGCCCCTGTTGATAATTGACTTACCACTTTTCTCTTTTATGTTGCTGTGATGATTTTGCATCAGTAGAAGCCAAGCAGTAAGACACTGCAAAGATGATGATACAAGTATTCTATAGAGGAGGATACAAAACAAAAAATCAGTATTGAATTTGTGCAATATCCACATACACTTGCCATCATTTCTAGCACACAAGTATCCAATATTTCTGTCACTATTTATGGTGGTCTGTGTCTTACACTGAGCTTTACATAGTCAAATTCAGGTATTCCTGTGACTCATTTATCCTGTCTACATAGGACACTGACATCTATTTCATAATGTCAAATTAACCAGTATGTGCTTCCATACTTTGATAGGTTGTCGATGAGAGTTGTTTTTCCAGCTGCCCTTGGTTTGTTACCATCTGACTATGGTGTCTGAGTGTATCAGCTTTCTGTAGATTGTAGGGTCTAGTCTGGGGATTCACGATGTCACATTTTGTCCGCTACCCCATGTACATATGTCATCAGTGGGAGTAGGATCCGATTGCTTTGGTTTCAAGTTTTAAAGTTGCCATTTGTATATCATTTGAACGTCAGAACTTGCAATTTCGCCAGAGATATTGGGTCAGATGTCTGATTATGAATACAGTTCAGCCGTGAGAGCCCAGCGGAAGTTGACAAAATATGAACCACTCCAGGGAAATGATCCACATCGCCAATTGAGTTATGAGTGCACTGGGAAAGTACAAACTGTCCTGAGAAGAATGTACTTTATTTCATGTAAAAATGTTGAAAATTTACCAAGTTATGGTTGTTTCAAGGTAGCAAGGTAGAAAAAGTCACTTTTGAGAAAAGTGCATTTTATTTTAAAGTCTACGTGAATTTAAAAAGACTATGAGAGTGGATCAGAAAAAAAAGAAAAACAAAAAAAACAAAAACAACAACAACATATTTATAGGCAGAATTCATTCAAATCCTTATGCCTAGGCACAAAGAAATGATTGAGGAATCTGTTTGTGCTGAAAACTGGTATAGGACCGGGAAGTTTTTTGGCTTTGTCTCAAAAGTGCCTGAAGTGACGTGTGGACCATTTCCCTAGAGTGCCTCACAAATAACATTCATTGAATTGAGAAATAAATTCCCCAGATTGTCACAGTGAATGGAGTCACTTTTGTATACAAAGTGTTGTAGTTTCTGTGTTTTTTTTTCATGTGGAATTCTGAGAAAGAACTTTGGTTCAGGCATGGTCAAAATGTTAGATGCCAAAAGAAGGGACAGCTGGGGCAGTTTGTATTCAAGGGTATTGCGCATGTCACCAAGCAGCAAAATGCATAGGAAACATAAACAATGGCATACCATCACGATCATAACATAATTGCCCTAAGCCATGTTTTGGTGGGTTTTTTTTTTTGAAAACCAAAAAAAACTGTTTGCTTCGAATATCACTGTAGTTGTTTGTTAGGGGAGCGTGGTATTTTGCACAGAAAGCTGTAGCTGGACAGTGAACACAACTCAGTATTTTGTCTGTCTGGTTGTCATTAGTCTACGCTCCCCCAACAACAGTCTAAAATGGTGGCTTAGGTGGATGTGGGTTTCGTTTAAAAACCCATAGTGTGACTGTCTGATTAAGGTGAGCATGTCATCTCAAAACACAAATAAAAAATGTCTTAGGGAATTATCTTATGACTGTTACGATATTTTGCAAAGCTGAATTAACTCACTTGTGTGGGACGAGGATTTGTTTTACGCAGGTGTTGCTGGTGGGGTAGTGACAGAGCTCTGTGTCATCATCATCACCCATGTCCCGCTGGAGTCAAGCTGTTTGTGCTTTAGAAATTTCAGATATATTTGTTCATGCACATGTCAGAAAAGTTACTAAGGCACATAGGTCAAAAATGTTCACCAATGCTTGTATGAACATCAAGAAATGTTAACTAATGTAAGATTTAAGTGTGTACAAATACAATGTTGTCCAGTCGCCTGTTTGAATGTTAGAAATGTTTACATGTGTCAGAACTGTTCAGTTCTGGTTTTGTTTCATATATTGCATTTACCTGTTTGTTTAACCACAGAAATACAAACCAGTACATAGATGGATTATTTTGAAGCGTTCCATAAACTTGTATGCAGATTTTTATGTCACTAATATTTTCTAATGTATAATTTGCTTTTGCCCATGCATGTATAATATGAAAATACGGCTGTGAAAAGTTTTCCTATGATTGATTGTTGAATTCCCAAATTATGTCCCGACAAATCTGTGATGATGTTGGTGATGTGGAAGTTTTCAGAGGGACAGCTTGTCCAGGCTGCTCAGTCAGGGTAGTCAATTGTTGTGTGTGGCATGAAAACTGCTGTGACCAGTTTGATGAACGCCACTTTGTCTAGAGGTGAACTGTCTAGTGTCTAGATATTATGGGGCAAAACTAACATCCCATCCCCTCAGAATGGCAAGGCTTTAACTCCCTTCCTTAACTTTGGAGATATTGATGATCGAAGTTTCATGTGCTCATAGCGTATAGTGGTATGACTTTTTTTCTTTTTAGTAGTACTTACAAATTACACATCATATCCGCTTGATACTTTGACTCACAATGTAGAAGGCCTGTAGAAGTTGTTCAACCAAAAATTGGAGATCGAACCTTGTCATTCTAAGGGGATGATCTGACACCAGCTATTTAGTGCTGACTTTTTGTCTGGACCAAAGTCTGTAGTCTTATGTTGATAAGGGATGATTTTGCATCCTGTTCTGGCTGACTGAGCTCCTGACGCAGAGTCGTTTGTGGCTGAACAGATCAATGCGGAAATGAAAGTCTCTACCATAGTGGTCGCATCTAAAGATGGTCTCAGATCTGTTGGGATTATAGTGTTCTTTTCTGCGGGCTCTCTTGTCTTCCACTGTATTCATTAGTTTCTTTTCCCCTGTCTTGAGATGTTGGGGCGGGGTTAGGGTTGGTCCTCAGCTAGACCCTCCCCCCCCAAGATCAGCATCAGTATCAACAGTCTTCATATTTCTTTTTCACTTCCCGGAAACGCAGCTGTGGGCAGTCTTTAACAAAGTATGAGGAATGGATCGAATAGATGATAACTCAGCCATAAACTGTACAGTACATTTAGCTCCAGCACTTTCATTGTCAATGTAATCTCCAGTCAGGCAAAATTCTGGCTGTTCTTATGTCCTTTATCTGTGAAACATTTTGAGTGGCTGTAACAGTGACTGAATCTACTTTCATTGATGGTTGATTCTTAAAGATTTTGTGGAAACCTTCCTGACAGAACACCTTACCAACACCTGAAAATCCCTGCTGATAATGTCAGGTATGCTCTGTCAGTACAACCATTGCACTGCTGAAATTGCTACTGTACCTACAAAATCCACCCATACTCATTTGATCTGAGATTATTGTCAGAGAGAAAATGGGGGATATTGCTTCCCTGATGAAGCTATAACTGTACACGTGTTACAGTTTCATATTCCAAGTTTTTCTTTTTGTCTTGTAAATGGGACAAGAAACATTTTTATCTCTTACCACTATATACCAGGAAAAGACATGAATGCTTTTTCATATGTGGGTCAGCATAATAAACAGATCATAAAAATTTCTGCAGAGAGCTTGAACAAGTTTTGCATGTGGACAAGTGTCTAATTACTACATACATGTATATTGCATTTTAAAAAAAATAATCTATATGGTTTATTGAATTTTCTTGCCTTTTTAAAATTATTTTTTTTTAAATCCAATAATTTATTCTTCTTAATTCCTATCCATGTAATCTTCAAAACCATATTGTTTTTCAGAACTCTCCAGTGACAGAAACAAAAGGTGTTTTTTTCCCTTGTCTTCGTCTGAACTAGAATGGCTGAGAATGTCAATTATTTCCCTTGCTTGACTTGGAAGTTCAGTTGGTGACAGGCATTTTGATCTTTATTTTCATTGTACCCACATTCATCCGTTTGTTTAATATTTATAATTTTATGATGTTAATGTGACCTTTGGCGGGGATTATGTTGGTCATTTTTTACCTTTGGACACTCTGAAGCTCAGATGTTTCTGCTTGCACCCCCCCTTTTTTTAGTTTCATTTTTGTTTGTGTTTATTTTGGGTTTCCCCAAGGGAGTGAAATACTTTATGTGTGCAGCTTTTGTCAGTCATTGGTTCTGAAGCGAAAAATAGATAGGACTTCTACTTACACTTACACCCAATTGCATTCAATCTGTAATTTTTTTAAATGTAATATAACTTTAAGGAGAAATCTGGCAAGACACAATGGGTTTAATCCCCTTCAAAATCTGCATGTTTTTTCCCCTAGGTTGTGCTCTTATCCAGCGAATGGGTCCACAATCAATCACATGTCAGTGTAGTAGTAGAGACTTAATTTCAGTGTGCCAGATTGGGTCTTGAATTGTCATACATCAGGAAGAATGGCAGAAAACTAAAAATTTAAGGGATTTAAAAACGTACAATGTACAGCTTGGCTGGTGACACGTGCACAACAGGAAGGAAATACATAGTACATGTAATGTTTTTTAAAAAGCTTTCACAGATGAGATTTAAAAAAAAAAAAACAACCCAAAAAAGCTCTGATATTAAAACAAAGGTCGGAGTTCAAACATTTTGTTTTGTACGGACCATATTTACTTTCCAAGCAGAGTTTGTCGCTACTTTGTGCCATGTTCTTGCTCACTTTCATTGGCTAACAGTGTCTTATTCCAATGTGTATAATTTGTGGATGTTTCAGAGTTGTAAATATTACTCTTACATGGTTTCGCATCAGCTGACTGTGATTTCTTGGGCTACAAGTTGATTATTATCACATTTTTGCAATTTTTGTCTTGATAACATTTCTATTTTTGCCATTTATTTTTTTTTATTTTCTCCTCCTTCTGACTTGAATGAGTGTATCAGCATCATATTTGATTTGTGTATTTTAATATATGATTACTTTTCCTGTGTCAGAATTTAAAGGCTTGTAAGTTGTCGGGAAGGAAATGTATAATATAATGGGGAATGCATGGATGTTGCTCGTTATTTTGTAGCTCTCATTTGTGTTTCTTTTAGTTGTTCTCTCATTAGATATAAGTATTTCTGAACCCCTAAACTTTGCCTCAGTAGTTTTAAAGATGTATCGGTGGAGACTATTGTTAAATCTAGTGTAAATACAAGAATTCGGTTGACCAGTGGTCAGTTTGATGATAAACTCTTATTCTGACCAGTGGGAAGTCAGAGAGTAACCCCTTGTTCACTTTATTTTATTTGGTGGAGTGGAGAAGAATTTGTTAATCAGATAAAATTTTGTCATTGCAAAATTACTTAAAAAGTTTTGTTATTATTACGTTTACTTTTTTATTTTGTTGTGTGTATTATGTTTTGTTTATTTATACATGTACAAGCCTCACCTTGTTTATACTTTCAGATATACAGAATGAACTGATTCTTGTGGAGTCTGGTAAATCCATATAGAGCCTAATTTACTTTTTTCTCAATTTTGAGACTTCAGTGCATTTTTCAGTGTGCACATATCAGAGCTTTCGTTTTAGTGATCTTAGAATAATTTTAAGTTTTCAGCTTATTTCCTAATTGTTTCATTTCAAATACTTGTAGGTTGTGGTTTTGTTACTTTCCATGCATTTGCCTTGTGATAGCTGTAAGTTCTGTGGCTGAAAAACGCAAACATTTTTGCATTGAAATACATGTAGTACAATTTAGATTTGAACATTCCAGGGAAATTCTGACAGAAATGCCCTCAAACTGCTCCTGTAGTCTTGATTTGTGATGTCTGGTCAACATGAGTAGCCTATCATTACCCTGTATCATTACAGAGGGTGGAAGTAGCAGGAATTTTCAAAAGCTAAAAAATTCTGAATGTGATGGCCAAGTTTACTTTCTACAGTACGTGTATGTATTTTATGTCTGTGTTTCACTAATGCTAATCAGGCTTGTGGGGTGAAGGTGAAATTCAGCATTACATGACATCATACATGTAGGCCTAGATGTTTAGGCATGGGTCTGTGTTAGAGACATTGGTGAACACAAAAGTGGGAAGAATCCCCGGTAAATAAAATGCAGTCAAATTTATTTTGATACTTTGGTCATCATCATCAGTGTGTATTTAATAGTTAGCTCACATTATGTCCCTTGTGCTGCCGTGTTATGGAAAAAGACAGTGTGCCATTGTAGATCAAAGTAAGTTTTCAACATCATTTTATGGCATGTAATGTGTCACTATCTTTCCAATCTGGTTAAAATTGTTTTGCAAAAAATAGTTCCCTTTCGGTCACCACACAATGGGAATTGATGAAAGACTGAAGTGGGGCCTATGCAGTATGTTTTTTGCCTCCTGCAAATTTTGTGTAATTTGGTGTATGCAGTCGTTTTCTATAACTGGATAGTACAGTCAAGGTCACTTGTACCAACGAAAATAATTAATTACCACTTGTAAATGTGATACTAAATAACAAAATATACACTACCAATTGTGATTTACTGAGTTTCAATAGATCAGAAAGGTCATCTCAGATCTTCCCTTCACATTGGCACTGGCAGTAAAGGAAAAATGGTGTTTAAAATTTAATGATAAAGTGTTTGCTTGTTTCTCTGTCGGCTGGTTTGTCCCTGAAGGGATTTCTACAGCAGCTGCCAGAGTTAGCCAGATAGATTGGCAAGTGTGATTTTTGGTATGTCAGGCGGTTGGTGTGACATGCATGCTGACGTAAGTGTGAGCAAAATTTGTCATATTTTGTCGTCCTTGTCTGATCTTAAAACTGATTCTGGAATAAAGAACTTAAACAAATTTTCAGACATATTTTCTGTATGAGAGGCTGATTAACATGTGTTGATTCATTCAGTATTGTCTCCCTAACATCTTGCAGTATCTGAAACCTGACAGACGATGAATCACTGTAGAGCACGGCGTGAAATGAAGGTTGGCCAAGAAAAAAAAGGTTGTATAATAAAAATTAATATGCTGAGCCCAATGGATCTGAACATGCGCAGAAAAAACATTACAAAATGAACATGACTAAATATGTATTTCATTTAATAATCTAAAAGTGAATTGGGCAGGACACATGGGGAGAATGAATAAGAATAGGTAGACAAAACGCTGCACTGAATGGCAGCCAAGGACAAGAAAAAGAACAAGTGGACGACCAGGAAGAAGATGGAAGGAAGAAATTACAAAGAGGGAGAACAACATGGATGAGGAAAACAACAGACAGAAGAGAATGGAAGCATTGTCGGAGGGGGGGGGGGCTACATCCTGCAGTGGTTGGACAACGCCTAGGTGAAAGGTGAATCTAACAAGTGAGGTCTGCCATTGCAGAGTGAGAGACCTTGTGTAGTTCAGCAGCCTGTTTCGTTCCTGTCAGATGTTGGTAAAGTATGACAGACCGTGTTTTATCCAGTCAAGGGGCTATGTATAGTCTGTGCTCGTGATGTGGACAATTTTTGCCCCTACCCCCACACTTGCGTACTTTTTATACGCTATACTCCACCCAGCCCAAGACTTGCCCTTGTACACAAGACCACTAGAATTAGGTAGTCCAAACTTCCCCGCAGAAGGGGCAAAATCCCGTTTTGGCATAATTTTAGGCCAGCATTACAAGGATACTACTGCTGTGAGTTTATGTAAAACGGTGTGTATCCTATGTCAAAATAAAGTTCAAGTCTTCCTCTGTCAAAGTATATTATCTTTTGTATGGTTTAATGTGTGTAGCCATGTGTTTTTTATTGCTGAGCCGCACATACCGATTTGGCCCCCTCATAACAAAGGACCGTGGAGCGTCACACCGATGTCTCCCTAACAAAATGATAGTGCGATGTAGCGCACGTGTTTGAAAATAACACCAGAAAGCCAGATAAATGAGGCTTAATTCAATGTATTTTTCATCCTGTTTTAAATTGAAATTCCTTTAAAAGTCATTTGTTGAAAAGTTTGTTTATCGAGAAACTGGCGGAAACTTTAATAGATCAGGATCAAAATTATACGCAAATGAACGTCAGCCTTTGTATTTTCAGGGTGTGCCAAAATTAGACTTAGGGCATGTTTCGGCGCGAAACGCCGGCTGTTTTTATAGACCCACCCAATGCTTAATTTCGTCACCTTTTTCTGACACTCAGTGCTAAGTCAGTGGCGACGCGGTTGACCTAATTTTCAATTTAAAAAAATAAAAACATTATTTTTGTCTCCCTTGTAAGAGTTCACACAAAATTGACCTCTTATGACATTTGATGATTAAAAAAAGTAAAATGAGATGCTTGTACTATATTTGTACCCCTCGAAAAAATTGACCATAATGTACACCCCCTTGACTTGGAAACTGATAATTTTCAATGCTGTGACTCAATACACAGTCATTTTATGGGCAGTCAAAGTTGGACTATTGTGCAATCTGCAAAAGGTAGCAAATTCGAGGTGTTTTTTCACTTTTGAAAATGCCATAACTTTCAAACCCTTTAAGCGAGAATGACAAATTTGGTAGCAAAAATTCTTAGAAAAGCAAGCTCCATCAGATTAGACAATAAGTGGTGAGTTGTGATAAAAAGTAAAAATCAGTTTGGACTACCTACTAGAATGGTGAATGTCAATGACAGGCCTTGATGTGCAATGTATCATGGAAACTTTAAGTATAGGTACAATTTGACTGTTTCATAGGAATTTAGGCGATACATGTATTTGATTTTTATCCTAAAACCTTTTTGTATTAAAAGAAGTAAACAAAACACTTTAATTTATTACCATAACCGAAAAATGTATGTTGTGTTCCATAGAAGCACACCAAAATGATTAAATATTTTCAGAATGTTGGTCACAATTGGAAATCGTCTTGGCACTGAATGAGTTAAAGAAAAACCTCAAAATAATTGCGTAATGTAACGTGATTGAGTAAAAAAAATAAATTGGGATTGCCTAATGGTGAAATACAGTTATGCTGTCAGCTCATTGGTTGCAGTTTCCATCAGGTATTTGAACTCCTTTCCAGCACAGAATCTTCAACTTTCTACCTGCTCTAATCGACTGTCCTTGCTAATACTATCATGGTGCTGCCAGATCACGCTCACTGTACAAGGGACATATATATAAACACACAAACACTACAAAGAAAATAAGATTAGGCCAACACTTCTTCCAACAGATATAATATTAATAAGTGTATTTGAGCAAACACATTGCTATCTCACATTGCTGCACTCTTTCTCTCTCTCTCTCACACATGCACTGCTGCCATCTGCATCACTGCATGCAAACATACAATATCTTCCTATAACTATGTTTGGCATTCTCTGAGGTTAAAAACTTCGCTCATGTCTTGCGCTGGGTCAAACAGCAAATTATATTATTTGAACAAATATTGAATAGGCTACTCACTAATCATTATTCAAATTTTGAATAGTTTCAAATACATGAGCATTAGCCTTACTAGAGAGAGCTGCATGACTTACACAAACCAAAAATGGAAGCACTATATTTCTTGCTTCCTCCTTTCAATAATTTACACTACATCAATAACGTTTTTTGTAAACAGGCCAATTTTCAGAAAATGTACATGTATTTCAAAATTATCTCCCCATCGACTGCTTATGAACTACAGACAAAACAAAAATTAAAAAATGGCAGACCTGCTGAATAATTTCAAAACTTTTGCACAAATATTGGAAGTTGCTATTTGAATATTTGTGTTGAATACCCATGTCTGACTCCACTTACAATGGCCATACCAATAGCTGCTGTACACACAGAAGAACAAGAAGAGGAAAAAGAACACCATCATTCTGTTGCTCATACAACAATTTGATACGTGTACACAGGTGCAGAAATACCAAAACCTGAAAAGTTACAAAGAAACAATGGGAAAAGGTCAAAATGCTATGACAAACAACAGCTTTTACGAGAAAATCTGTCTGTGGCCAAACAGGCGGGTCAATATCATCAGGATGTAGAAATAGCTCAATAAAAGCCAAGGACCATCACTTTCTCTCTTCCTATTCTAGCTGCAAACTTATAGGGGATGAATCATGACGGTTCGGTTCACAAGGTACATTTTAGTTAAACTGAGTTATTGATATCAAGTGAAAGAGACCTCTTTTCCCTTGGATTTGATGCTACATTCATTGGATTCTGAACATTTTTAGACTGTTATAAGCAACTGAAGTTGATGGCTATCACTTTTTTAAGACGTAAAATTTTGAGAAAACTTCATTTGGGTAATTAATCAATAACTAGGCCTGTACCTTCCGGACCGAACTGTTGCGTTGCGTCACATACTACGCTGAATGTGGCTAGGGGCACATACTCTAATTACGAAGCCAAATAGAGTCAATACCGAGTTTTGTTCACTGTCCAGCAATGGCTTATAATGTAAAATACCACGCTCCCCTAACAACAGCATGCTACATTTGAATCTCCAATCAACACAGCTCAGCATTTAGAAAAACAATAAATATTGTACATGGCCAATTAAAAAATTTCTGCAAAGAAAATGGATATTAACTCAGACTGCTATGCAGTTGTTGCAGAACTTTTTCAGATCATTGATGGGAAACACACATCTAATAAATTAATGTAAATGCCCTGTGTAAGATAAAACTGTCCACGCCATATTGTGTCCTTCAATCCTGACATTTCACCATTTTTAAGAAGACGGAGACAGACATAAAACTACCAAAAGATGTAGAAAAAAATATCTCGATCACCTTTGCAAATGAAGTACAAGTAAACTGATCAGTTACAACACTCGCACCTGAAGCCTAATTGATCTGTTGCTATGGTAAGAAAATAGCCCTCCCCAAGTCAATGTGTGTGGTATAAGCTTTTCAGGCTATAAAATAACTGCATGGCAGAAGCTTTTCAAGCTATAAAACAGTGGCATGAAATAAGCATTTCAAGCTATAAAATAACTGCATGAAATAAGCGACTTAAGCTACAAAATACATGTCAGTGAGCAATTGCTTGCAGCAATATCCACTGCCTTTCAACCATATTATCTGTTTGTACATTTAAAACACAAGTCTACATTTTCAGAGACGGTCCTTTGCTTTTGTTGAGCAGTATTTTACTCATTCTTCGTGAGTCAGGACATAAATGCACTGTAGAGTTGAACCAACAATAAATAGAAGAAACAAGCTTATGCTGACAGTGACCTGAATGAAGCAATGGGTCACTGTGACCGAAAAGAATTAATACTATATATATCTACCAAAATATACAGCTGTAGTAGTTTTATCTACACTTTCACTGCAAATTTGCACATTCACACTCCATATAAAACAATGTCACATCCAGTCTTGGAGACTAATTATCTCCTCTTGCTTCAAGTCAGATAACCCCTTAAACTAAAGGGAAACAACTAGTAAATGCACATAATATTAATTTAATATTATACTGTACCATTAGTAAGAAAGACATACAAATGTGATAATTTAAAACATCTACGGTGATGTTGCTGAATCAAATGCAGGTAAGTGTATCACACAAACAGTGGCATCAACAAAGACAACCATTTTCACGCGGCAGTCAGACATTTAAATATACTGTGAGTTCATAAGTCAATTAAAAGTCCTAATTCAAACTCGTCTCTGAAAAGATCATTTCCAAAATATAACTGACAACACAAGAGACATGCCAGTCTTCATGTTGAAGATAAAAAAAAACAATGTTGGAACAGTGAGGTCTGCCTTCTTGCGACCCTCTGCCCCTAAAGTAGCATCCTTGAGTCATCCTTCCTGTGGTCATCACCTGACTTTTCTTCAGCTTCACTTTTTTCACCGTGACATTTTTTCTGACAACCAATGACAGACCAGAAAGTTGTTGCCCTGACTATGTATATTTCTAACAGAATGCTTGAGACATTTGAACTGATACAAACTGACAAAGTGTAACAAGGGAAATAGCGACAGCTTGATGACCACAACAACAACAGCCAGTGCTGGAAAAATGTGGGTGTGACGGTGCAAATGTCAAAGATTACAGACATACAACATCACATCAAAATGTGGGTGTGACGGTGCAAATGTCAAAGATTACAGACATACAACATCACATCAAAATGTGGGTGTGACAGTGCAAATGTCAAGATTACAGACATACAACATCACATCTAAGAAACCTACTGGCCACACATCCACAGGTAACGCTGAGTGGATAACCCAGCTGATCTACACCCTAAATGACTACAAGCACTTCAAGAAGGGACATCTCAAGGGGATTTAAATCCTTGTCCTATATGACTGAAACTGCCAGTTAATTATGATTTCCACAGAAAGGAGAACATTAAATGTAAAACACTGTAACATACTCCACAGACAAACTAAGGGCAGGGATGACCACTAGAGATGCAGCTTGGCCTCCACTCAATACAGCATGCAGTAGAATGATATAGTCTGTAGGTCATAGACCTGCGGTGGATCGTACTGGCAGGGGAACTGATTAGAAGGGTTCTGAGCTCCACTTACGCTAGCAAAGGTTATAAAATGCTCCTACATAGTGTTTAGTGCCCCCCTCCCTCCCCCACAACTCTCCATCACCCAAATGACACCGAGTATAATGAGAGTTTGCCCGTTTGGCTGTGCAAAGCCAAAAATGCTGATTATATTGAGTAAATCTGAGATCAAAAAGACCTATTCTGAAATTATTCCTGTGGTTTCAAAAGTGAAACTTAATTTGGATTATTGAATGAGGAGCTTGAAATGATTATGGACTATTAAACTTTAGTGTTAAGAATATATACATTACTAAGCCTGATTACTGAAATCTTGATAATATCTTAAAGTTTTGAACCTCAAGTTTTTATGGTACACATTAGAAAATGACGAAAGCCTCAGCCTCACTGAGTCGCTCAAACTTGAACCTCATCTAAATATAAGGGAGGAGTTCCATTTAAGACACTGTGTAAGGGTATTTTCTGTGTAAGGGACACTTTCGGAGTGTCCATGAGCAGGGGGTTGTAGGAGGGGCAGTGAGTTAATCTTCTAGATGGAGGTTTTAAATAGTAAATGCGCGGCTCGGCAATAAACACTCTGAACATGAAATATGCATGCCACTAAAAATGTGTAACTCATATGGTACTCCTTCAAAACATAATGCCAATCTTAAACATTTTTACTGCCACATCATCATCAAACACTTTGATTACCCAGCTGCCAAATTTCTACCATAAAACTGGTTTCCAGCCAGCATACTGATGTCAGTCAGATGTCCATTTTGTATAGGGTTCTCTGTAGGTTGATAGGATTATAGTATTACATCAGACCTATGGCGAGCAATGTAACCAGCTGATCTATGTAGGAATGATGCCACTCCCTTGATCAAACTTGAGATCAATTCTACATGTTGGATTGACATAGGGTTGCTGACTGATTGAAATTTTTTTAATGTCCATTTCATGTCTTGCTAACAATCTAGGTCAACTGTACCAAATCTCTAAAAAATCAGACAGGGGTTTGATCCCCCCCCCCCCCCCCCCAAACAACAACAACAAACAAACAAACCTAGCCAACAAAACCTTGTACAACGCACAGTCAATTTAAAGTGCCAAAAATCCTGCAGGTCATATATATATAATCGAAGTGGTTATTTTCAAGGCATGCCTTGGAACTAACGCCAGCGTTATTTTCAAGGCATGTTTCATTGACCAATCAGAAGCTGTTTCAGTATTTCTAAACGTGGAGCCTTAGACTGTGCATTGTCAGACTGATATGTAACGACGTGAGGGTCTAGTCAGTTTGTATCATCGAGGCCGTAGGCCGATGTTCGTCTGGGTAGTAGTCAGATTGACATATCAGGGAAAGCCGCCGGGGTAGCTATGTATTGTTTATTGGACTCAAGGTATGCCTTGGAACTAACGCCAGCGTTATTTTCAAGGCATGTTTCATTGACCAATCAGAAGCTGTTAAGGTATGCCTTGAAAATAACGCTAGAGTTAGTTTCAAGGTATGCCTTGTAAATAACGCCTTGCATATATAATATGTTGACAATGCTTACCAAACCAAAGAGATCAAACAAAAGTTTGATTGGATTGTTGGACCTGAAGCAGATAACAATTGGGGAAAAACAAACCAGATAGGACAAGATTCTGAGTTACTGTCACCACAGGATAGAAAAAATAACTTTTTTGCTCCATTCAACGCAACACAGTTTGCTGCATTACATATAATACCTCCTCTGTGTGCGTTGTGTGTGTGTGTCTGTGTGCATGTGCATGCATGCATGTGAGTCTGCGTGTCACATTGGCAGGAAAAATGATTATAATGGAGACAGAGAGAAATGAACCCCAATGTCCATACATAATTAAATGATAGACCAAAAAATGATAATTCTGCTTAAAGTACTAATCAGATTACAAGCAATAATAAGACAAATAATACTCCATGACCTTGACCTGTATTATCAATATATATGTATAATACAAATATGATACAAGAATGAATCATTTATTCAGAACAGGGTAGGCCAAAAATTATGTTTGTAATTTGAACAGTTCAGAAGCAAAGACTAGTGCAAGTATGAAATGTTCTCTCCCCCTCCCCAGACTAACTTGCCTTCCCAAAGCCTTCCCTCTGTATCAGTTTCTACCACTTCATAAAACAAAAAAAGACTTACTGCCTTCAAATATTCAGTGGCACATTCATTTTTATCTTTCTTGACCCCAAAACCATTCAAATCTATTGCATGCGAGACATAGTGAGGAATACATGTATAATACATGTACATCACAGGCCAAGCACAGAATATTAATTAAGCTAGTTACCACAGACGATACCAAGCACACCAGCACTGTGTCTACGAAGCTTTCCAAAGGTTGTCATATGAACAACAATGGAACTTGTGTTAAAACCAAACATAAGAAAAAATTAGAGTTACTACGGCTGACAAACGGTGAATTTACAGTGGACTCCTTCCCAAATCCAAGGGATACTATAGTTACACACAGGGATGTAGAGAGCCTTTCAGTAAAAAGTAGGAAAATCCCTATCGGAAGCCATCTGTACATGCATGTAATTGTAGTATTTCACAGCTGCAGTGAAGCACTGGAACAAAGATATTTGGAACACTTTCAGTCCAAACAATCAGATCGACAAAAATCAGCAAACTCAAATCCTTGTAACACAAATATCTCGTTTGTATTTACCCTCTGACTGAAATACAAGTATAATGAATTCATGTAAAATTTTCTGAAGTTAAATGGACATGATTCATTCTTGTTTCTGAACAAATATGCACAATGAAAATTTGGACCATCAATGAGACAAAAATGAGTTACGACAATTCTGATGACCATGGCATGCAATTAGTTATATATATAGCAACATTTTACCTATCCTCCAAAAAAACTACGTAATCTGAGACCTGTGAGGTAAGTGGTGACAATGTGAAGTTTCTGTGCAGAGACATGAAAATCCACAGAGACACGTCATATTTGTACACCATGATCAAAGACTAGGACCACAGACAACACCACAGGCACATGCCCAGATATATAGCCACAACAGGACACTGTCACATCTGGCTGGCTACTGCAACCAAACATACTCCCAGTCCCACCTTTGAACCTATCCATTAAGCACCTATGCTCGATTCTGACTACTTTTGACTCCTCTCCCCCCCCTTCACAACACTTGGCTCACTCAACACTCCCTTCCCCCCATACATGAGTGACTGCAAGGCCATCAGGACAGTGAATGCCAACGATAAGACCATGATATTCTAAAATTTTGAATGGACTATTTGACTGTTTCATCACAAACATGATTTTTATTTCATAGTTTCATGATCAGATTTGTAATTTAATGTACTAATAGAACACAAATTTTAACAGAACCCAACTTTCAAATTCCTAACCATAATTGAAAAGCATACATATAATCCCCGTACACTCCCGTTTTCCACTGTTTCGGCTTTTCAAATGCTGCATCCCTCTCCCGCCCCTTCAAGCATTTGCACTTTATGGACGGCCCCTTTGCTGGATTCAATTTCTCATGGCCTGGCAGTGTGAGAGTCAGCTTAATCAAATACACATGGTGGTGCCGGACTAGAGTGGGGGGGTTGTATATGAGTACCATATGAACAATTCTCTAGTTATATTGCACAGATGTATAAACTCAATACTGAGTTGGGGGACTTCATCATATTCAGTGAATTTCCAGAACCTGGTGCAATCGTGTGTGAAGTGCTCTTAATTAAGTAGGATTACATGATTGTGAAAGCCACTTTCTTCCATATGTGTCACATCAACATCAGTTTTTCTTTCTTTGTTTTTAATTCACTTAAACAAATAAGTCAATATACAATGTGTATTTGAGATAAATAATAACGATAAATGAATCATTAGTGCAATAACAGTTATTAACAGTTATGTTGAATAAGAGAGCACAAAACCATATAAAATTGGGCAGTGCCAAATTAAAATTTAGGACAAATTCCTTGCAAAAACATAGTTTTATAATACATTGTCATATCTGACATATTTGGATATATGTGATGGCAAATGGCAGATTATTCTTGAAAAAAGGAGCTAAGTCAGCTGTTTTTAAACATTTCATCCTCCTCAAATGGCATTACATCCATTTACTGCAGTCAAAATTTCTCCAGTGATGAAGGCCAGATCCAACATGAGATGATACCTTAATGTTGTCATAACCAACATATAATTTCAACTATGATTTCTCCTTTTATTAGGACCATCCAGTTATACTAGCATGTGTACTTGATTTTGGCAATTTTTGACATCCCCCCCCCCCCCCCCCCCCCCCAATGAAAATTATTTTGTATGCTTGACTTCAACTCTCCTCACTCCCCCATGTATGAGCATGCAGCCACTGTAATGGTAAATATTTCCATGATAATGTCTTGAGATTCGAAAAACTTAAAGTGGCATTTCATTGGATTATTTGACAATTTCATAAAAAGCATATTCTTAATTTGCCTGCCCCCACCTCCACCCTCAATTTCCCTACTATTCTTAATTCATTACCATAATCGAAAAGCAAACTTAAGACTCCTTGGACCCGCCACCCCCTTCCCGACCAACATGCTTCATGGATGGTCCCTTGCTCCGCTCAAGAAAACTTGAAACTTTTCTCAAACAATCAACTTCAGGAAGAGCACAACTGTGCCTGCATCATATTGTCTAAGCATATACAATTAAGCCAAACATCCTTCAGAACAAACATTTTTGTGCATCTTTCTAAGACGAGACCAGTGACAACGTTTCTCACTGAAATACTCATGAGACGAACTAAAAGCAATCCAACATACACCATTATCATTACATTTTCTCGTACACTCTTGTTTGTCACATAACAAATGAATATACAGTACAGTTCATGTGCTACTTTAGTTTTGCATTTTTTTACCTGCAAAAAATGCTGCATCACTACAAATTATTACAAATAATTATTATCTGTAATCATAGAGAGCAAGAACTAACAAAATTTAACAACTATAAATATTAACCAATCACTGTCAACTTCATGCAAACAAACAAATGTACAAAATCAACACAGAATTGCATTTTAACTGTAAACATTAAGCAATCAACGACAGTGGCCTTGAATCATGTATTCAATCATACAAGTGATTACGTCACACATGTACTCATCTTCATCATGCACTAAGTGCTTTCTGGGAATGTCTGAAGGGGGGGTAACCATACAACGCACCGGCAGTCACGATAGGCAACAAAGTTCATATAAACTCATCAAAGTATTGATGACTCCGAGACACAGAATACCACAAAGAACCATTCCTTCTCCCACTATATGTCCGTAACTTGTACGCGTATAAACACGGTGAGTACTATTCTTTTTCATTTAATTATGAAGGGATGCGGTGTGAATTGCTGCATTGTTGACATCCATGATAAGCGCGCGTCGACGGACAGAATCTGATGAATTGATTTGTCTTGGTTTCCTGTGTCTCGGGTGACCCCACATAAATTTTAAAAAACAACAAGAACAAACAAACAAACACTGAATAAAATAAAATCAGAAAAACGAGCAGAATCATCCAAACAAAAGAGTGAGCACATCAAATGTTTTGAGCTAATGTAAACCTGATTTTGACAGAAAGTTCTAGACTTACAGATCATGAAACTGAAACATTCCTCAACAACAAATACATTGATAAATCATCCAACAATACTGCCCTGCTACCAGAAAGTACTCTATATGCCCAAAACAACACTTTCTACAAGGTGTAAAAAACATTTTGCTTTACTCCTAGGCACATATGATCTTTTATTGTACCAGGGCAGAATAGGACAAAGGGACACTGAGAGATCACTGACATGAGCAAAGGGAGAGCAGAATAGGGCAAAGTTTCAAGTTTCCTACAACCAGAGAGCATTTTTTGTATACAGAGATATCACTTCTGCCAAATTGGGAAGCTAGGTCGCAGCGGCAACTAGAATTGGGAAAAAAAACAACTATTTAGAGCTGTTTATAAAGCTCTTAGTCCTCATGGAAAAGTACAAACGATTACCGTTTAGCGCCGCAACTTACTTCCGCTCCCTGCTAACAGTAGTTTCGCAGCGGCTCCCATGTCTCGCAGCACAACGCAGCTGATAGTGAAACCTCTCTATACAATACTATACTCTCCGCTACAACTGAGGTCATTTGTCATAGCTGAGACAGACAATACACTTATAGGTCTGAGGTCTTTAATTTAGGAGTATTACTGCCCTTACATAATTTCCTCAAGCAGAACAAAAGCCTCCTTACAGTTGCACAAGGGCAGATAACTCCCTGATATCTCAAAAGTTGTGTCTCTTGGGGAGAGAAATTGAAATGCACTGAGTTGGAGAATTGCCTCTTCCTTTATAGGAGATTACAACGAACAAACAAAAAATTGTCGCTGACCCGCAGGATGGGCCTAAACAGGCAGATAAACAGAAAACACAAACTAAGGCAGTGTAAAGAATGCTCCCAAGTTCCGAATGTTAGTGTTAGACAAGAGGAACCACTGGTAGAAACTTTACATATATAGGGCTGATTAATTTACACAGATTTTTACAAGGGACACAGAATGAAAAAGAAAATGATATATAACAAAGAGGAAAAAAGAGACTGTGGTTCTTGACAGGGCACGGATTTGGGGGGACAGGCTGAGCTAATTACAGGACTGAGACATGCACGGAAAGAAAAAATGACAGTCACTTGCAAGTGTGGACAAAACGCTGACCGTTCCAGGTGATAGATTAGAACAAGTTTTTGACCAAATTAACATGACAGATCTTGATGAGCCAAACAAGCACCGAAGACTTCTTCAGTAATAAGTCCACTCATAGAAATGAAAAATCTATTTACAAAATGGCTGTTGTTATTTGTACAGACATACCCCATATGTTTTGCGCTAGGGGCGCTTACGTATATGTACCTATCCTTAACCATGTCCTTATCCTCAGCCCTAAATCTGATCCAATCCTTAACCCTGCCCCTTACCCTTTTAAACAAAAAACAGGAGGAAAACAAAACGAAAATCTGAAAGAATAATTAATTAAGGCTGTTGTTAGGAGTAATTTCTGGGGAGGCTCTCTAGCTCTGGAGTCACAAAAGGCTTTAAAATATGCACCCCTAGCACAAAATACTTAGGGTTCGTACGTACAGGTAACAACAAGCTTACAAAATAATCAATAGTTTTAGAGAGAGCTTGAGTCAATGCGAGTGTACAACAAATTTTGCCATTCTGAAATAAACATATCATTGTGATCACCTGGACGAACATAACAATAGCTCGATCTCTCCTGACAGGACAACTCAGATATCAAGAATAAAAGTGCAGGAAAAACATAACATCTATAACAATCCTACATTGCTTCTGAATGTTTCAGATTTTTACCAGAGACACAAACAAATCATCCCCTTAGAATGACAAGGTTTTATCTCCACTTTTTGGCTGAACTTAGTTACACACTACGTACTTACATACTACTTCTACAGGCTCTCTCTATTGTGTGTTAAAGTATCAAGCGGATTCGATGTGCAATTTGTAAGTATTACTAAGAAGAAAAAAATCCCAATTACTAAAAGCTATGACCACATGAAACTTATTCAATCATCAATTTCTCAAAAGCTGACAGAACGGAGTCAGAACCTTGTCATTCTAACAGAACGTGGTGATTAAAGGTTAGCTCGAAGGGTTATGTTTAAATTCCAGAAAATGGATTCTGGGTTTGAAAGTGCAACATTTCCAAGTGTCTGATATTGTTTAAAATATACCAAGGCTATGGTGATGCACTATCTATTCATATGTTAAATGGTATTTCCAAAAAAAAATCCAAGTTAGACGGCTGGAAACGTTCAGTGAGTACACAACTATAATATATAGGCCCTATTAACAAATGATGAGGAATAACCAGCTCCCTGACAGCCAAACACTGACATACACACAGTTTTTGGAAAATCAAAAATGCCCTGGTAGCCAGGGAATCTGCCCTCTTTCAAATGTCATTATGCACAAGAAATACAGACATTCATTCTGGTGATGATCAACATGATTTCAAGTTAAATTAATTATTCAACAACAGAAAACAACACAGTTATCCATTCTTCCACAACACAACACAAGAATTTAACATCCACTGTCTGTATGTTTAAGGTGCTCACATCATCCCCTTAGAATTACAAGGTTCTATCTTTACTTCTTGTCTGTTGTGTGTCAAAGTATCAAGCGAGATTCTATGTGTAATTAGCAAGTTATATGTCTAAAAGAAAAGACATATCTCTAAGAGCAAGGATCATATGAAACTTCAATCATCAATTTCTTAGAAGTCAATAGAAGGAAGTTAGAACCTTGTCATTCTACGGGGACGATATGCTGCAACGTACGCAGACTGAAATCAGTCAGGACCGATGATATTTGATATGAAATTCTGAGGTGTCCCAGGTTTTCCACATTTCAAATGGTGCTTTAAAACCTTATTGTCTGGAACACACACTATAACATCAAACAGAACAAAACCTTTCTTTCAGATGTCCTACCTTCTTGTTCAAAGAAGCCACTTTCAGTCCAGACAAAATTGGCAAAAAATAAAAAGCTGTAAGAAGCAAAGCCTCGTGTAAGAAATAATACTCAAATGACACAAAAAACAGCAAAAAAATGTTTTCTCTGTTCAATTTTTCCATTTTTTTCTGGTTTTTTTTTTTTGTCTTAACAAAGTTGTCTGACCAAAAAATTGATTTTTCTTTGTCTTGCCTTTTCTTTGCGTTTTATTGCATCATTCAGGTATTATTTCTATGCTACATACCACTTTTTCTTTTTCCATGGTTTGTTTTGTCTTGCACAGCTCTGCTCTTCCTTTTGCTTGTACTTCACATTCCTATCTATGATACACTTCTTTATGTGTTTTTCAGCTTCTTCATCCATTTTCCTCCAATTTGATATACAACATGCTTAGGTTTCAATGATCTGAGGTAGTAAAATTCTCAATTTTCTGATTCACCCTTGCTTTGATTTTTCGCAAGCAAAAAACCCTTGGCACAAATGTGGAAATGGCCTGGGCAGGGAAAGAGTTAAGTCTTGCTGTGACCCCATGTAGTTTTCTGTGGTTTTTATAATATTTTGTCACTTTCAGTCCGGATAAATTTTCTAGACCCATTAAGACATCATGTGAAAACCTGAGCCAGCAGAGACTGATATGAAAAATACATGTTATGGGAGATCAGGCATGTCCCCCTCGTCCCTGATTTGACAGCATCAGATGTTCTTACTTACAGATGGAAAACAAATAAAGTCCACAAAGGCTCCCCTGATCCATGATTCATCAGCCTTGACTCTGTGAAACCAAAGTTTGAAAAAAGGAGTTGTGACCACTAAATATTAGAGAACATCCTCTCAGTTGCAAAATGGAAGTTGTGGACTTCCAAACGCTAAAAATAGATTTATACAGTTTCACATTCTTGAGGCTATGCCTGTTTTTCCAATGCCATTTTGTTGTCAAATCTGAACAGAATAAAGTGACAATGTTCTGCCTCCACATCATCTCTCTGTCATTCTTGCCACATAACACACACCAATCATTCTTAAACTCTGAAGTAAAACAAAGATGTTTGAGGAAGCTACTTAAGATCAGATGGACAGACAAGGTCAGCAATGAAATTGTATGGAAAAGAACAAGACAGAGCCCAATCAGAGAGGAAATTGGTAGGAGGCGATGGAGATGGATCGGCCACACTCTCAGGAGGCCAGGAAACAGCATCACGAAGAAGGTATTGGATTGGAATCCCCAGGGCAAGAGATCAAGAGGAAGGCCGCGCGGAACGTGGAGAAGAGCCAGAGAAAATGATGTGCAACGAAGCGGAAAGACTTGGAATAATGTAAAGAGGCTGGCCCATGATAGAGAGGGATGGAAAGTGTTTGTTGGTGGCCTATACCCTGATCCAGGGTGAGAAAGGCAATGATGATGATGAAGTAAAACAAAAGTTAAAGATGACAACAGAATCACAAGCAGCATGACAGCACCAGTGACGGAACTCAAAATTTGCATCATGTAACACCAGGCCAGGGGCCAGTAATTCAAAACAATTTCAGATTACCTTAAGATCAGGGTGACGAAAAAAAAAAAGAGTGTAAAAAATCAAAACTTCTGACTGGCAAATGAAATACTAAAATTTAAGACTACGTTAAAATTAAGTTTGGCATTAAAAAAACAACAACACTTATTTGGGTAAAAGTCAAGTTTTGATTGTTTAGACTCTCCTCACCAGTAATTAAGGTCACCTGGGGCTGGTTCAAACTTCTCCCCTCTGGTCACTGTTGTGTTGCTGGCAACACAGGGCCAAAAAATAACATCCATACATGGTCAAACTCAACCTGCTGCTAGGGTATCACAATTGTTTAAGCATGATGGGATCAAACAAAGACCACCAAAACACTCTCTCATTATCAGACAAATGTACTACTCACTGTCACACATCTCATGACCTGATTCAAGGATGCATTACCCAACAAATGCCATATGTACTAAATCAGCATGTGCAAGCATGAAAGACCAATCAGTGCATTTGTGATGACACTCAATGCTAAAACTCAATAGGTTCTACATTACGGTGTTTTTAACATAATAATGCATATGTCATATATGTGATTCATACATTGACGCAAATATGCACTAATGCAATTATGAAAATGGTGTACACATCATACCCCAAACTTTTGTAACGTTTTCTCCCCATAAAAATCTTCTGGATCTTCCCCCCCCCCCCTTTCCATCCCACCCCATTCCCAACCCTCCACCTTCTCTCTCTGACTAGTATGAAAATGTTGCTATTTGAGGTTCTATACAACAGATTCTGACTTCAGCCATGTCAACACAGCACACTCCCAATACAGCAAGCCTCATGTCACAACAACCTATCCATCTCTGACTGCTCCATCACAACACCAACCCCACCCTCCCATGTAGACAAACATTCCATCTGTTTGCTGCTACAATCCTATGTCAACATTTCCCTCTCACATACAAACAAAACCAAATTTCACAGCTGGTACAAAACATCATTATCAAAAATTGAAACAACAACCAAACCAAAAGAACAAAACAACAACAACAACAACGCTAAAACGACGTAAATCAAAAATCACATGTGAAACGAAAGCAAAAAATAAAAAATAAAAAATTTAAAACCAAGATAAATCATGAATCACCAAAATGCATGGCAAGGCTGCAGTACTATAGAAAACAGAAACATTCATTAAACACATCTAATGTTAAAACACTTTGATTATAATCAACTTTTTGTTTGCGTAACCTAGTAGTCTTCACGTCTAATAAATGAAGCCACTTCCTCATACTCAAACCTCACTTTTGTTTCTACAATCACTCAACCAGTTCAAGGTATTTCATCAAAGTCAGTCCCTGGGAATTTGCAACTGGTATAGCCCTACAGCTGGCTTTAATCTATTAAATGTGAGCGAGCCTCGCAAACCTCAACGGAAGTCGCATTTTTCAGTTTTGAGTTATGAATATCACCATAAAGTATGAAATCTCATCGTTAATTTGGTGTAAAAATTATGGCAATGCTCTTTTTCATCGCAAAGTTATGGCTTTTTAAAGCCACCAACCCCCCGGTCAAAAACGGAAGCAAACATCCGAGAAAATCGCCATTAAAGATGGCGGAGCGATTTTCGCTTTCAGCAAGATGGGTAGCCTTACTATCTCCCTAGCATCGGGTACTTGAAATTAACCTATGGCTTTGAAATTTTGCATGTCTATGCAATATAAATGATACATGCCATGTGAAAAGTTTGTGACAATAGGTTTATTAATTTTGAACTTATCGGGAGTTCAATGAACCCCATTACTGAAGTGATATTCGAAGACAACGGCAAAATTAAAGGCATTAAAAGCAATATTTAGAAGCTGCTTGGAGACCTAATATTTTCACAGAATGCAGAAAAATAGCTGAACTTCAAGTATCGACCAAAATATAAAACTCGTTAAAAAGATCGCATATTTGTGTTTCATCGCGATTTTCTCCGTTTGGTCCAGTGCGACTTCCGTTGAGGCTCGCTCACAAATGTGCTCACTGTTCAATTGTGTGCTGCCACGACCAGTGAAAACTGCCTTGCCAGAAAAAGTAGCCTTTGGTAGGGCTTCCAGGTCAAATGCCAGCTCTCACTACCAAAGTATTAAAGAATAAAACTTGCAGTTTAAAAACTCTTGGCATGGCATACAAATTCTTCCTTGGCTGCATTAAGGTTAAAACACTGTCTACTGCATCATCCAGTTTGGATCACCGCATTCCAGCCTCTTCAATAAGAGTTTAACCCATTCACCATTTGTCCAGTTCCACTCAGCCAATTTCATCCTCTGCTTGTGGCTTGACTGGTTTCCCACCATTGCACACTAACATCTGTGCACTGCAAGTTGGTCCCACTCCAGTCACAATAACATCACTCTCTTCATCCTGACACTGACATCCAGTGCTTTAAAATTTGACTGAATTGATATGAATATAAAACTCTTGTTTTGCCTAGAAACACGTTGCATTCTTAAAAAAAAAAAGAAAGAAAAAAAGGGAAACGACTGATATAATGTGATTTCCATATTCTTTCACTTTTTCGATCCAGCAAACCATACCCAAAAAAAAATTTTTTTTAATTCCTCGTCTAAAGATTGAATCCACAACCTTCAGATCACTATATATAGTGTAGACTGACGCACTACACACCACACAACCAAGGCCCACAATTTCCACATTCAAAATGAAAACCAATCTTGATTCTCAAGCAGAAGTTTTGGATGTGCCAGTTGCCACTGGCTCTTCCGATTTTTGATTCTAGGGCAAAGTTTTGGATGCTTCAACCATTCCATACACCCACGAAATATCTGGAACAGGTTTCTCAGTTTTGCTGCTTTCCTCGCAGATCATAAAGCTTTACTACAACAATAGGTTACTCACTCAACTGTCAAAGTAACACAACAAACAATCTGATCACACAAGCGTACACACACTCAGTTTCCTGCATGAAAACATGGCAATAAATTTGTGAATCACAGGCCTCAAAACTCAAACATGGACAATTTTCTCATTCCTTCTGTAGCTCAGGAGTGTCAAAGTTAGGCAAGAAATCAACAGAAAACCTTTCTACAACTTTCAGTGTTTTAACCAGTTGTGAGTGACATCATCACTGGTCATTTCCGACATATTGGCAAACAGAAATAATGTTTAAAAATAAACAAATGGTTAGCACAAAATTGTTACTTGTTACATGTTTCCTACATTTTCAGAGCTAAATGTCTGCGCATTGCCCAGGAAAGTAACTTTTCTGTGAAGCATGGCAGTTACACTGAGTTGAACTCCATACCAATGCAGGGTTGAAGGGTCAGAAGAAAAAAAACACTGTCAATATTGTGCTGTTTCTTTGAATTGTTTCATCTGAGATAAAAGGATGGAGAGACTTTTTTAAAGATAATAAAATGTAAATATTTAAGGGGAAATAAGCACATTAATAAAACCATAGTTTGTGATTATCTATCCTGTGTGAGATAAAAATACAACATTTGTGATATCATAGAGATATCATTTTCCAGGATAACAAAACAAGTATGAAAACTCCCCCCAGAACAAGAACACTTGATACTCCAAGGTTCTGTAACAATGACAAATGTACCTTCAGAAGAAAGTCGGACAGAGATTCTGTGAACTGGAATAGCAGCCCAATTCTGTCATCATCTGTAAATATCAAATCTGTATGACGAACCGGTGTATTGCTAAAACTCTATCTTTCGAGATAATGGCATACCTCCCTATGTGTCGGTTCAGCATGCAGAGAAATTCTATGTGCTAGAAGATAAGCAACATAAGTGAGCTACAAACCGATTTGTTACTTATGTTGGTTTGTCATACAGCCAAGAAGGAACAGGATAAAGATATGCCAGTTGGCCAAATATATTTCTACGAAAAAATAATTTGAATTTTGATGTATCAGGATGGTAAGTTTATGGCACGTTATATATTTATAAACAGAAAATTTTATTTTTAGCTATATGCCGGTTTGTCAAACAGTGGACGATATGTATGAAATCACATGACTGGTAATTTCTAAGTAAAAAAGCTTAACAAGGAGCAGACAATCCATGAACATTCTGTTCACCCCGTCTACTTATGTTTTGCTTTCTACTTGTTGGATGCTGGATTAGCCCCCTTGACAGGGATTGGATGGGCCTCCGTGTTTAACACCCACTTGTCAAATGGTAGGAGAGAATCCTCTGAGAAAATCAGATACAAATACTTGAGAGTCTCGGCCAGGAAGAAACTTTGCTGTACGTCATCTTGCTGAGGTTTCACCTGGTAAACATCCCTAAGCCCCGTGTAGCCACCCTCCACTCGGCAGTTCTTTTCCAATGCCTGGGCAAAAGTAATATGTAAATATATGTTTTCAATACATTTTCATAACGTCATAGATGATAATTGGACAATATGATTTAGGGTGAAAATCAGATGTTGAACACAAAAGCCATGCCTACAAGCAACGTATGCGGGGATTTTGTGACATTTTGACTGAAATACCCTTCTTGAAAACAAAAAACAAGAACACATCTTCATGTGCAGAATCGATTTCAAAATAACTGTTACATTACTCCATTCTGTTTATTAACTCACTGACGCCCGTTCCCGCACAAGTTGCGGGATACCTAAAGCGACGCATAAGCCCAATCCCGCACCACCTGCGGGATACATGAATAAAATTTCTAACCCCTGCACTGTTCCCGCAACGCTTACGGGATTGGTTCTCTGCGGCAGTTTAACATCTTGACTTGTTTCGTTGAAAGTTTCACCGGGTTCGGCTGGCAACTTTTTTTAAAACGATTTTTTTAAAACTATCACTCTATGCCGGGTCGAAATAAGAACTTCTGTCAGTTGAGCGATCTGTCACAGCTGATCACTAGATCCAGTCAAGACAATGGCTTCAAAACGCAAGAAAACGAACATTTTCCAGCTGTTTGAAGACACCAGTGATGAATCTGAGGTAGATGTAGCCTATAATTCAGATCTAGATCCTGAATTCGTGCCTGGGAAGGGAAATTCTGACTCAGATTCTAGATCTAGCCCTCCCAGTACCAGCGATCGTGCTAAGGCTAAGGCCAGTGCATTGAGTAAGGGCAAGGGGGAAGGCAAAGCCAGTAGTAGGTCTAGTTCTTGTTGACTAAGGTGAATAATAACATTACTTTCAAACACTTGTGAGACTTTCATACAATTTTTTTGACATTTTTATTAGGTCATCACTACAATACACAAAGGCCAGAAATTTTTGCGAAACAAAGAAACTTGCCAAATTTTGAAAATTCAGGAAAAAAAACTATCTGAATAAATTTATTCAAGTTTTGTTTTTTGCATTGTTCAATTTAAAACCTGTTATGTGTCAAAATATGGAATGGATTGGTGAATAAATGTGGTTGTGGGAATTTTTTGAAATACCCCCCCAAAACCCCTGGTCTTTAAGAGTTGTTCCGCCGTGGCGGGCTGGTCTTCAGTGAGTTAATGTATTAGTTTGCAATTTTTTAACAGATGAACGGTCCAAGGAAAAACCAGGTGACGTGTTTATGTAAGTCATGTGACACATTGAAGCCCTCTCACTGGATAACTTTTGGACTACATCGGATTTTCCCTTTTATGTCTAAATGTGAGGATGCCATATCTTTGTGACATCACATTGTTGTCCCTTTGTTAATATTTCATATGAAACTTTAATCAAGGACCAAAATTAAAGGCAGGCAACCGTTAAAACCACAAAATTGTGACATCACCAGTTTTTCCCCTGGATCATTCAAATGAATGAATGCATGATGATTTTGGCAGAAATTTTCACCTAGCAGCGGAACCAAAAACCTCACTTTACTTGAAATCCTCCAGAAAAGCCAACGATTTTTAATGTCCAACAAAACATCTGCATATTCCAACTCTATCCAACTCAATATATACTCTAATATCCAGCTGAGCGCCTTGTCCCTTTTGAATGACAAAGTTCTATCTCCACTTTTTGTGGCTGAACTGTGTTACACACTACATACTTCTACTGTACTGGCCTTCTCCTTTGTGTATCAAAGTATCAAGCAGATTCGGGCTGTTATTTGTAAGTCTTACCAAACAGAAAAAAATTCTTTGCTCTAAAAGCTATCGCATGAAACTTCAATCCTCAATTTCTCAAAAGTTGATGGAAGGGAGTTAGAACCTTGTCACTGTAAGGGAATGATCTGCTTGCAGTAGATACTCTCAATACATATCTGAAATACAGCTTGGAATCTTTGCCAGGCTAGTACAAATTTTAAACAACAGCACAATTACTTCCCACAGTCTGACAGTACATAACATAGGTGATATATACAGCCATGGTATGTCTCATATTATGTGCAGTTCAAACAACCCCAAAAAAACCCCAGCTTGAATGCTCCTGCACATTTCAACAAAATAACATTTGCCTCAGAATAGGAGAATATAAGAATAAGGGAGGAAAGATGAAAAAAGGGGAAAAAAGAAGGGAAGGGAAGAACAGAATGAAGGCAGAAGCAGGACAAAGAAGAAAAAAGAGAGTGAGAAAGAAAGAAAGACCCCTTCTTCTCACCTGCACCATTTCCCAAGCCCAGTCCCTGTACTTCTGTTTCTTGGTCAGCCGCCACATGTAGTACCAACCCTCCAACACTTCAGGACGTAAGATGTAATACTTCTCATTTTGCCTTATGGCCTTGGCTTCTGTATCACCTTCAAAGCGGAAGGACTCGGGTCCCAGCCCAGTAGCTGTTCAACAAAACCATAAATCAATCACATGAAGATTCTCCATTCAATGTATAACAAATAGATGTGCTTTGCTAAGGACAGTTCGAGCGCCTGTTATTGGCTTAAAAGCGACAAACATTATAATTCTTGTATTGAAGAGTTCCTCAATGTTTCACTTCAATTACCAGGAAACTGCTCCAAACGAAACACTTCCACAACATATCATTTCCTGCATTTGCCTGGGACACACATTTAACTTGCTTTCCTTGTGATCAACTAATCATTTATCTGTGAGATCTGATCAAATCCTGTCGAAAGTGACATCTATTCTTCCACAAGGCTTAACTCAAAACTTTAACACTCACCCTGCGCGCTACCCGTAAAGCCCGCTGCCCTGTCAGGGACCTTACTCACTGAGAATCTTATCTGGGGTCACTGACCCGTGCCGCTATACGATGACCACATACGCTGTCCACGTGGTTCAGTTTTTATTGATCGGTATGAAAACATTCGCTGCTCTGCCTTATCACGTTTGATAATGAATTAACCAGCAAAACCTTAGCCTGTCAGTCTCTAACCAATGATCTGACTTATGATTCCAAACTGACAGCTGTAGTTTTTGTGAGAACGAAGCATGATAACTAGCCACACCCTCCCAAGCCCTACACAAATGGTTTCAGCCTGATTGACACATACTAATAAACCAATGTGGGCATTTGGGGCAAAGATTATTTCAGAGCTTGTTTCTGATTGGTTCTTAGATACAGACAACTCCAGATGGTGGACAGCGTGTGAGAAAATGAGATAATATTGCAAATTTGTTGAGCAACAGTTCGCATGTCGATGTTACATCTTTCGATAGTATGGGGAGAGCCTTTGAAAGCTTAGTCTTTATGATTCCGACCAGTGGTTCACTGGTTAATATGTCCATGTCACAATGCCTTTGATTTAGAAGAGATACAGTGAACAATAAGACGGTGGTTATGTCTCAAAAAGGTCAGTGACCGGACGCGTGAAAATATGGCTTGCGTGTGGCGCGGTCAGCTTGACCTTGCTGACTTTTGCCGCCCCTGCGGCGTGAGCGCTTGTGAGTCAATACCGACATTTGCCGTCCCGCGCAGGGTGAGGGTTAACCTTCGCAGTGATACAGTAATCTACTCCCGGTCGTCTATCGGTCAATAGGCCTGCACGAGCTCCAGGAAAACCTCGCAACTTAAGCACTAAAAATAGAAGACTATGTCACAAACCACAGTATCATGGGCTTATCAGCTAAGCCCCGATGAAATAGTAATACAAATTCATGGCCTTATCATTGGTGAACAATGGAGACGCGACCACGATATCGTAGGCTTAGTGACTGAGGCCCAGGAACGGAGGACCATGACTTTGTGGTCATATCAATAGTGGACAGGGAGAAAAAAAAACATGATATCGCGGCCCAAACACTGCGAGGGTCAAATTTCTTTAAAAAGCCATGGCCTGAGTGCCAGAGTGCATTACAGAACAAAGACTGGCCCTAATCTTCAAGGTCAAGCACCACTGCCAACTTCAGATGTCTAACATTCATGTAAAACATCTCTTAAATTTCTGATTTTCTGTGGTCCAACAACATTATGATCCTGAGATTCCCAATCTTCCATGTCAACAAATTCCACAATCTCTCTATGCAGACTGTGAGATTACATTTTCTTTAACCCTTTCGTTGCCACAGGGCTGATATATCAACCCTACCATTTCATGCAAAAACGGTTGTGAGGCCCATTTATCAGCTGACACTGATCCGGTATGTTTTGCACGCCTAATTTTATACTAATTCCTGCTGTCTTTCTACCCCATAATCCATTATTCTGGTAGACTACAGGAAGGAAGAGCATTTGGGGTTTAAATATTGGTCTCAAATTTGAAAACTCTTGCCTAAGCACAGTAAGTTTTTTACAAATATGAACATGTTTACACTAAAATGTCAACCATGTAAACCATCTCACACCTATTGACAAATCCTCCAACCATTCATCTTCCAAATCTAGCTCCTATCTAGTATTCCACTATCAAATCTTGCTAGCAAAGCTCACGAGCCTTGAATATACAGACATTCCCACAGCATAACTTCTACACTTCAGACATATATGTAAACAGGAAACCACGACACCTATACGTTGGTGAATTTAGGCAATTTCCTTTGTCTACAAATTTCCATCTCAAGGGCTAAGAAGCACTTGATGGGACTTCTTCATAAAACATAACTCTTCCATCTTTAACAGAAAACTAACATTAATTTCCAGCTTTGGTTACTTCAGGCCATTGCCACAGCAACAATACAACAGCAACAGAAATATTCTAAGGCTGAAGTGATTTGTGTGGCAAATATACAGAATTATAATTATATACACGAGTTTGGGTTCAAACTTCAGGCTTTACCTGTTCGGGCGTACGACTCATGGCAAGTATTAGCTAGTTCTTCTCCAATCTCTAGATACTTGGCTTTGTCGTCAGAACCTTCAGCACCATAACCAACCATGCCAGCTGTAGGGAAATACAAAACAAATTGTCCAATTTAACGGCTTTGTTTTGCTTGTGAAATGTGGCAAGAAAAGAAAATACTGAATTTGACAAATCCCTAAAGCCCTAATATTGGTAACAACTTAAAAACACTAAAATAAATTCCAATTAAAAAAAAATTTTCAAGGACCAAATTTCAACTTTGTACCTTACTACACTGTGACACTTACACTCCTGTTAGAGGAGCTGAAGGAACTCAGCATGAACATCACTGGACTGAGTGAAGTACGATGGGACAAACAGGGCCTATTCAGGACAGAAGATCACACCATCGTATACAGCGGAAACAAACGCGGCATGAATGGTGTTGCAATTATACTGGACAGACGCTTACGAGACAACATTAGCAGCCATGACGCTATAAGTGATAGAATTGTCACTGTGAAACTTGACACCCAACCCGTGCCCCTGAACATCATACAAGTATACGCCCCCACATCTGCGAGCACAGAAGAAGAAATAGAGCTGTTCTATAATGACCTACAATCAGTAACAGACAAAATCCCAAGCAGAGAAATATGCATAATCATGGGAGATTTCAATGCCAAAGTGGGAGAGGGTGAGGATCTGGAATGTGGGATAGGACCCTATGGATTAGGAGAACGAAACGACCGAGGAGACATGTTAGCATCTTTCTGCCATGCAAATGAAATGAGCATCACGAACACTCTCTTTAAACACCCGATGCGAAGAAGATACACATGGATAAACCCTGGAGGCAATCTCCGAAACCAGATTGATTACATCCTGATTGACAAAAACTGGAAAACAACTGTGCTCAACTCAAAGACAAGGCCAGGGGCAGACTGTGACACTGACCACATTTTAGTGACAGCAAAGCTGAGATTGAAAGCCTATAGGAAGAGCAAGCCAAAACCCACCACCAGATTTGACACGGACAAACTGAAAGACCCTGAAATCAGCAATGCTTTTCAGATCGAAACAGAAAACCGTTTCTCAGCATTACTCAAGGAGTGGTCAGCTGAAGAAAGACACCCAGATACACTGTGGAAAGACATGAAAAGAATTTGGAGTGAAACAGCTGAATCGAAACTCGGGAAAAGAACGAGGAAAACTCCCAAACCATACATCAGTGAAGAGGTGATAGAGCTTGCAAAAAGAAAGAGCAAAGCCAGAAAACTTTTAGTAAACAAGATGAATATCATGCACTGAAGAAGGAAATCCAAACAAAGATCAGAAGAGACAAGAATGCATGGTTAGAAAGAGAGTGTGCAAACATAACAGAATGTAATACACAAAGAAAGTCAAAAGAAATGTTTGAACAAATAAGAAAAGTAAAAAAGAGGGATTTCCAACCACAGAACTTGAGTCTGAACAACAAAGAAGGCACAACACTGACAAACACAAAAGATGTGCTCTCAAGATGGCATGAATACGGCAAGATGCTGTTTGCGGACAACATCAGACCAGACCCGAGGGACCTCCAACAACCAGACTCACAACAGATAGATAAAGAACCAGAACCTCTCTTGGAGGAAGTACAGGCTGCAATAAAACAAATAAAGAATGGAAAATCCCCTGGATTAGACAACATACCAGGTGAACTCCTGAAACATACCAGCGAATCAGGAATAAAAGCACTCCACCAAATGATCTGCAAAATTTGGCAGACAAATGAATGGCCAACAGACTGGAAGCTACAAGAATTCGTCATGCTATACAAAAGCGGCAATGTCAAAGACTGTGGAAATTATAGAACCATCGCCCTCATCAGTCACACCAGCAAAATCCTGCTCATCATCATACTCAACAGAATGAAATCTAAGGTAGAAGAGGAACTATCAGAATGTCAAGCTGGTTACAGGACCAACAGAGGAACCGCTGACATGCTCTTCATACTACAAATAATGATTGAACAGATAAGAAGCAATGGAAACGAAGCCTTCATCACGTTCATAGACTACAGCAAAGCGTTCGACAGCGTTAGGCACCATCACCTGTTCGATATAATGATTAAGATGGGATTCCCGAAACACCTTGTGACCCTCATCGCTGCACTATACCACGAACAAAAGGCAACGATTAGATGGAACAATGAGAACTGTCCATATTTCAACATCGAGAAAGGAGTCAGACAGGGTTGCATACTTTCACCTCATCTTTTCAATATTTATACTGAGCAGATCATGAGAAACGCAGACATAGAAGATATGGGAATAAAGATCGGAGGCCGAAACATCACAAACCTTCGCTACGCTGATGACACAGCTCTTATGTCAGATAACATCACCAGCATGAAAAGAGTGTTGCACAGAGTGGATGAAGCGGGCAAGACAGCAGGCCTACACCTAAATGCTAAGAAAACGAAAGTCATGCATACTGGAACAGGGCACCATGAACACCAGGAGATACTAGTAAACAAAACAGCACTAGAAAAAGTGACTGATTTCAAATACCTAGGATCACATAAATCGCAAGATGGAAGCTGCTCAAAGGACATAAAAACAAGGATAGGAATGGCAAAACACAAAATGGTTCAACTCAACAACATTTGGAAGGATAGAGGCACACCAACGGACCTCAAAGTGAACATACTTAAGTGCTTGATCTGGCCAGTCCTACTATATGGTTGTGAAGCCTGGACACTCAAAAAGGCAGACATAACAAGATTGGAGGCAGCTGAAATGTGGCTTTACAGAAGGCTACTCAGAATAAGTTGGACAGAAAGGAGAACAAATACAAGCATCTTAGAACAGCTTGGCACCACCAGAAGAATAACACCTGAAATAAATAAAAGAAGACTTGCATACATCGGCCACGCGGCCCGAAACAAAAGCACGGCCCTTATGATATCAATCCTTCAAGGAAAGACAGAAACAAAGAGAAAACAAGGAAGACCACCCATTACATATCACGATAACATCAAGAAAGTCAGCCAGCTGGAAATAAGTGAACTAACTAGGAAAGCTAAGGACAGGATTGGGTGGAGGAGATTTTGTCGTGACATCCACTGTAGCAGCTAACATCGATGACGATGAAGCCGACAGGTGACAGGTGACACTGTGACACTGCAAACTTAATTTCTGCAAATTTTTTAAATATATCAGTTCCCTGTAATGCTTCCCCGTAATCCAAATATATTACTGATGCTTTCCAACATTGTGGTTCATAATGGCAATACTGTAATAATGACAAGCTGCTTCTTGCAATTTTTTCGTTATTCCGCTATCTTTAACCAGTTCCAAGTTACAGAGAAGCAGTATTGTTGTATCTCCTTTAAAAATGAGATCATTTAGAGCAATATTGTGGTATTTCCGAGTAAACTCCCATTATTCATAAACCTGGTGATACAATAATTTTGCCCTATACCCGCAATACATGACTATCGTCCTGAAATTTCGTCTCATTTCTGTTTTGCCAATGTAAGAAAAAAAACATTTCTCTATTATTCCAATTTCTCTATCATTCAAATAACAAAATTCCTGAAATTCTTGAAGGATAACAAGATCTGCTGGTCCAAACTTTAATGTTCTTGCAGTTCTATGGGAAAAGAAATTGAGTTGGACACCACGTAAAGGCGTACCGTACCTGAAAAACAGGCCAGGTGATCCATCTTGTGTTCCAGTCGACCTGATTTGTACTCAGCAAAATAGGTCAGACCACCTTTAGATTTCTTCAACATCTGGTCATAGATGGCCTGGAGGACGGAATAAAGTACAAATTAACACCAGAAACAAGTGACTGTTTCTTTCATGGCAACATTTACAACAAACAATCCATGTGGACCCACACTTCCATCTACACCTTTCCTTAGCTGCTATAAAAACAAAAAGATTTATGATAAAAATTTCCAAACAAATACCAGGGTTTGCATATCTGACACTTACTGTGCACAAGTCGCCAAAACGACAATTCATCGCTGATTTTTAGGAATTTTTTGAAGAAATTCAAAGTAAAAGTCATCTACACTGTCTGATTTTCCGGCATGAAATGCCTGACAAGTTGGCAAATATGACTGTAATTTTGCCATGTAAATGCTGACACACTAACAAAATGTATGGTAAGCTTTTTACCTTCATGGCGGTGTCATACATTTTCCTGGCATCTGTATCTTCTTTGTTGGAGACATACCATTCTTTCAGCAAGTACTCATAGAAGCTATCACCTAAAGCACCCATGCTGACGTGCTCTGCAAATATAGGGAGAAAGATGGAGATGGATAGTGGAATCGATGATAGATGGATGGATGCAAGGATAAGCATATAAACTTAAATGGATGGATGGATGGGTGAATGGGATGAATGGATAAATCAATGGATGGATAGATGATGAATGAAGGGATATGTGCATAAGGACACATGCATGATGGATCTGGGGTGTTTGTGATGGGATGAGTTTGAGTTTGGAGAAAGCATGCTGACATAGAAACAGTAACACTGTACTAGGAAAAGGCAAGAATGTAGATAGATGGAATATAACAGAATGTTGGGACAGAAGGAGGCCCGACCAGATGTGCACCAACCATCTGCTTGTGATGGGATGGGTCAATCTGATGGACTGGCTGATGGATGGATAAATGAGTACATGAGTGGAACAGTGCACAGATGAATGGACAAGTGGCTGAAGAGACAAAGGAATGTTACAGAGGGCAATGAAGAAAGAAGTAGACAGCTTGAGGTGTAAACAGTACAGCACAGCGCAGGAACATTTTGGTAGATGTGCAGATAGATAAAAACAGCGGTTTCCAGGCAATTTGACATGGATTTAGACGATCCGGCTGACAGATAGATGAAGAAACAGACATTTACACAAAACAATGTGCAGAGGCAGACACAGGGAAATGCTGAATACATCCTGATGTCAACTGTACAAATTCAGACAATATGGGATAATAACTCTTGTATGATGACGATGGGAAAAAAAAAAGAGAAAGTAAGGGAAATATCTGGTACACTGTTGCAGTGAATGGTAACTGATGCACATCTAAATGAAGTACCGTTTGTGCCAAGTTTCATTTACCCATATATATCTACAAGATGAACTGACAACCTTATCAAGCAAATTCTGAAAATTCAAAATATGCGGGAATAGCATTATTGATTAAAAAAACCTGGTGTATTTCCCAGTGAATGTACGAGAAGCATTTTGTATGCTGGATAGTTAAAAGTTTGAATGAGATTGGATGGCAACTTTTCACGTTACAGCAGCAGAAGGGAAGTCACTCTATTTGTCAGAGGACACCCACTTCACAACAAACCATGCATATGCTGCTACCATTATTGTTACATTGTTAACTAATCCTACGAGAGTGCAGATCTATATAACAAGTTTTAAAGAAAGACAGGACAGATGTTTTTGAATGGTTTAAAGAAATTCAGTATGACTTAACCCCTAGAACCCTGGCCACTTTGCCATTAAAAAACCCCTGTCCCTGGCTTCGTCGGCCAAAAACGCCCATATCAAAGTGGTGCAAGTAGCACAATAAACATTGAAGTTGGGACAGAAATAATTGACAGGGATGTTATGTAAATACTCTTCTTACTTTCAAAGCCAATATCACTGTGTTTGATGCCACTTTGACCTGCAGGTGGATCTACCTTTTTTCGCCCCTGAACATGAAGAAGTTTCACCAGAACTTTTCATTATTGATTTTTCGACGAAAAACAACAACCAGGCACATCTATGGCCGCAGCCATTTGCAATTACCATATTTCTAAGTGTCCAACACCGGAAGCTACTCATCAAGCCTATTTTTAACCATTTAGGACTACGAAGTTTAGGGTAGGAGTGTCAGACCGGTGTACTGGTCGGTAGGGTATTCGTAGCAGTGGAGTCCGACTGGTTGTAGGGTTCAAGGGGTTAAGGCTTGAACAGTATAAATTCTAGCCAAAGACAAAAATACTGTCAATTTAAAATAGACTGTTATTCAAAATCTATACAAGTTTGATACTTCCTATTTTTAAATTAAAAAAAAATAATTTTGTAGTTCATTAGCTGATGTTGCTTGTGTGAAAGTGACAATCAGATTGCTTGATTAAAACTGTCTGTTCAGACTTTTGAACTTCCCCAGAGGAGACCTGCCTTTCGTATTTGTAAATCCATAAATAGCTCAGTCTCAAGTGAGTTAACAAAGAGAACAGAAGACAGAACAGAGCAGAGAAGAATAAATGTTTGATAAAAAAAAATTTTTTTAAAGAAGAAAGCGTAAAACAAATATGACTCACGCTGTCCCCATTTCCCTGTTTTTGGATGAATGTAGTTCGGGTAGAGACCGTTTGGCTTTTCGATGTCTCGCAGGAAATCTCGAATCTTCATCACCTGTAAGAAAATTTAGTATTCAGTTCTTGTGTTCTTGTAACCTGAATGACACTCAATGAGTCCCAACCACTGAATATTAAACTTAATATAAGGGAAGGAGGCTAAACAGTCTTGGCCCAAGATTTTCAGTCTCCAGATACAAGGAAGTTTCCCTGACATGACAATGTGAAGATAATTATTATTCCCAGTGTCTTTACAATATTTTTAGCCATTTACTTAAGTTTTCTTCCTTGTTTCTTTTTTTTCCCCACCTGTCCGAAGTACAAAATGTTTAAAAACACATTTACAAAATTCCCTCTGGATCTGTATAAAACAATTTTTGAGAACTTTACCGATAACAGAATTTTATACCAAAATTTTAAATTTCATTTCAGAAACTTTGACAATTGATGAAACTCTGGATGTCAAGCCTACATAAAGTACCCAGAAAACAGTGAAAAGTACCATATGACAATTACCGTGTTGATGTGTTTTTAAACCCAAACTCAATCCCAATGGCTAATGCCTTATGTCTTATATTCTACTTTATTTACTTTCATTCTGAATTCATTTCTAAAATCCACCTGAATTCAATTTTGTTTTATTTTGTTTTCTGCTACATTTCAACTGGGCTGGGGGGTGGAGGTTAGAAAGGAGTTGAGGAGCAGCGGCACATCTTGACACACTTGGCAAACATTTCATCCCTCAAACAATGTCACAGGCCATCTGATCTCTTACTACAAAGGCCCTCCTGAAGTCTCTGACACATACATCTATCCAATGATTAAATAATAGAAAAGGGACCAGTGTGTTCAGCTTTCACCCCATCTAAGAGTTTTCATGTTAAATATATGTACATGGGAATCCCTATAGAAGGGGTGGCCAAACTGTGGCTCTTTGACCTTCAATATGTGGCTCTCGTGGAACAGAGATTTTGAATTGATAATCAAGGTCTCAGCACTGTCTTTGTAGGTTGTGATCAGCAAAAATGTTAAGATGTTAATGACAGAATGGCTGAATGCAATATAAGACAGGGGTTGATATGTAGCTTAATAACTTTCACCCAGGGTGACTGACTGAAGACTGTTTTTGTCATTCAAGGGCAGATTAGATAATGATGAGTTAGTGAAATAATGATGGGCTCCCACAACTTAAACCACATTAGGTTTGTTGGGTTTTTTTTCACTTTTTTCTCCCTAGCCCTCCACATTGATTTGTTCACAGTTGAACATACTGCAAGAGTTTTCCGGGCCTATTTTATCACTGGGTCAAGTGGTTTAGCTCTCTCATTTCATATCCTTTGTCCGGCCAGCGTCTTAAAAAAAAGCCACATTCTTGTGGCCGTACCGTATAAAAGCGTAATGTACTACCACAGCCAGTGTTTACATTATGGAACGGGGTGTCGTTTGGCCGGCCGATTTGTCTGTTTTGCACTTTTTCTGAACGCTGTAACAGAACGATTGTTCCTTCAATCAGCCCGAAATTCACACGAGGCACTCATTAATACATGTTCTAAGTGCATGCTTAATTTTATGAATGTAAGTTTCATAGAAACTGATGTGCGAAGACTCAAAGTATCCGTGTTGAAGCTTTTCCTGCTTTCCACTGCATGTTGTGCAAATGGTAGGATTTGAAAACTATTTCTTGTTGCGTTCCTTTTCAATGAATTTGTTTATAATTCCGTGTATGCATTAAAAAGTGGTTGGTGACACCTGGTTTTAAATTTAAAGACAGTGTCTTTACCCTGAATGTGGTTATTAACTTTTAAAGAGGGATAAAAAAATCCGCTTTGTTACGCTCTGGCCGGTTTTATCTCCGCCATTTTATACATGTCTCATTTGGCCAGACCGTACTAAAGCGTATCGCCACCATAGCCTCCCCCGCCCGTGAAGGCTGTTCGAGTGCCCGGGCAGCCTGTAGGCTTAATGGTGACACATCGGGGTGTAACATTTCTTAAATATTACCATACAGATTCTGTTTGGAGGAGAGATTTGTAAAGACACGAAGACTACAGGATTATACTTATAGATTCCACTCCAGACTAGTAGACGGAGCACTAAAAATACGTGTTTTATTGTTTAAAAGCGCCATACAAAGTACTATAGACTGTTAGCCGACTGGGAGTGATAAAAATGTTTTAGACATGTTCCAGTAAGGCACTGTTAAGATCGCCAGCCTTTTCACACATAGAGTCTAGATATAGATGTACATAAAAACATATAAGACAAACATTCTTAAACAAATAATATTAAAGGCTGCTTTTATTTTAAATGAATGTGTCCAGGTAACTCTTCGTCAAAAATTGATGCAGTACACCAAGTTTCATTTTTTATGTCGTAGTCGTGAAGTTTAGCTGCTTACATGTTCAACCTCTAGCTCAATTATAGTATAAGATAACAGACAGCTAGATGCAATCAATCATTGCCACCCTGGGCACCCTTTCTCAACGTACTGCTGTTGGTAGGAATGAGTTTCCATATTTTTTTTCTAAGCACTTGTGGGCTTAATCACAGACAAGTAAGATTACCTGTCAAGACTACAAGAAAAAAAAACTGCAGAGAATTATAAGTATTCAACTCTTATTACTCTTAAGATGATTTCTAAGAGACAACAGGGTCATTTTTTATTTTAGCCCTAAAAATGAGAAAATACCCTTAAAATGCATGTGTACGACTTTTAAGGAAATCATAATCAGGTAGGAAGTTTGTCAAAGAAAAAACACTGTATAGGTGAATAACCAGTCGTAGTCAAACATCAATGGAAAGAACTGAGTGAAGAAAACAAAATCAACTTGATTTGACTGATTGTCTTCCAATATTAAAAAGCACAATCACTGTTCTATAGCCAGTGCTAGTACTGGGCATCGCGAGTGATTTTTAGCTTTCGAGGTGATCTGCATAAACGGGCCGATGTTGTCACAACTTACAGGCTGGCGTGAAAATGGCGTGAAGGAACGTGCTGTCTCTGCAATGGCATCGTCCGTTTGGGTGAAGCTAAGGCGTCACGTTTGGCAACAAGATTTGAAGAGGATGAGATCTTGCACGCTTTTTCGTGGTACATGTACTGCCAGAAACAGTCCTTGTGCAAATGAATCTGGCACTGTAGACACCCATCTCTCGTTTCTTTTGCTTTGCCGCTTCTTGTCCTTATCTTGTGCTTCATGCAGAGGCGACATGCCCTTGGTCTGCCCGAAAAGACAGTTTTTTGGTGTCCACATCATCATCAGTTTCCCAGGTGCAGGAATCAATCTGTGTGCATGTGTCTAAATTTTTTTTCAGGGGGATATCATCATCTGTTTCCCAGGTGGAGGAAGTAATCTGCGCCCAGGTATCCTGTTTTTAAATCAGTTTTCAGTCTCTTTAAAGGCACGAAGCAATCACCCCATTCATTGTCAACGACTAGCAAATGCACTGGTTCCAGCACTGTAAATGTCTTCTCAAATATTTCCTCGTCTGAATCCAAGGGCACGTCCCTTATTAATGGCACAAAGTGATTTGGTTCGAAGACACCTGCAAAATCTGTACATAATCTGGACCACAAATCATAATAATTACATCATCCAGATTTGAATTTTCTGAGAAGAGAGAGTTCTGTTATACAGTAACTGCAGCGTTAAGCATAATCCTTTTGTGTTTGGGTAAACGGACGTAAGTCGACGCCCAATGACATTTGCAAGCGCAATGAAGTGTAGCAATCCGCTCCAGTAACCACTGCAAGCTGTTTTCAAAGCAAGTTGTTGTTGTGCTTTGATATCACCATGCTCATGCCAGCATTTTTCAATGTCATCATCGCTGATGATCATAGCCACAGTCAGTCATGGACAGATTGTCACTGATGACAGGATCTTTGAAGTAGTTGTAGTCTCTTCTTAGTTCTTCCTAATTCTATTGATGTGAGGATTTGAAGCGACTGAGCGAGATAGTCTGAGCCAATCAGTGCAATGGAAACAGCATTGAAGAGACAATTTCCATCTCCTACCGTTGCCAGGGGTCGACGTTCGGAAAAGGATGCTGGAATGATCTTCTGTTCTTCACTGTCAGTAGGCAATAGTTCGTATTGTGGTACATGTACTGCGCTTGTAAGTGTTGACTGGAGGAAGTGACTATAGTTTCTTCTGAGCTGCTCCGTCACATTTTCTTGTTTTGTTGACAGCGCTTCCCTCAGGGTGTCAAGATCGGTTGGTGTTATCTGGAGAAACAGTGCATACATTGTTATTACTCGTGATGGTAGCAGAAATGAATTACGTAGGTCCTCTCTCTCCTACTTACTCACCAACTCACTCACTCACTCATTCACTCACTCAATCATGCAGTCACTTGCACATTAAACAAAACCATTAGCTAAAACACAAAGAAAAGTTGCTATGAGGCTCACAACTGAATGAAAGCAACCCTAACGTGTTTGGGAATTTTGTTTGGTTACACAGTTGATAATTCATCAACACTGGTGTTGTTGTTTTTTTAATTACTGAATAAAAAACAAGAAAAAAAAAAGCAAGTCTTACCTGATGATAACTTGGATCTATGATTCTTGCACAGGATACGCCTATCTTAAAAAAGAAGTCAAGTGATGGTAGACTTGGAACGAAACCCCAGTCAGGCCGCACCGTATTTAAGCGGAAATCAACGACCACCCGCAAAACGGCCATACCGTAATAAATTGCAACACAGCCTTGCGGAGGAGCAGCCAGACCGTATCATAGCGTGCATTTATATAGGAAATTACGCTTTCTTACGGTATGGCTATAAACAACCGGCAGAAAAGGATTACGTTTTATTCCGGTTTGGCTAAAGTATGATACTTGTGTTACCAAACACCGACCAATTAACGACCTATACGCTTTTTTCCGGTGCGGCTGGTCATAGGATATACAAACCCAGGCTTAAAGAACGTCTTCTGATCTTGTCCAAGTAACTTCTTTATGACATTCGCAAGTTTTTCTTCGATGTTCCTGTGGTTCATTTCCGTATTTGATACTCTCAGTATAGTTAAAACAATCATCAGACAAGCTTTAGAAAACATTTGGTATATATGTGTACTTTGTGATTACTGAAACTAATACAAATTAAGTTTAAATGTGCATACATGAGTAAATATTATTGCGCACACGTATTTCTTAGTATGTGTATAAAATTTTTGTAACAAAATGTGTATGTAACAATAAAAATGTGTGTGTAAATTTTGTTCATACCCTGTGGCTCTCGAACATCTGAAGTTTATCATATGTGACTCTTACATTAAGCGAGTTTGACCACACCTGTTCTATAGGGCCTCCCAGGTTGTCTCTAGACAGAAAGTTCTGGTCTTTTGATTGTCATTTTTATTGCACACTGGGTCAACATACACATTGTAGACCTGCAATACTTTGGTCTACTTGCCTCCTTCTTGTCCTGCTGACCTCCAGTGAATTTATCAAGCCCTAGTTCTAACATGGGACCTACAATCACCCAACCAGAGGCTCTGTGACGCAAGTTTGAACCCAAAGGCAGCCTTATCATAAAGAAAAGATGAAACAACGACAAACGAATAATATATATATATTTATACATCACCAGGCTCATAAGATAACTGCTTAATAAGTCATGTTTTTTAGTGTTTCTTGAAAATCAAAGAAAACCATTCACTTGGAATAGTAGTAGCTGTGGTTGGGAAGAATAAAATTTTACATAGAAAGCTGTAGCTGAACTGTGAGCACAGCTCAGTATTTTCTCTATTTGGCTTTGTCATTGGACTACGCTCCCATCTAAATGGCGGTTTGGGTGGATGTGGGTTTTCGTTTTAAAAACTGATATATCAGCGAAGCAAAACAATGTAACTGTTGAAGAGTGCAACTTGACTGTCTGACTAAGGTGTGCATTTCATCTCAAAACACCAAAAAAAGTGACTTAGGCAATTATGTTATGATCGTGATGACATGTCTAACACGTGCCTTCTCCCTGTACACATTATCCTTGGTGATAGAGCTGAGATAATCAAACTCTAGATGTAGAGATCCGATCTCAGACAATATAGAGCTGCCCCCTGAAGCCCAGCCATAGTTGCGAGTCGAGCCACTGGAGGAAATAAAAAAACGATACAGACATGGATGAAACTGAAACCAAATTACTTTTCCTACATGCAGTTGACCACAGAAACAAAAATTTTGCCAACACTACACCTGTCCTAGCATTCTTTGAAACAGATAAAACATTATTGACCAGGCATGAAGATTACAGACGAAATTCTAGCCAACTTTTACCCATGAATACAGATTTTAAGCCTGTGAAGAAAATTTTGCAGGAGCATCTACTTTCTAAGCAAACTTCAGAGAGAAGAAATAGCAAACCTTTTAATTATGATTGTAGAAACAAACTCTAACTCATGGTATTTGATCAGGGTGTTACTTAGTTTGAGTTTTTTTTTGGTGGTGGTGGTGGTGGTGGGGGTGAGAAAAACCCTGGTTAAATGCTGACCTCTGCCCTCTGACACAACTACAGTTTTCATGTCTGCAGGCTGGCCTTGAGACACATTCCTTTATCTTATCTGTACATGCTCAAACAGCTGCTCCTGCCTAACCACTCTGGCTTGCCATTTGTCTTTCTCTCTCTACCCCCTTCCTCTCCAGACTTTCTCTCTCTCTTCCTCCTTTTGTCCCTCATCTCTCCCCCTCTCATTTTTTTTTTACTCTCATCTATCCCTCGATACTGCCTCCTCCCCCCACCCCCTCCCTCTCATCTTTTTTCACTCTCATTCCCCTCTCCTTTTTTCTTTCATCCCAACCGCACATCTGCATGCACACACAAACGGCCCCTTTTAAGGAAAGTTGCCTGCCCATGAGATAGTCCACTTACGTTTTCAAATTGATGATAGCCAAAGGTATGCCTGTAGGTGTGTTGAATGCAGGCAGTAACTTATCTGCTATGATCTTGGCCTTGGTCTTGAAAACCTGCAAATCAAATCATTGAAGACACTGACAAAATCTGATAATGCTCCATGTACCCGGGTCTGTACACTTCCCATGTTTCTATCATTGCCATAAGACAACAGCAACAGTGAATTGTACAAAGGCATGGGCACCTTTCCTATATATATAGTAAAGGCCACACCTTAAAAATGTAAGGATACAGGGGGCCGGATGCTCCCATCTCATATTAAAGCCTCTTGGTAAATGACAAAATGTGATTTATTTAAACTTCATTTTTAAAGAAAAATTTCTTATTTGATTTGAGGTGGGAGGAGGGCAGGTTGTGAGTATTATATTTATTTTTTTGTTTACAACTCAGTGACAGGTGTGCAAAGTACTCTTGAACCAAAGGGGGGGGGGGGGGTTGCTTGGGACATCTGGCCTACGGCTACAGGTTGCCCATGTCTGATATATATACGACAGTAATGACACCACCAGTGTAACTTTATCTAACATCAGACTGGGGACTTTGTCTACTTTCTGAAGATCCTGGCTCCTCTGACTTGCATAATATCAAGGGATACTTGCCATATGGTTGTATAGGACATTTTGCCAATTTTGAGGTTTTGTCATGAATGGTTCTCACACTCCTAATTTTATTACGCGTAAGTGTCATTCCGATCTATTAAAAACTTTTCGAGAAACGTGTTTGTGATGTAATGTATGCATTTTGGCTCTGATTTCGCACACCTGTTCAAACTTTCAATTTTCATTTTCTCAAAAATGCTAAATGCACACACAGTAATATGGAAAATGCCTGACGATATACAGATGTACTGAATGATTTAAGAGTTTACTGCTGCAAGCAAATGCTTAAAATTAACTTTTCAAAATCTAAACCTTACACTGCTACGGCGACCTGAACTCACAAGTATGAAAGCTGATACAGATTGTGCTTTTGCACTTGCTTCCCCACCCATTCACAAACCCCCACACCACACACACAGACACAACTATCACTTAATCAGTCAAGTTCATGGATAAATACAAAACTTTCTTCATGAGCACAGCGGCAAACTCCTGACTGTTCTCAAAACTCTCCTTCAACTGTAACATCACATGATCAGCAGTATGAAATACTATTTGAAATTAGCCTCGTGTTCGAGAACGACCTGACTTGGTAGCTATCTATGGGTGTGGTAAGGGCAATGGAGTCCCAGTTCGGACTTTTAGTGCCATGAACAGACCAGGAAATGGAAATCAGTCTGTGCACTAGGCATGGATCCCCCTCATTGGTGCCCTTCTCGGGTGGCATGTGCCTTGCTGGGGGCTTCCTTTTTCCAGGGCTACTGATGCTCTTATATAATATAATGAGAGTACACCACTGCTGTTTGGTCACATGATACTACTGAATGATCAAACCTCCTTGCCATGCTAGCCTTTGCTTACCTGATCTCCAGTGAGTGCATAAGCTGCCAGTAAACCTCCCACAAATCTGATGTTGGTCTCAAACACTGACAAATCAGCAGACTGAGGAGGGAGACAAAATCAAGAACATATACTATTAGTTGGAAACAGAATTCTATGCGTACATTTAGCACATATAATCCATTAGACAATCTTTCTTAAAGTCTGCCTAAAACCACAAATAAGCATTAAACTGATCTTTTATATGTTATAGCAGTTTTATGAGTGATTTTACTGACATAAGTAAGACCATCTTTGAATGGCATAGATACTTAAGTTTAGTTGATAAAAGATACAGACATCGTACTGTCATAACTACTGACAACACACAGTAGCAAATTCTTAGATTTAAAATGCTTTTAAATGTCAGCCAAGCTCTTGGCATGAATGCAATGCAGCGCATCATTTCCAGCATAATTCTGTTGATATCAAGTTTGGGTTTTCAGGCACCTCGGCAGAATAATGTCCACTTTGCACCTCTCATGGTTTTTTAGTTATTTTACTTTGGGTTAGTTTTCAGCTTTCAGATTCATATTTACAAGATGAAATGAAAGTGAAATAAAAAATCGCATACGAAAAGGTCAGTATGTCTATCTCTAATATGAATTTTGTGAATATAATAAAAAATGTGATAAAAATCTGCTAAATCAACTTGTAGGTTTCAGCCTCCTTCAGAAAAGACAAGATGCGGTGCTGATCCATACTTTTATTGTGAAAGTGGAGAGCCATTGTTTTTTTGTGGGGAAAATTTAAACCGTTTGCATCTGCCCACCTCTGGATGGTGTTTACCTGCAGCTGCAGTTTATATTCAATTCCATCTATTTTGGGGTCCCTGCAGTGAATGACATAGTCATCTACATACAAGGAACAGTCAAGGTTTTGTAAGAGTATTTCTGTGATTGAATTAATTTTAATATTAAACAGAGAGGGCTACAGAAGACTTCCCTGGGGATTTCTTGTTCTTGTTCATAAGAGGGATTTCTTGTTCTTGTTCATAAGAGGGATTTCTTGTTCTTGTTAATAAGGGTCCAAGAGAATGGAGCTAACCATCACCATACAAAACAACATATGTCTAACGTTATCAAAAAAAAACAAAAAAACATACAGGTTTCAATCTTCCACCAGGTTGTTGATCAAACTGTGAACGTAGCAGCTGGTATAATCAAAGGGAACTTTCCCAATCTTCCACTTTGCACACCTGCATGTTTTGTGATATCTACAGAAAAGCATCAAACTTCACAGCCACCGAAACTGATTAAACGTGCAAACGCACATAATCCCCCCCCCCACTACGTATGTCCAAATGTTGGATGTTCTCATAGCCTACACTAGTTCTCCCAGCAATCTGCCAACCCCTGTAGGACCATAATGTTGGATGCCCTCATAATTTTCCCACCACTTTCAAACACTGCCACACACATACACAAAAATGAAAGATGTCTCACTGTGCTCACCATAATTTATTGTGATCATAGCCTAAGCATCAGAAAGATTTTGCAGTTCACATTATCCTGTTAGTTGTCTGCATTAGACACTACTACGACTTTGGAGACAGTTTGAACACTATAGGTCCTATCTTTGGGTAAAATATCAACAATTTACCAATTGCCACTTTGAATTTCAGATATGTATTTGCATGTATGTCCTGTACCTAAAAATATCTCCAAAGTGCATCTCTCTCAATATGCCAACATCTGCTCCACTGCCGCCTGGTTGCAATTTATTGCGCATAAATCATTAGCCCCAAGCATCTCCATTTCAGCGCCAATCAATACCATAAGAATATATGCCTGTTTGCCACGACTTATGTTCAAACAAACGTTGATACTAGCACCGCTAATTATCAATGTTTAATTTGGTTTGCTTTTGTCAATAACAGTCATATGACAATGACCCACATTCATGCCAAACATTCAACAGGATTGTTCAACAATGCGAGAACCCAGCTGAGATGACCATGTGTCTTCATCTATACACAATGAACCATCATGTAACTACATGTACAAATATCTTTTTTTTTTTTCATGTCTGAGATCTACATGCCATTAACTTTTTATCTTGAAAAGGATATACAGGGTGGGCCAAAAGTAGGGTTACAGTTAACACTATAATTTATGTCTAAAACTGTAACCTTACTTTTGGCCCACCCTGTATATAGTGAAATTCCAGGAATTTTTAAAGTAAAAATACAATTGTCAACTGGCATTCTTCTTCTTCTTCTTCTTTCGTTCACCAATCTAAATCTGCAGATTTGTTCTTTCAAGAAAATCTAGGGCTTTCTGCAATTCTGGCAGAGCACCATAGAGTTTGATATTCAGGTCGGTGGGTTTGGGCCAATATATAAGTTTCTCGTAGTGCTGAGAAGAGTGTGCAGTTCTGCAATATATGCTCTGTGTCCAACTGGCATGATTTTAATCTATCCCTTCTTGGCTGTGTGATGAACCCACTTATCATGATACACTGCTTTGTCATACAGAGGGCTGCCCGTGTAGCTAGGGTGCATCATATTGTGCACACTGAGCCCATAAGATCCATTATCTCAAAACTAAAGTTCTGGGGATATATAGCCAGTTTGTCACACAGGAGGCAGTATAATTACGTCTCCACTGATGAGAGAATGTCCACTATCTGAGTGAAAACTGATCTGCACTCTGTTGCTCATCAACTGCTACCTGCAAAGTTGTGACCTCGGCTTTCATGTTAAAAAAATCCTATGTCCCCAGAATGACCATTATTTTATATTATAATGCATGAAGAATATAGAAGAGAGAAACTATTCAAAGTGTCACAAATGGGTTTACTTTGCTTGTAATTCAGCCAAAAACACTTAACAAAAAATAACTTTGTACTACTGCAGCCACTGTGCCAAAACGAAGAGATACCCCATCTTCTAACTGTACTACTGTAAATGAATGCTCTCTCAAGGCAAGAGTTCTAACAACTGATATAGCTATTGCCAGAATTGACCTGTGTTAGCTCAGCAGACTCAGGGCTGAGGTTACCAGTGAGTGCTACCTGATCAAACACAAGCCAGGGCTCATTTTGTGCAGCCTGAACAAACAGATCTTGGATACTGAGTATAAACAAGCTTAACATCCGCCTCAAGAGATAGAAGGCCTGGAGAAATGATGAGCAACAGCAGAAAGTGTCAGGCCTACTTAATTCAGTATCAGTGATACAGTAGATCCTACAGTCAATATTTGCCTCTGGCTGTGTCAACAATAGATGCACTTTTTCACCACCAAGATCTCAGGTAATCAATGTTGAAAAGACAAGTGCAACTATTAATTCTGATGAAGTTCAAATGTGGCAAAAAAAAAAAAAAAAGGGCAAAAGGTTGCAATTTTCACTCAACCCTTGTGTTTTCTTGAATCCCATTCCACTAGTAGACTTCTCAAATACATCTTTCACTGCAAATAGAACATCTTTCTGAAGCAAACCTCTTCTTGTTCTTTCTTTATTTCACTAAATCTGTAACCCATTGAGTTCAGTATTACTGAACTCCATTTGACATAGATCTCTACTCTCACTAGCCAAGTTGCACAGTGCTGATACTCCCATCATTACAGACCATATCAGCAACTATTTAGTATATTCTATCAATGGCTATCAATATTAGCATTCACAATAAAGTCTTTCTGGGCTTCTTGTGTACGAAGACATGATAGAGAGGACCACCGCACATGTAATTGCAACACTGACAGAAGCAGGTGTCTACTAGTCTAGCATAAGGTGCATGCAACTTTCAGAGTTTGATAAACCTCAGAATAAACAGACCAGAAGAAAGAAAAAAAATATGCAGGATTCATGGCACTTAAGTACTTGACATTCCACAAGTTTTCATTCACTAACACTCAGGAGGGAAGATCCCCTCGAAATGTGGCATGCGATTGCCAAGTGTCAGTATCACGTATCACTCAGTAAAACATATTTTAACTGAATGTGTAGATTTCATGCATATCTGAAGAAAGCACTATGCCTGCAGATCTATGAATTAATTGTTTTCTGACGTGGGCCCACAGCGTGTCTTGTCCTTTCTGAAAGAGGCTAGGATCTATAGTTTTAACTTAAAAACTTTTATACACATTTGCAAAATTCTTTTCAGATCTATACTTGAAGAATTTTGAGAATTTTACCAACATAAATATAGCTTATGTGGAACTATTTAATTCTATTGTGAAATTTAAATTGATGAGGCTCTGAGTACCAAACATAAATAAAGTAACCACATAGAATGTGAAAAGCGCAAAATGGCTGTTATCGTGCCGATGAACTGTAAAACCAACAGTCACACCAAAAACCCGTATGCCTCATAATTATATTTAGCTGAAATTTGCACGACAATGGAAGCAGGCCGGTTACATCTATGTGGCCTTCTGAACCCTTATTTACCATGTTATATTATCACAATGACTAATATCCCAGTTTCACTTTCACCCCCTCCTTTAAAAATGAGACTTCATCTATCATGGCAGAGTACTGGTGCTACAGGTGTATTGTATTGTATAGAGAACACTGGCAAGAATTTACAGGACCATGACCTCACTCATCTGTCATTCTTTTGTTCCAGAACATGGTCTCAAATCAGCCTAAATTTATCTCAGAAACTATCGGCTGAACAACAAATGAATGTGAAAAGCAAAAGTAGTGGAAACTGTCCATGAGCCCACAACCAACTGCATGCACAGGAGCCAGGGCAGTTCGTAACTGTAGTTATATCAAGTGATAGAAACACAATATATTATGTCAAGTTATCCAAAAACAAAGAACACACACAAGCCTTAATGTACTTACAATGTCAAAGTTCAAACTCTGTGCAATCCAATCACGAGCTTGCTTGTACTCCTCGTCCAGTTCCATGATGTACAAAGTATCCACAGCGTCAACTATAGTTGCTCCTAAACTACCTGCACCAAAGATGCTGCCTGTGTGTGCACGCCGTGAAATTGGCCGATGCTCGTTGGCCCCCCATCCATATCTTCTATAACCCTGCCATGCATGAAGCATCATCTACAGAGACAATGTGAAAAGGAAACATTAGCCATAGGGTGTCACAAACAATTTTTAATCAAAAGATAAATTATAGTTTCTCAAAGAAGCAGTGCAGTCTAACAAAATATTTTATTCATATCAAAAGATGTTTGTATGTAAAAAGTATACAAAGTGAGGAAAAACATGACAGAGACAACAGATAAGCACAAATCTGTGTTTTCTCACAATCTTAACACATGGATACTTTATCACATGCAAAGTATATTCTTAATCTTGAACTAATCTTGCAGCAAAAAATATGGAAAGACAACTTGGTTAATTTTTTATAAACAATGTCCATACATTACAATATTTATGAATGCTTACAACCTACTAATCTTTTCTCAAAGATGACAAAACAATGTCAATACTGATGCTGTGGTAATCATTGGGATACCAGTGACAGCCATATGCTGAACATGATGATATGAGAGAAAACAATAAACAACTGAATAACAATTGCGTGGCTACATTATACACAGGTAGAATTTATGCAAACTTAAGGACAGAGAAACTTAGATTGAGCCAGAAACTCACACACTTTGACAATGCACAAGCAAAATCTATATTCAGGGCTCCCACTCAACTGAAAAAAAAAACATCTGAAATCTACGCGGAGCGTAAATTTTAAATGATTGACCATATTCTGTGAATGAATTTGATATAATGGACCATACATTACACCTACACACAGAAATACACAACAAAATACTTAAATAATAGTAATAAATGGACATCGGAAAAATTACCGCTGATCTCTTCCACCGCGGATTTCCCCGTTTCCGCGGAAGCCCTGATATTGAAAAAAAAGTTGCTCCATTTGTAACAAGGCCAACTGCTGTTCATACAGCTTGGATCTACATGAAATTTTGAAAAAAAAATGTGCCTTCCTTTTAATCTGTAGAAGGTTCTGTTTTAGATTTGGAGATCTGAAAGGATGGACAAATATTTTTCTGTACTACCGATTTTGCCTCCGATCCTGTTTTTCAGGCACAAGCCCAGCCACGACCTGCCAATATTCACTATGATTATTAAAAAATAGTATGCAAATTATTGCCATTTCCTGATAATCTCTGCCATGTTTGCAGACGGGGAAGGTAAGGTACAAGGGGAATGCAAATTGCAATAATGGCTACTACAATAAACAAATTAATAAACATACAACAACAACCAATAAAATAAACCTAAAGGAACAGGCAAGGTGAAGCAGATTCATTGTAATACCTGGGGCTGAAACCAATAAAGAGATTTAGCTTGTACAATGCCGGGTATGTCAGCTAGTATCAAGTACTGAACAAAAATTGAGGAGGAAATTGTGTGCAATAAGTGAAACTCAGCTATTATCAGTATCAGATTAAAAGCCACATGAAATATTGGAAAAAGTATAATTATATAATGTAAATGCTATGAGTCTATGACAATAAGTACATTTATTTTTTCAGCATAGGCACTGTCACATCGACAGAAAGCCAATGAATACTTAGCTCTGACTTCACTTATTTCCATTCTCCACCTAAAGACCTAAATCACAGACCTACTTCTGTCAGTATCATTAATTTAGCATCATTATGAAAATCACAATATTGAAAGGTGTCACAAATGACATCATTTTTTCCATGCTCTGCACTGTTTCTACAAAGACAATGTTAGGGCCCTAAAGCAGATCAGTTATTTTCTCCCTTATAATATGGTGCGATTGTTTTGTTCCTTCTTTTCAAATTGAAGTCAAAAAAAAAAAAAAGTAAACTCTGCTTTTACTTTCAGCCTTAATAGCATAGACTGCTTTCTCATCATCATGATCATGTCATTTATTTTTACAAAGGATAATTTGAAGCAGGAATATGAGTTGAAAGGGCTGAGAGAGAGAGAAAATATATTTTATGTACTTAAAAATGGGTATAATAATAAAGTATTGAAATTTCAAAGAATAGTAAACTACACACGTATTAAGATAGCTAGTATACACACTAATAATTTGGGTTTTCTTACATGATGATTGTATCATGTGAGTCATCATGAAGCATTTCCTGCCTCTGTCTTTCACCTAAACCCCTATTATTGCCACCTTACTTTTTACCCAGGGAACAGATTTTTTTTTAGATAAGGAAGAAAGTGTTACATGTTCTGTTTTGTAGTCAAATGTGTAAGTTTCAAAATGTGAATAAAATTAAAAGAATGCAAATAAAAAAAGAAAACAATTGAAAATTACACAAAAAAAGGATTATTTAGCACGTGACGGCATGGCTGGCATGTGTTGCAGAGTTAAAGATGCATTAAAAACATAGAAAGTGACTGAGAGAAGAAGAACAGAAAAAAAAACCCAATGTTTTTTCCTCTAAAGTAGTTTAGCGACTGGATGGCTAATTATGTGTCCAATTACTGAAAGATTTATGCCAACATTGGATATTTGTCCCAGGTTTATTTTTGTCCTGTCATGACTGTTTCTAGGTGGCAACCTAATTGTGTTCAGCTGTGCATAAAGATCACCTCAGGTTACCGCTAAATGGTTGAGGCCTTCCCCACGCCATCCAAACTTAGGTGTTCTGCTTGAATGAATTTATTTGAGTGCAGAATTTATTCAAAATGTACCTGACTTCAGACGTATTTTACAAAGTTATTTTAAACATTTTTGTAGCAAAAATTACATGGCCAAAGACTTGGGTATATCCGCCTTCAATTAGGCCAAAAAAATCCACCTCATTAGCAAGGGGATATATGTAAGACACCTAATTAAAACTCAGGTGATGCAGGGGAAAATAAAATTCATCACTGAAAACTTTGAAACTAAATTATGAAAGGACCTGCATTTTGCCACTAATGTAATTTACAGATCAGAGCAAGTTACAAAAGTCCCATACAGAAGTTATGGACAATTACAATTCAGTGACGACTTTTACCGCAAAATCTTTTGATTGCAGGCCCGCCTAATGGGTGAAAAACATTCATCTTCACTTCAGAAGATCAGCAATATTCTTTTCACAGCCTTTTTATACTTAACGCCAAATCACTCTAGCTGTACACTTCAACGAAAACAAATTGGGGTACATAACTGTACCGAATTTACTACTATTAACACATTGTAAAGTGATCAAGAATAACAAACATTCTCTCTCTGTTTCCTTTCTCTTTCTTCAATTCTATCTCTTCTCTCTCTCTGTCCTCTTTTTGATGAACACAAATAATTTTCCGCTTGCCTTTTTGTCTTTTTTGAAGCCGCTCTGCAGATATGAGCAAGTTTGTGTAAAAAGAGTGTTCTATTCTTTCATCAGGACTACTGATCTAGTTTTGTTTTTCGTCCTTAGAATCCCTGAAGTCTGCTGTTCAACAGCCTATATTGATTAATGGAGACTAACCTTGTTAATTTAGATGACTTAGATCAGCTCCACAGAAGTTGACCCACGAGAGGCAGTGGTCCTCCAGAAAATGTAATTTTGGCTAGATGCAAGCTTTAAAGTTCCCCCTATAAAACTCATTACATATTCTCTGACTCTGTCCTTACTATGCACAATTTAATGGACTGATTAAAAATTTGACACTCAATATGATATCAGCCTACCACTCATAGTCATACGCACATGTATTCCACTGTCAATCATTTTCAGTCTCCACTTTATTTCTAAAGATCTTCTCTCTCTCTTTCTAATGATAGTCATTGCATTTTTAATATTTACAGACAGTAAAAACAAAAATGGCACTGCACTGAAATGGAAATGACAAAGACTTGTTTGAATGTAGTCCACCTTGAAAGGATGCAAGGAAAAGATTAGAAAGCAATGAAATCTTAACCATTTTACTGGATTGTAAAAAATAAAATTTCAACAAATAAAAACTTAGTTATATCTTCTTTCCTAGACCTCTGTAAGGATGAAAATCATACCACTCTTTAAATAATCCATTTCTCTTTAACTTTATATCCACAGCAAGCTGAATTAATTGAAAACTCTCAGATGGGTGCAATGACTGTTTTAGAAAAAAAAAAAGGCAGAAAAAATGGCACTCTCCAGAGCAGGTATTCTTGTGTAAAAACAATGGGAAAAAAATACTCATTTTTGGATTTTCTTTCCTGAATTGCCATGTCAGACTGACAGAAAGTACTGAAAACAATGGTGTCCACTGATCAAATGTAAAATCATTACAAACTTGATCAGAACAGCTTTAAAAACAACTTCATTCAGGGATAAACTAAGGAAAATGTAGATTGGGCCCTGAGGCAAAAATATCACCAATGCACAGGTAACTGGATTGATCAGGTTTTGCCCCATTTTTTTTCTCCCCATTTATATGACAGTAGTATCATCCCGCTTTCTCAAACCAAAGGGTCACATTTGTGGAGGAAAGAAGCAGCTGTGTACTTGCATGGGAATACAATATTTCTCATCAACCTAGTAGAATGACTTTTGAACACCAGTAAAACAGGCAAAATTTACAAGAGAAGAAAGTTCAATTTTGCTGATTTTTCAGTGCAGCTTAAGAATGAACCCTCACCCTGCGGGCGGCCACTATATGCAATATGTGAGGCCACTATTGTGTCCCACATTTTCCTACCCGGGCCCTGTGTCCTGTGGGAGGCCATCTTTTGTGTCTCCTGTGTGTTTACTCCAGTGCTCCTGCTGATCTTTTTTTTTGTTGTTGCTTTTCTGTTGGCTAATTTCGTTGGTTTTGCTTGTTTGTCTATCCTGCCACCCCTATTATATCTAACAAAATGATATTGTCCTATTACACTGATTATGATGAAATGTAGTAACCATTCGCCATACTCATGTAATAGTGCTGATAGCCGAAGTTCAACTGGGGAAAATATTGGGGAAACTGTACTCTACTAGTTACTGTATCAGTGTATCTCATCAAAAGTACTTTATCGAAGCATTATAAGAGTCACTTATGATTTATCCAGCATATTTTTGTTATTGCATGCTAAAATTAAAAACTAAATATATGATGCACGTGCTCAAAATGACCCGACTGACCTGGCCACCGAAGTTAGCGGCAACACGCGAACAATTGGCTGACTAGCCACTGGCTATACCTGCACAAGGCGTTATGTGGACGAGTTCACTCAATGTGGGACTAGGGTTAAAGAACACGACTGTGTTTTTTGGGACTCAACGCTGACTTTTCCTTGCTTTCCTTTGCATGAATCTATCCCAGCAAACGGTAATACAAGGACATAAATGTTGCAAAGAGTAAATGGAACCCTCTACCTGCTCAGCTTTTGGAAGTATTTTGTTTGGCTGCGTCACCCAGGTGGTAAAAATAATTCAATAAGAGTAGGCTACCTATCAAAACCTACTTTTTTGGAAGGTCTTCCCCCTGTCCGCGCCACTTACCAAAAAGTTAACAAACATAATATGATGAAGACCTCCACTAACCCGCGCTTTCGTTCTTTCTTCTTTCTTTGTCCCATACAAATACTAACCCCAACCTTTTGATAAGCCCTCTTTAGTGTGTTTTCTTGACTGGCGCGGATGGGCGGAGGACCTCCCCTTTTTTTAGCTTGACATCCGGCAAACTGTTGCAGTGAAGTTGAAAATCTAATGTCATTAGCTGCACTGATAAAACCAAGTTGATGATATTTCAAACTGACCCTGCTCCTATTAAAGTGACAGAACAAATCACCTAGGCCTACCTCTTTCACTTTGTCTCGTTGAGCTTTCACATCTGGATCTTTTGGTTCCCCTCCACGCGCTCCTGGGTGTCCTTCGTGATCCTTTTTAACCTTCTTTGCCTCTTCTAGCTCCATGGCCCTTTTTCTCTCCTCTTCTTCTTTTTGTTTTTTGAGAACACCTTCTTTTTCAAACTGTATACTGTCTTTCAGTTTCTTTACATCAGCAGAATCAATGTTCATTTGTTTCACTAATGCATCATTTAGTTTTTCTTGTTCCCAGGCCTGCTCAATCTTTGACTGGAGTTTGACTTTATCCTCTACATGGTGTGGGTCTATAACATCCTCATCATGGCGTAAAAGTTTCCCCTTTTCTAATGGAGCTCCGTCTGGCCCTAATCTTGCCTGTGGTATAAACATTCCACCTGCATCTTGCAACTGTTTTCGCACTTCTCCCATTGAAACTCTGTCTTGCAAATTGGGCAGAAATAAAAAGGCACAACAGCAAACTATAGTAAAAGTCATAAAGACCAACAAAATTATATATTTTTCCCGTAATCGCAAAGTCTTTCGTCCTTGGGGAACCGGTACACCGTTGACATATCGCTGGTACAGGGGCAATAGCCCCGTCCCTTTGGCTGCCATGATGTCGCTATGCTTTGTTGATGATAATCCGGCAGTGAATAAACATTAGAAAATCAACTGGACGATAAAAGTGTTACATTCTATTTTTACAGTATTGATGTGGCAGTCACGTGATAAAGTAAGTCACGTGATTGTGTCGCGTACTCGGTGTACAGAAGCGATCTTGTGTAGAGGAAGCCACGATTAGGTAAGTTGACCCTCTCTCGTTGACCCTCAAGACACATTCCAAAGGATTGAGCATGCGCACCAAGATAAACAGAGGCTTTAACATGGCGAAAGATTCAACCATCAGCTGATAGTGTCAATGACGGTGCCGTTATTGCCAGATCGTTCGTCATTGTATAGCATTATTGGGTATGTTTATTGTCATACTTGTCAGAATTTTATTGTTCGTTATGCTCTTGGGTGTCATTTTCAGCTCCGGGGATCACTGGCCACTAGACTACCACGGTAGCCTATCAGACTAAGACAGTGACTGTTTCGATCCGCCCCCTGCCTCCCATCGCTTCGATCGGTGTCAACGGCCACATCAAAATCAAAGAGAGAAAAGTTAGGGGGAAAATACTACATAATCAACAGCAGTAAGAACTCACATTGGCACGGAATATTAGCCAATAGCATGTTGCAACAATTCGTTGAAACATTCAAATTAAATCTTTTTTCTGAGACCTCTTGATCTGTGCAAGCCATCTCCATGTGGTAGTTTAAAAGCAGGACCCGTGGTAGTTAGTGCGTTTGTCCTTACGATAATTCTCAGCTGGAATGTCTTACCAGGTAGGAGTTTCCTTTCACTCTTACCATGTCAGGAAAATGTCAATGTTCTTAGGAAAAGTAAAATTTTAATTTTACCTGCCAGCTGGTGGAATGAAGAACATTCTATGATCGAACTTCGAAGTGCTTATTCACAGACGTTTGCGAATAAGATCCCGACCTTATTCACAGATGGGGGTTTCTTGGTTTCATGGTGTCTACTATGGAAAAGTTCCCCCAGCCTATCGTAGTCTGTGGTGGCGCAATGGCTAGCGTCTGCGGTTATCAGTCGGAGACTATGGGTTCAATCTGTCTCGGGTTCAATCCCATGCCATGACCTTTTTTTTTAAACCTAGATCTAATAGGCCTACTCCTCATTATTAATATTAGGAATAGTTTTTTTTTCCCTAAGGATTTTGCAAAATTGATGTCGTGGGGAAAATGGTCATTACTGCTATAATACACTATAGGCTACTAGTGTGCTCCAGATTACTTCTTTTATTTATTCTTGTTCATTTCATTTATTCCTGTTTATTTCATTTATTAAATTCATTTTCATTGAATGGGACAGTTGCTAAGTAGAAGTAAAAATGCAAATGTCAATTTCAAACATGTAGTAAATGATTTCTTTTAGACAAGGTGTGAACTAAAAATTTCATCCCTCTCAGTCGTGACTTAGATCTATCCTGTATTTACTGAAAATATATCTTGGGGGTCTTCTGCTTCAGTTGTTTGTCATATTTTGTTTATTACTTTTTTGTTTGCTCTATGTGTTAAATTTCCTAATGATCACATTATATTGTTACTTACAGATCAGTGAGTAGTTGGTGGGAGAGAGGGAAGAGCTGTTTATCAGATCATGCCAAAAGACAAGCAGCCACCAATTGTTGTACTGAACCAGCCCAGCCAAGATGATGAGACAGACCATGTGCCAACACTAGAAAGGTATTTTGGTGTGAAGCACTCTGATAAATGAAGAAAATGTCCATCATTAACTTTTATGATTATATTATTGTGGTGGCATTGTGTAAAGAAAGAGTTCTGTACTTCCTGACCAACCAGTCAACTTACCATAATATAAACCTGTCCCTAACCCAGTTCTTATCCTAAACCTAATCTTATTCCTAACTGTATGCCTTACCCTTTCAACCAGAATGCAGAGGATTTTGGATAGATTGAGAGTATCTTGATCCAGTGGTCGGGACTTATGAAACTCTTTCCATTGCTGTTTGGATGGTACAATATGCTACCTTAAATTTGCCTTTGACAATTATAGCAAGTTTTACTTAGTTCCAAATAGTCCTGTGGTGCTTCGCTATTGTGCACACAATAGATAGAAGTGAAGATTATTGCATTAAAATATGACTAAGTACTCTGTTGAAACTCAGGGCAATATGGAAAATCAGTGCAATTTATTCTGTTATTTTGTCTACAGTATCACACCAAGAGTTGGCATTAGCAGGAGCAATTCCGCCCCACAAGCTCAAAATAGATTTTCTACTAGTAGACTGGGGTTAAAATCTAAAGCTGGCTCTCCAAAAAACAGCCCTAAGAGGCAAGTTCAGACAGGGGAACAAAGCATTCCCACATTGTCAGACGGTCTCATTCATGTGAACCAAGAGCAGGCAGCCCAAGCAGCAGCGAATGTTTTAGTCTCCCAAGGGCCGAGCTCTGGTCCCTCTTCAGACAATTCACTTGTGTCGTCAACACCACTTTGTGACTCAAACCATTCACCATCTTCAACAAAACGTTACTATCAAGAAGCATCCCCAATGTTTGGACAGGAACCTACTACTGAGGATGTTTGGCAGAGGAGAGAAAAGTTCAGCTCATCAGGGAAATCGAAAAGTATTGGTTCAGATAGCAATGGAAATCTATTAGGAAATCATGTCTTCACTTACCCACAAGTCCAACCCACTGAAGGAGTGACATCTATCAATGGTAGCCAAGTCAGTACAGATAGATCTGACCATCTTTGTGATGGTGCAGGTGGGGAAGTGTTGGCTACCACCTCGCCCACAACCAGTGCTGGAGATGAAATTCTGCCAAATGGATTGTCAAAGATGAGAAATAGTCAGGAAAGCAATGAAGGAGACTTGGCAGTGGGAACTGGACAGAGTCAGGCATTAAGGTGAATAGAAATATTGAACAAATGTTTTCATACTTTGCCAGTTGGTGACCAAAAAAAAAAAAAAAAAAGTAAAGAAAAAAACAGTACGAATATAATATGATTAAATCTCAAACAAACTGACATTTATTAGACACCTAAATTTGCTGCAGCATTGTTCAAAAGTCAAATGAACAGCTGTTTGTTCATGCAAATGGTAGTAGTGCTGTTAGTGAGTAAATCAGGTCCTTGTTAGGTCCTTTATATCAGCAGAATGACAGGCTAATATTATGATCACATACTTATGTTTATCATTATTATTGTAGCAGTTTATTTCAAGAACAGGTTGGAATTAACCCAGCAGTGAAAATCAATGAAGGATTTGTGTTACTTGTTAAATGGATTTCTTCTCCACTTTTTGCTGGTGGGCCTTTTTTTTTCCAGGAAAAGTACAGTAATGCATGCTTAAGAATGTACCCATGAATGGGAGCCATGAAAAATGGGTTGACAGACTGATCTGAGTTTTAGTTGAATGTTGGAATGAGAAACTTAACCTTAGCCATGGAAAATCTCCAGAAAAACAGTCTCAGAGAGGTGCAGGAATCCTGTAGGTCACCTGACTCTTTCTGTCCCAGGCCATTTAGCTCCAGATGCCCAAGGGACACAACACAGAGCATAACTCAACTAAGGTGTACATTTTCAAATAGTGAAAACAAGAGTGAAACAATCAGACATATGCAAAGTTCATCTTGTTCTATACCATACTGATAGGAGAAAGCAGAAGTTTTATGTTATGTACAGTTCAGTGTGATTTGGTGTGTCTGCTGCTATGTTTAGCCTCAGGAAAGAGATGGTGGGGGGGAAAAAAGTGAAACACTCATGATGATCAACACTTGGTGGGTTGGTCAGGCATCTAGGTAATCTGTGATCAAAACACAATGTGTTGATCGGGACAGAAAGAGTTAATTGGCAGGGAGAGGAGAGCTCCATGTAAGGTTTGGAATTCTGGGATTGATTAGGTTCTTAAAGTTAAAGGAAACATTTCTGTGCTTCTTGTTTTATCTGATACCAACTACACATGTGATAAATATAATTTGTATTCACCTCGGTTTAGGGAAATGGAGAAGGCAGACCGTGTAGTAGACTTAAGGTCTGGCCATCAGAGATATCCATTCCGACAAGCTCAGTCTGAAGTTCTCCTACCCAGTGAGACACATCGAAGAGTATCTCTAGCCAACATGAAGGAAAAAGGATATGCGAGAATGGAGGAAGAACTGTTGAAAGCTCAGAAGGTGAGAAATGTGTATGTGATTAATTCGCCAGTATTTTATAATATCCAACTCTTATTCACGCTAAGGACCTTAGAGATATTTTTAATTACAGATGTGAAGTTGTAATCTGTAATATTTCATTATTTGACATTGATGGTAGCAGCAAACAGTATTAATAAGAATGTTGGATGTACAGGTTTGTGGTTTCGAATGTAATGGTGATTATTGAAGTTGATGATGTAATTTTGTAACAGAATCCGCGTATTTTTATTTCATAGATTGAATAGGATCTTAAACTCAAATATCGGAGGCCTGTTCTTGATTCAAAATTTATGTAAGATTGAATTGTGAAAACATCCTCTTTCCATTCAGAGTATTCTCAAATCAGGCAAAACTTCCTTGCGTTTGAATATCAGATATTACAGCGATTTTATTTTTTAATTTTTAAGATGATTACTTACTGTCAGTGACGGGACTGAAATCTGTGAGGTTTTCTCTAGCTGAATCTCAATATGATAGAGAAAGAGAAAAGGTTGTATGATTGCAGAGCCCCATGTAAGAAACAATAAAGAAATGTTACAGTGTATCAGAAATGTGTGTTTTTGTTCTTCCTTTTCATTCGTTTCTGATTCGTTGTAACTTTTGGTTACTGTATTTACATGGGGCTTTGTGACATAAAACAATTTCTCTTTTTTTTTGCATATATTTTAACCTTGTTCCAAGTGCTGCTGCAGCCTCACAGATTTTCTGTGGATTGAAATGAACTATTTTTTTTTTTGAGCCAAGATATGTTTTACTGGGGTCAGTAGTCTTGGATATCATCAGATTAGCATCAAAAATGGGACATCAGGAAACATACCAGAGTTGGTGTTCAGCTTTTACTCACTCAGCGAATTAAAATAACTAAAACTTCCTTTTACTGTAACAAAGTGGAAATTGCTCTGTACTTATGGCACAAGTATTAGACTAGATGGAGAAATCAAATTATTGCTGGGGGAAAAGCAGTAATTTAGCAACATGTGACAACAATTTATGAAATCATTGAATATTTTGTGATGATCCAGACATTTTTCTTGTTCTCAGGCATTGGAGATGAAAGATGAGGAAGTTGATGAACTGAGAGGAATTAGAGAAAGATTAATGAAAGAAGTCAGTGACTTTACAGCTTCGTTATTTGAGGTGAGGGTTGAATTTGTTTGTTCTGAAAGACATTATCATTTTTATTTTGCTATGTGTAACTATAAAGGTTCATTGTAAGCATGATGTGTTACATGTCGCTTAAGTAAATGCTTTTTTTATGTGGAGGTTGTCAGAGATTTTTTAATTCATTCCGTCCTTTGTTTTCTCTCATTTTTTCCTCTGGACAGTGAAATTGTTGTGTGCAGTAGATTATTAAGATATTTTGAGTATAAATTGTGAAAGTCTGTTTTCAAGATGATCTTGATTTTAGGAATGGCAAAATGGAGAGAAATTCTTACTTTCGGAAGTATTGTTATATTAATCAAGAATCGGTTTGCGGAAATAATAATATTCCATTGATCAAGCAGTCCTTTGTACTGTATTATATTCTGCGACTCTGAAAGTGTTGTTGATGTCTCACAACATTTGGCACAGTGGGGATCCAAATTATTACATTGCAGTCTTTTGTGGGTTACCTTTGGGCATCAAATGATGAAAGACTGGCCCAGCTAGTTACAGACAGCTTGTATGCAACAGCAATGTCTCGGCAATGGTGGCGTAAGATCTTTGTTCTGGGAGGATTGCTGCTCTATGCATTTGCACCTGGCTTGACTTGTTTGAGAACTTGTTTCTCATTTGGTGTTGAGCTGAATTGTTTCCTCCTTTTTTTTTCTGCTGTCGTTCATTGTCATCTTCTTAGCCCTGAAAAGTGCTGTTTCGACTGGTGGCTAAAGAGACAGTTAGGAATAGAATCAATGAATCAAATGAGTCAGTGAATTTCAACAGAACTTGTGGAAATACCTTTGTAGTAGTACTTAAAGTATTTTTAAATGTTTCATCAGAAGATACAATTGATGACGGCAGCACATGTCCCTGACAATATGTAAGATAGTAATTGTATTCTTCATGACCACGGGTAATGTTTTGTATCATCAGTTTTGATTTTTAACGTGTCTGATTTCAGGAGGTGAATTCTCAGTTGAATGAAGCAGCCATCAATGAACAACAAGCCAAGAAACAATTGAAGGAGGCTAATGCTAAGGTTAGAACTCTTGCAGACTGGAAAACTTATCAGGCATCAAGTTCCATAGGATTAGTAAAGGCTACATTTGAAGTCTTTTCCTATAAATTATCCAGATGGAGCAACACATGAGAATGCTAATCACAATAAGGATGAGTGCTAGAGGGTTTCTTTGCGCAAATTTTTTTTTCTGTGTTGTTACAAAGTTACAAAGAAACACATTTCTAAGACTTGAATGCACCAGTTTTACTGCAAAAGAAAAAAAACGAACAGTAAAATGGACTTTTATTTGTCCCCACAGATTGAAGTATTAACAGCAGAAGTTGCTGCCCTGAAAGATTTGGTATTGACCTCAACCCCCAGTAGCCCCAATAAGCATCTGCACCCTCAAATTGACACTACCAACAAGAAGGAGAAGGGAGGCAAGCCATTCTGGAAGACACATCGTCGCTCAACCAGCCATCACCAGTACACAAAAGAATCACGAGAGAAAGCGGAAGCCACAGAACATCATGCTCAACTAAAAGAGGTATGGGCCACACCTACTGTTTTCTCCCTGTTACAGACGATAGTAATATATATGTTGGTTATTTTTCTTTTGTTGGTAGTGAAACTTGCCTACTCCACATCACATGCGGTCAGTGGGTAATTTGCTGGAACCTCGCTTCAGGCTGTTGTTAGAGGAATATCACCTAATTGCAAAGCCAGATAGAGAAAATATTGAGTTGTGTTCACTGTTCAGCAATAGCTTTCTATGTAAAATCCATTTGTCTCCTAATAACAGCGTCAAAGGCTAGTTTTAATGAGGTTCCAACAGTCCATCGACAATGTGCACAGGTGACATGTTCAAATATGTGAAGAGATGGCACACAATCAGAAATATATTGCAGCTGCTCCAAAGGTGGTTGGGACTGAAAATATCAAATTTTCTTTATTTTTGCCAATTCAACTGTATTTTGTCTACTGTGGTTTTCTGTTAACCCTTTGAGCAAGTATGATGTACCTGTACGTCATGATTCTCACTGTATATTGATGCTATGATGAATAGGTACATCACGGAAGTAGTGAAAAATCTTGTTACCGTTCCCGTGTACCTGTCGGACATACCAGTACGTCATAACTGAGAGTGTTTATAGAGCAATAGTTATGAGAGCTAGCGGCTTTTTGGCGGCAGATTTGAATTTATCAGTGTGATTTCCCTTACTGGCTTCGCTTTTTGGCTGTTAGTGTCTTTCGTTCAAGTAAAATTGATCGTAAAAGCGAGTGTGTTACGCTTGCCTGTACACTGTGCTAGCATGATGGATGAAGCAGGCACACAGGTATATGGCACAGAGCACTGTTGTTTTCATTGCTTGAAAGCGATGAGGAGTTTTACAAGATTCAGATTCTGAATATAATTGTTCCAGTGGCAATGCTTCAGATAGCAACTTGGCAGATAACGATGATAGATCGCAATCGAATACCGAACAAGTAGTTTGAAGAGAGTCTAGATCTAGATGGCAGGTGTGCACCTAAAATACAAAAGACTAGTGAATCTAGATCTGACTCTGAATCCACAAAGGGAAAGGGAAAGAGCAAAAAGTCACAAGCAATGCCCACAGCTGCTAGTACTAATAAAGGAAAGAAAGCTAAGAGAAAGAGAAGTACTGCAAAGAGGCAAAGTGTCGAAAATGAGGAAACTGGAGAAATTGAAGAGGTGGGTTGCGTACTGGTCTGCTAAAATAGTACAAAATAAGCAGTGTCAGACCTGGAAACATATGACATATCAAAGGGGTTAATGGAATGGTAAATGTTTGTCCCAGCCTTGATTTTGCTTGATTTTCTCATCGAGGCAGTTGCAATATGTTTCTGATTTTGTGCCATTGCCCCTTGTATTTGTTTAAGCCATCTCAGAGTGACAGAATCGTTGAAGTTTCAGCAGATAAACCAAACTGTACATAAGAAGAGCTCCATTGTCATATTTCACATGTATCTTATTATGTGTCTTCGTGAGCACAATGTGCGGAAGTGTCATGATTTCCGCTAAATGCCTCAGAACATCCATCTCATCAATTTATGGATTATGAAGACCTCTGTTTTGTTCCTGTCTGTACAGCTGGATACCGTAGCCTTTGACGAGTTCTCGAGGTGGCGGCTCCAGCCAACAATGGAATTCACCGGCCAGTACTTTACTCGTGTCCAAATGGAGGACATCCAACCCTGTCTCAACTTTAAGAATACTCGAGTAAGTGATAAACGTGGCCCAAAAATAGTGGAGAAAAGGTTGTATGTCACATAGCCTCATGTTAGAAACATACACAATAAATTCTAATAGAATTAAAACTTAGAAAAAATTACAAATCTAGCAAGTGACCACAGCACAGTACCATGTATCCTGAAAGATGACCAACTTTTTCCCAAAGTCCAGTTGTTTGATTTATTTCCTTTGCGAGCCAAATGTCTTTGGTGTATTTTTTTGTTTAACTTGTTTGTTACTCGCCTTGCATGAGAAAGATGTCACAGGTTACCGGTAGTAGGTAAAAAATACCATAAATGATATTTGAATGACATAATTGCCTCTAATTCTTTAAGACGATTGTTGGCCAAGCAGAAAATGACCAGTTTTGTATGCTAATCCTACAAGTGTGAACAGACACATGAAAGTACGTCAGCAAAGAACATAAGTATTTCTTTAACTTTAATAACTGGACTGTCAAGTGAGGTCCAGCATTACAGATGGAGAGATTCATGTTTCAAATAATTCTTTGCTGACGATTTTACTTTTACCTCACGAAAAAAAAAAAAAGCAGATATGGTTTTTCTGTCGTAACTAAACAGTCAGTATTTCTGTTTTGCAGTTGGCAGAGAGGTTAGCTGAAAGTGTGAAACAGAATACGCTGTCCATCGAACCAATCCCTGGCGATCACTCATTTCCTCGGTAAGATTTAGTGTATTTTCAGGCTTTCAATTCCTGGATGTGAAGCAGTCAATATAGCATTGTTCAGCATCATTTTGCACCATCAGGGGAAGAAAGGCCCATCATGGCAAAACAGATCTAATGTCCTCTTTTTTTTTTGCTTGATCTCTTTCTAAATATAAGAACTAGGAACTTTAGGTTCAGTTGTTTTTTGTTTTTTTTTTACAATTTTGTAGTCTCTGTGAGCTATTGACAAACAGAATAATTTGTCTGCTTTCAGTGAAATGGTTTTGTACATGTGGGAACAATTTCCCAGTTTCGTTTGTTTTTGGTTATTTTATCGTTTATCGATTGATCAATGAAGCCATCAGCTTGAGACCTGCCAACAGTGGCTTATTTCACAGGACTGCCCTGTATTTAAGGTGTCAGAGGGATGTGAGAAATGATGATATTTTCAAAAATTAAGAAATACCTGCCAGATCTGAGGAGAAGGGGCAGTCCTGTAAAGTCCAAGACATTGGTGATAGCATGCACATTTTCCTAGCATTATACATAGAGTACATTATGTGACCTGTGAGGTGTATTCCAGTATTTTGTATTTGTGTTATACTGTCTATGGAAATCATAACTAAGTTTTAGTTTGTCTTTAGAGGTCATGGGTTCATGTGGCCCATGAGGTGTCCCTTATTGAAGTGATCCTTTAGACAGGGATGGTAATTACTGAAAGAAAAATTTCCTGAACTTTTGACATAACGCATCCCTGCCAATTGCAGTACACACATACACTAAGGCCATTTCATGTATTCAACAACAAACAAAATAGTTTTTACTTAGTAAAAAAGATTAACTGATTTTAAAAATCTGAAAATCAGGAAATATCCGGAGAATTCCCATCCCTGTTTAGATGGCAGGTCTGTGTTCTGACACAGACAGGGTCTCAAAGAGTGCCTTTCAGAAATGAATTTAATGCTGATAGAATTTCATATCGATAGTGTTGTACTCTAACCGTATCACTGGTTTTGGGATTGTTTTCCAGGAGATGAAAAAAACATCTTTTTGCGAGTTTTTTTTATACAGGACTATATCGTTTTGGTCGTATAAATCAAACAAAACGTGTCTTTCTGTCGTAATAAATATTTTTTTTTTAAAATGCAGGTCTTTAAGCCAGTCAATCCTGTTACGCGGTTATGACACAAAGTATTGTCGGGCATTTACACAGTTAGAGATATGCACGACTAGAGTACAACAAAATTCCGCCACAGAAATCAGTTATACGATTAAAACAGCCACATACACGGTTAGAATTGTAACTATTGAAGGCTTCGGAGCTCAATTTTGCTATTTATAGTGCGTGTAGACTTCCCATTTGAATGGGGAACCCCCGGAAAGGCGTGGTGACTATTTTTAGCTAAAAAAATGAGTTGGTCAATTTTTTCCAGTTACACGGTTAGGGCACAACACCATCGATATGCAATGTATAGAAATTTAAGAGTGTAATTTGTTTTCTCCTCTTTCAGGAAATGCTCCTTGTCAGAGACTCACAAACTGTGCAACTTTAAAATCAAATTTGAAGGAGATGATGACTGGTACTCTATATCCCAAATGTCTCGCAATAGGGTGAGTACAGCCTACAGCCTGCCTGGTACTTTCCATGGGGGAGGGAGTCGCCCCCTGTGTATGAAAAGGGCATATAGGGAAGGGAAGGTTCTGGGGGCACACATATTCTTTCCAGTTATGGTAATGAAGGAAAAAGTGTGGTTTTATTTATTTTTTTTTTTTTTTTTACAAGTTAAGTCGTTGAATTGCATAAAAAAATCATGTTTCTAAAGAGAGTCAAATATATAATGTCGAATTTCTCATTTGTGCAAAAGTGGAGTTGGAACAATGGGAACATGTGATAAGTCGGATTTCTGACTGTGCCTGACTAGGTGTATTATATTCCGTGTAATAATGATAATTATGAAATTCTTTTTTCAAAATGGTAACCAATAACTGTTGAAGAAATTGCTGTTAATTTGGCCTGGTCATTGTAGTTTCCACAGTGGCATCAACACTGTTTGGTCTTAATGGGAAAAATGGAGCTGGAAATGTGTGAATGATTTAGTTTTAAGCTGGTTAGGATGTGTGACAAAGTATGTCATTTATCAAAACTTGTTTGAGAGAATCAATAGTTGAGGTTTTATTGCTTTCAGGGTAAGTATAGGGACAATCAGCAGTTTATTCCATGCTTATTTGAATGTTCTTAGTAACTTTGACATTGGTAATCAAAGTAAAAAAAACACCTAAATTTGCATCTTTTGAAAATCAAATTCATATGCATACTCTGTCAGACCTACAGTGGTGTCCCATGCAGAGATTCATGATTATTGATTTTCACCCATGTTATTCCATTTTTCTATCAATGTAGTAAATGTTCATTTTTATCTTGTATGAAATCTTCCATAGAATCTCAGGTAACATCCATGCCATTCAGTGTCTGTTATTGTTTCTGTCTTTTTAATCACTGACTGACAAATTGATTTGTTTGTTTTGCCAGATTGCTGCAGTGTGTGATTTTTATGCTTACTTGCGTTACATTGTTCAAGGACTTGTCAAATGTTCTGGTAAGATTTGCTGTCTTTGTTTGGAGGTTTGGACCATAATATACAGCCATGCTCCAATATAGATTGGTCCATTAAGTGAAAACATTTGTACATTTCTGAAGGAGCTTCATTTAATACAGTGGTTGTCGACCTTTTTCAGGCGATGGGGCCACAGGTTTTCTTTCACCTTACCCCCCATTCCACACCCAACATGCAGTTGCAAGGACACAGATTACACACAGATTATGATGTCAAATGTTTGCTTTGTTAATGACAGTTGAGGTGTGAATTATTCAGGTGTAACAAATAAAAAAAAAAAAGGAAGCATTCTTTGTTAAAATACATCAGCAATTGACTTTTCTTGTTCCATTTAAATGCGTTGCTGAACAAGTCGAAACTCAAAATTGCCCGTGTAGAGAACCACTGATTTGATATTTTCCTTTTGTACTATTGGTATTATTTTACTCCTGCTTTTGATTTCTTTAATTTGAAGTTACAGTGAGTGTATTCAATTTATTATTTGTTAAATCAGACCTGATTTTATTATGCAAATTTTCATTGAACCAATTAATGTTTTGCCACCCTGTTGCTGTTTCAGACAAAGACATGTATGCGGAGCTGGTCAGACTAAGGAGTCATATGGGACAAGCAAGACTAGGTCTCATATGATTGTCAAGTGGCAACAGTTGAGGTGATCAAGAAACAATTCCGCTGTCGCCAACGTGGCTGAACAATCAGATCTGAAGTCAGTGTTTAAATTAATTCATCCTGTTGTGGTGCAGGGCATTAAAAACAGAACTGAGGGAAACAGTTGTGATCCTCAAAGAATTTTGTGAGGTTTCAGGAAGAAAATATCAGTTTTTGTATCATGTGTGTATTTTTTCTAATTGTCTTTTTTCTCACTGCGTTGATTTTTTTTTTGTTTGTTTGTGAGTGGTACAGCAATGCAATCCCTCCCTGTTCTGAGCAAAGCAGCAAAACGGCAACATCACATGTTGTTTTGAATAGTGGACAAGTGAATTTGGTAGTTGTTGGTTGCTTATAGATGTTCAGTCAGTGTCAGTGAGACAAAATTTTTTTCTTATACAGTTTATGCCATGTTTATTTGAATGTTCTCAGTAACTTTGGTATTGGTTGTCAAAGCCAAAAAAGTACCTAAATATGCATAGTTTGAAGATCAAATTCTTATGAATACTCTGTCAGATCTGCAGTGGTGACCTGTACAACTTCATTTTTCTTAACTTTTAGATGCAATTTTTTTAGAAAGGGAGCAGTGCGGTAGATATAGTTTGACACAAAAAATATAGAGAAAATACACTGAGTTGTTTTCACTATTCAGTTGTATTTTCTCTATTTGGCTTCACATGGAAACTGTCCGTACTGAAGCGCCTCCTTTTAGAAATTGTCTATTTATCCAAGTGAGATATATTTAACTGTAGGCAGTCATGATCACTAAACAATACTGTCTTTGATGGAGGAAAGACCGAGTGATTTTCTTATTTATGACAATAACATGCAAGGAACAAAAATCAGATTGAATACAGGATTAATGACGGATCTTGCAAACCTTTTTAAAAAATCTTGAAGAATTAAACATGTTTTGAAGGTCTTGAAAAATCCTGAAAAGAAGAATAAGAACGAAAACCCCACTGAGAAAAAAGAAAAAATGAAAAATGAAAGAAATGTCATCAGACAACACCAAAAAAATGCTAACCCGAAGGCAGACAACTGTATGGCCAGGGGGTTTGGGACAACGACATATAGCAATTTTACTTATTTTGTTTGACATTGGGGTGGCATTTAACTTGAACTAAAAATTGAACCTTGATAAACTTTGAATTTAAACATGAAGGTCAGCTGTAAACCTTGGAAGGCAATTGTATATGACAAAATTTGAAAACCCTCAGAGTAGAGGGTGGAATTTACCCCTACATTAAATTAATTTAGAGATTCAGTTTTATTAATTAACAGTAGCATGTTTACATTCAGTGCTAGAATTAGATATGCTGCTGACATTCATTTTTATCATCAAACTGGCCAACTAAGACTAGAAGATGAAATGTTTTTATAAAATGCACCTAGGAAAAGCTAAGGATGTTAAGCTATGAAACATTTTGTGGAAAATGTCCGGCTCAATTAAAAAAATTTTCCTAACTGAGCATAATACAAATATGTACTCACATATTTATTCATTTGTTCATAGGAAACTACATAAGTTTTAAGTAATTTAGGTGAAAAGTGCATGTTCGAAGTTTTGGTGGTTGTTTTAGAGTTGTTGCGAGAAGATTTGCAACTCCCTTTTATTTGCATGATGGTATGCTGTCTGGATAAGAGTTGGCTTGATCCATGTTGATCCTCTGTGTGGTGAAGCTGCTAAAACTGCACATTTGCTCATCAGTTGCACCTGCATTAAAACAAAAATGCCAGTACTGTATTTATTCCTTCTCCCTCCCCCAACTCCCCCCTTTGCTCACTGAATGCGCACAGTGATGGAAACAATAACATAAAATACGTTATGGTATTTGTATTGATGAATATCTTCTTCCTTGCCACATCATTGTCTGTGTTATACATTGTACCATTACCATGGCAACCCTCCTGCTATCGGTGTTGTGAGATAGTTGCTGCAACCTCAGTGAGTATGGTCATTTCAGGTGTTAGACTTTTCTTTGTTTTTCTGACATTTGGAGGTGAAATTTAATTATAATTTTTTTTTTTTAAACAATTTTTCTGTTGTTTTAAAGTTGTTTTAAGGCAATGTTTATCAAATCAAAGGCCCAAATTTAATGGTCAGTATTTTTGTATGCATGGCAGACTTTTAGAAACTGTTTTTAGACCATCTGTACACTATAAGGCCATTTGTTTAGCAAGTCGTATGTACTTAAATCATTGAAACAACCAGAAAATGTGTCTCCTGATTGTGAAAACAGTTTTCTTCCTTTGCATTGAAGTTTTCATGATGACACTAAGACTAGAGTTTGCTTGGTGAAATAGGTGTTGTCGTTGGTTAGTTAATAATGACATAGATGCTGTCACAGGTCAGTGACCGATGAGATAGATGCTGTCATTGGTCAGTTGATTGGTAAGACAAATGCTGTCAATGGTTAGTCAGTACTGATAGAGTAGAGAAGTGTTTAAGTTTAGAAGGAATCTACTTTACATTTTAAGCAGATATAACTTTTTTTTTTTTGGTAGCTTTTACTGCATTTTAAAAAAATTTAATGTCAATGATGATGGACATAATGTATGGTCAGTGACTACTTATAAATACGAGTGTATTACTTGTATATGCATTTTTAAATTTTGTTGTTGTGTATTTCATAAACTTTTTTCTTTGAATGTTATGTCAAGCTGGATTGTCAAGTTCATTCATGCAGTGGAATTGAGGCCACACATGTAATTAACAAGGTTCCTGTGCAGCCCTGGAAGATAAAGGTTTAAGAAAAAGCCTTGGAAACAGTCAGTGGCTGGAAATAATTAACAAGGTTCCTGTGCAGCCGTGGAATATAAAGGTTTAATAGAAAGCCCTGGAAAAAGTGGCTGGAATAATTAAGAAGGTTCTGTGCAGCCCTGGAATTTAAAAGTTTAAGAAAAAGCCCTGGAATTGTCAACAAGATTCCTGTGCATCCCCGGAAAAGCCCTGGAATGGTAAAAGTTTAATTTAAAAAAGCCTTGGAAATAGTGGTCTAGCCCTGGATTTGGAGGTGGGAGAGGTGTTAGAAAACATTTTTCAAATTTCAAATAAATGAATAGAAAAGTTTCCTATATCATTTTCCTGCATTTAAGTAGCCCTGGAGTTGAATATTTTTAGTTACGGAAGAGCCCTGAAAGGTCCTGGCAAAGCATTATCAGAGGCTTGGGAACTCAAATGTAAGAAAAGATAGTGCAAAGCATGATTGAAGTGGGCAATATTTTGGATGAATGTGTGAAGAATCGGTTTGATGTGCAACATATTTGCTAATGATGAGTATTGAACAATGAAAATTTTCATGGTGTGTGTGAATTTCAAGCCTGCTACTGTAGTAAGATGGAAGAATGTAAGATGAGGTTTTTATTGTCATGACAATTTTTTGATGGTTGTGTCTGAGCAGCATGTCGTGTGCTTGTGTGACAGGCAGTGGAAACAACAGTATGTCATTGACAAATTATCTTTTCTGCATATAATATTGTATTTACTTTGATAATTTGGGTATATTCAGGTGTTTTCCTCCATGGGTGCCAGTATGTCTGTATATAGTGTACATATTGTTTGTCAGTCTTACCAGGTGGAAAGGTCAGATGACATATCCCTTATCCAGCTGATCCTTTCAAATAAGAATGTTGTTACAAATACGTAGGTCCCCCAAGTTTTTTGCTCTAGGAATACGTATATTAAAGCCTTGTGTGACTGCAAAGCTAGAGAGCTCCTGAAATACTCATAACAACAGCCTTGATTAATTATTTTTTCAGATTTTCTTTTTGTTTTCCTCCCGTTTTTTTTGGTTGAAAGGGTAGGGGGCAGGGTTAGGGATTCGATAAGATTTAGGGTTGACGATAAGGACGGGGTTAGGGTTAGGTACACATACATATGCATCTCTAGCACAAAATGCTTGGGTACATACTTATAACAACAGCCTTCAAGTAATTTCACCTTCTTTTGGATATGCAATGAAAAAAAACGTAATTCGCTATTAAAACCAATGTTACACCCTCCTGGACATGGCCTTGCCTGGCCAGGTGGGTTGCATACATTTGTTTTTCTGGAGGTTTGTAACACGAACAGTGTGTTTTTTTCTTTGATCAGCGAGAAATTAAAACTGGGCATCCATTAGAATGCTGAAGTTCATGTGGGCAGCTTCATAGGGTGGCAAGCAAACCGATTCACAGTAGAAAATAGAACATTCTGATTTGGCTTTAAAATAAGTGTTTGAATAAACATCGACCTAAAGGACAACCTTAGTGCTTTTTTCTGGCGCGGTGGTCATGGGATGTAATGCCGCCTGTCAGTATCACTGGTGGGACATGATGAGACTTGCTGTCGCTGCTGTGCCCCCTAACACCACCACCAAAAAAAAAACAACCAAATGTCGATCAACAGCCATTGTCATGTTCTGACCCCTGGGTATGACCTAGTGATGCTCCGTCAGTATCAAACTTTCATAAGACACGTTAAGATGTACAGCCACTATCATACATGAATATTGATGTTGTACTTTGATTGCATTTTATGACTATTGTTTTGACTTCCGTGAAGTTGTGACATGGGCAGAAAAACAAAATGTGGTCTTGAAATGAGCAAACAAGGATGTAAGTTGGACAATTTTTCTTGGTTTTTCAATTCTTGGCCTTAATCTCCCAAGTATCTTTGTTCCAGTGTATGTTGACCTAGTTCACTGCAACCACGTTACCCAACAATTACGTGTAGTCTCCATTAAGTATTTTCCTACTTCTGACTGAAAGGCCACTTACATCCCTGTTGAACTGGTCTATTAACAATGAAATACCAAAATCTTAAAAGGATAATGGTAGGACAAATATCCAAACTGCCATATTGCTGTTCGGCTGTTGGCACCTGGTTTAAACAAACGTTTGATGCTGTTGTTAAGGGACCGTAGTGTAATTATTGCAAAGCCAAGTAGAGAAAATACTGAGTTACATTCACTGCTCTGCTATAGCTTTCTGTATAAAATACTACACTCGCCTAACAAACAGCCTCAATGGCTAGGTTTGACAAGGTTCCAACAGCCGACTGATAGGACGAGTTTCAGTTGGTTTTTGTTTCTTTTCAGAAGGGATGTTTTGAGCTTTCCTTGAAGGTTACTAATACCTCCTAGAGAGAAAATGTCTATCAGGGCATTATATACAGTGACATATATGTATATATACACACACAAGAAAATTCCTTTGTATCCCGATTCCAGCATCTTCTTTCATCGACCCATGGTCGTTTTTAATGAGTTTTTAAACTACGTGTATGTTGAGAAATTGTGGCATAGATCTTTGTTGTGATATAGATTAGCAGGTACTTAATACAATTTGCAACGTATGTTGTGTGATACACCTCATAATTTTTTGAATTTTTAAAACTTTTCTGTGAAGTGTGTAATATATTTCTTCCTGCAATTACAATTTCATCCAGGTATGCAGCTATGTTTTAATTGGAATTTAGCTTGGTAATTAGTTAAGAACTTGAAATTTAAGTTAAAGTTTCGACTATTTGATTTAAGAGTTCAGATAGTTCAAGAGCATTTTTCTTTTTCATTTTTGTGAAGAATTCAGCAGAAGTTTTTACCTATATTCGTAGAGTTGCAATTACAAAATTTTGTTATTATCTCAGGAATACTAGATGACTAAAATGTTGGAGCCGACTTTGTCATATGGTCTGGGTGCACATTTATTATGATGTGTTTTGAGTTGAAACAACGAGAGCAACCTTTCATTATGACATATTCAAACGCCCTGTGAAAAATGAACCCAGACCTTTTTTTTTTCATGCCAGTAGATACTGTACAGAGTCAAAACCTGATATAACCTATGCATTTTTAATTGACATTCTTTCTCACTGAATCCCACCAAATTTGCTCTGTTTGAATCTCAAGTACATAGTTTTGTGTATATAATATACATTGTATGATCTTTAATTTGATCTAACTCTTATTAACCAGATTCATTAGCTGATAATAACCATTTAAAGCAAGCAAAGCACATTTGAACAACAAAAAAGAAATCGGAAAAGCATTACTTCCTGTTCCATTGAAAACATGGATTGGAACAGATTTGGTCCTAAACAAGAGAAATGATGCCATCATATATGTTATTTCAGCAGAGTAGAAGGAAAACAACGGTGTGAATGTTGTTTCGGTTAATAAGAGTTAATAAAAACAGTGATGTTTTGCACAAAATGTGGTTCATTTTGTGCTGTTCAAGAAATTTGACTCTCCACCTTCATTTTCATCTCAAACCTTGCAAAGTCCTAAATATTCATAAAAGTGTTTATTTTTTAGTTCTTTCTTAGAGCAGATAATACAAGAGAAAGATAAAAATAAAGTATAATATGAACAACGAATTTATCAGTGATGTAAACTTCACAGGTAGGCCCTATTAAGAAGGCTCTGTATATATGATTTATACAGGTTTCCAAAAATTGCTGACTGTTTAATCCTCCACAAAAGATTGATTTTATTCCTTTAAGAACTTTTGTTTGCAAATCATTTTGTACTAGATCTATTCATATATCCACAAAAATACTCTTTTGTGCTTTTTACTCACAGGTTGTATTTTAATCAAACTGTATGAAAGTAGATTTAAGTGTTGAATTCATGCCACAAGATCAGAATTATTTGATCTCTTGCTGCTGATGTTTCTGGCAAAAACAAAAATGAAAACAACCGTTCATGTTTGAGTATTAATGTAATTGACTCAGGAAGTCTCCTTCAGCTCAAAACTAGTCGTCTTTCATCATGATGGCCTGAGCGAAGCAAAAAAAAAAAAAGGCTCACCTTCTGTATAATGTATACTGTATGTATTTACTTATTGACCTCGTGTTAAAGTCAGAGATCATAATCCACACTGATGTAAGACTTTGAAAATAGTAAAATGGAGGGAAGAAATGTTTGATTGCATGAAATGAAATATGGTAACCACTGGAGACTTTTTGGTTTTTGAAAAATATGCACGTGAGTTTGGACAAGCCCCTGAACATTTGGCACAGAGTGGAATCTTGTTCAGCACTTTCTTGTTGAGCCTATAATCAAATCTCCCTGCATTGCAATTTTACTCTGTATTTTGTGAATTATATATTCTTTATTATATCTTTCTTTTATAATGATGTAATAGCCCATGCAACTTTTTAAAAACCTTTTTGAGAATATATTGTATATTATGTTCACTTTCAAATTTCTGTCATGTGAAAAAAAAGTCTTTCCTATCTTAAACTGTTCAATAAGTACGTAATATGATTAAATGTCTCATATATACATGTGCTCTAGTATGAATGCTGATTGGTGTAAATTTACTGTGACTGAGTTCCTGTCTCAGTGTTGACAACAGTAACACTCACAAAGTGTTAAGCTTGCCATCTCATATTTAATGTCTTTTTGTCAAATTGTAAGAAATGGGACTTGCCCTAGGTGTCATATGATAGAACATGTACAGGCATTAGGATTTTGTGTCCTCTCTATAACTCTTTCATGACCCATGCTTGCCGAGGATTATAAGAACAAAGAGATGCATGTACATGATAAAAAACAGTTTAAGCTCATAGTCAGTGAATACTTAGTGAAGTGAATGTTTACAAGTGATAATTGAACCTCTCATTCACACAAGCTAGTGCAGTATTTCCTAACACAATGGAGTTAATGCTCGACAACAGTCGGACAGTTGACCTTGACCTTGGGCGGAAAACATGCAGAAGGCTGAGCACCAACTCTCACTGTGTAAAAACAACTGCACATTTACATTAATTATGGAAATGCAACACAGAACGTTCTTCAGCATGGCTTGACAAGAAAAATGATTGTGACCATCATCAAAACAGCTGCTGCTGCTGTGCCACACATGTGCGTGCTGTCGTCCATCTCACCTACTGGCATATCATCAATTTTCTCATTTTGCATAAATGTTTCATAGTTTTGGTCACTTTTTTTTATTCTTGGATGTTGCATAAATGTTTCTGTTTGCAACTTCTTACTTATTAAAGATATGAATACCTGACTTTGTGAGAACAAAAATCTCACAAGAAGCAGTGATAAGGTAATCATAACTTGAAACCTCCAAAACCATCAGTAAACCAGTATTTGAGATAGATGACAATATACATATAGGCTTGTTGTCACACTGGGTTTCAGCAGAGTGAAAATACAACTGAGCTTCTTCGGTGTATTGGTTTGAGTTCAGGCTTCACAATACATGTGAGTTCAATGATAGTTTTCTTACTGTATCCTGCAAAATTATTTCTGATGAAAGTAATAGGCATCAGTCAATGTCTGCTGCATACTACTTATACTTATAGTCTGTGCCTATTACAATCTATGCCAATTTGTTTTTAAATAATGACCGAGAATGATCAGTTCAACTGCATGGGCACAGTGTTACGTGATTTGCACAAGCAATCTTGTACATGTATATCTGCCATACTCATTCATTTGATGGTATTTGTGAGAACAAACAAAACTGTTTACATGCATAGAAAAGTTGTGAATAATATGATCACTTGTCTACGGTTGATGTCATGAGGAAAAAAAAGATTTATGTACATGTACCACAGTGAAATGCTTCATCCTTATAATGCGGACTTGAAATAGATCACTAAATTTCGTCAACTCTTATTTGCTGTTTCTGTGAAGATTGTATAATTTTTGTTATCTCTGAGATTTGTGAAATAGTTGGTGAATGACTGAATGCAAAATATGGAGTTTTGCAGGGAGATTGTTTTGTTTTGATGGTGGTAAAAGTTTGTGTTTTACCAAATAATGAAAGCAACATGATTATTCTCTGAGCATTGCGTTTTATTGTTTCATGGAAGAAGCATTTCCCATTGTCAGCAAAAGACTGTGTACATTGTTCCATGAAGACAGTTTGTATTATATGTAAGTTTTATTGATCTTGGAAATAAATTATTTTGATATTGAAAGTGGATTTGCTCAAGTTATGTTTCATCATGTGTGTGTTGATTCCTGGCTGCTGTGTTGATTGTGTGTGTTGACTGCAGTTAATGTATGGACATATTCATTGAATGAAAGTGATAACACACACAGAATATTTATTTTTAACATACGTATACATTAGTTGTTAGGTTGAGACATTGCCAAGCAATAATGCCCCAGCAGATGGTATATATCAGGGCTGAAAACTTGGAGGATACTATGGGTTAGTCTTGGGGAAAATTTGTTCAGGCTATGGTCATAAATGTGTAAAGAGCATTCAACATTGATCCCAGATACATGTATTTACCTCTACTTATATGGTATATCACTCTATAATAAGAAGTGGCGCCTGCTAAATGTAAGAAGACATATTGTTGCCCACACGTCTTAACGCAGTTTGAAGTACACGTTACTGAATGTTCTGATTTCTACTCGAAAGTGGCAACAATATAGCATGGGGACGATCTGGCAAGTACATGAGTTTCAGTGGGAAAACTGCGCCCATGCGAGACGGTGGCCTAAAAAAATGATCAGTTCCATGGAGGCCGGTGATATTTTTCCTGGTTCAGTGCTACTCCTTCAGTTCACACCTATAATTTGTTTATGGCGCCATTGAAAATGCGAATTACTTGTGTATAATACACAATCATGTAGGCCCAAAATCGTTGAACTCTGGAAAGTTCACCCCTCCCTCCCCCCTTTTTTTTTTGGCTTCTTTCCCGTTGGATAATTGATTTATGACTGCTTCCGACTGCCTTACAGTTACATAGTCGACAACAGGTTTCGTTACTACAGTAAACAACTGAGAGCTTGCTCGGCTTCCCCGAATAAAACAGAGCGCAAATAATTATGGTAAATTAACGAAAGTTGGTGTATTTTGAGATGTATATCAAACAAAACGATACTTGATACGCATATTTATAGTTCGAAACATAAAGTTACTAACTTCAGCCCAGTATTCGGGCATAATGACATTTTGAAATGTTCGCAATCAGTTTCATGTCGATCTCGGTGTTATTTTACTGGCTGTAATTAATTATGTAGGCCCTATATGCCATTATTTTGTTGAAATACGCGTGAAGAAAAACACAGTTTTCATGTGCACAAACCATAACACTAGTGCATGTAGATAATTGTGGATGACACCTCAGACTTTCCATACATGTACTTGTGGCACCAATAAAATTACTGGCCGTTTCTATACATGTACTTACTCATGCAGGGCAATTCGGCAGCTCCTGCAACAAATCGCGACCCCAGAGTGGGTCAAAAGGCAGCTGAGAATATCCAGAGGGCACAACAGAGACAAGGTTACTCAACATGTAAGATGCACAAACATGACGTGTGTGAAACCCTTAACTTCAAGTTTATTAGGATGCAGTTAACACAGTGGCATCTATGAAATTACTAGGAATTTCCATCCTTGATGGGAGACAGGGAACTAATTATAATTACAAGTATGAGTGAAATGTGTGACTAGAATCTGTTTAAAATGTTTGCCCATAGGCATGTTTATTATTATTGACTTAGCACAGCACTGTCAACCATAAGTAAGCATTACTGTATTGAAAGTGACTTGATCCGATGAACCACTGAATCATAGAACTGAGGACACAACATTATTCCATGTGATTTGATCTGACACTTCACTAGCTTCAGTGTGTATGATGCCACAAAAGAGTTTGCACAAGATATTACTGAGAAAGGTGAAAGAACTATGTTCACTGGTGGAATGTATAAACTTGCAAAAAAAAAAATGTATAAAGTTAGTTTTCAATAAGTGAAAATTTTAAGATTCTTTGGCTGCTCAAGTGTTTAATTTGGCATTTGCATTAACTTCTTTATATCTTGTCTTTCTGTATCAAATGGATTAGATGTATCAATCACCAAAGAATACTAGGAATGAAATATTATTAGTGGTTAGGATGCAAACAGGTAATCAGAATCGGAAGAAGTACCATATAAGTTGCACAACTTTATTTGGGCACATTTTTCATGTACTGAGTGTTAATCGCCGAGCCGTGCATTTATTATAAAAATATATCCATCTAGAGGACTAACTTTCAAGGGAGGTGGTCCTGAAGTCGTGTCCTTGTAATATCCTTATACTGTAGGCCTATAGTGTAATATCCTTATACTGCATATACTGTATAGTTATAGTGTTACTCATATGGAACTCCTCCCCCAGAATCTATACAGATTTGCAAGAATTTCAGGAATAAGGTTATTATGATTTCATGTGCTTGTAAAACGGGGCTTCAATATAGATATGTGTTTTCTTTTTCAAACATTTTACAGTTACTATGAAGCAGAGACAAGCTTTACTCAGACGCTACCAATCCCATGACCCTTCACCAAATGGCAACAAGGGAATTCCATTGGATGTCTGCCTAGCCATGCCGGAATTTGTGGGCAATAAGCTACTGGCAGTGTTGATACATGACTTCAGTAATGAACGAACGGGATGTCTGCACCAGCAAGAGTTTCTGTCATTTTGCACTTTCCTCAGTCAACACACAACCATAGCAGAAAAGAAAAAAGGTGATAATGAAGATGTTTCATCCTGGAATTGTTTGCTAATGTTGTGCATGGTTCTCATGATATATAAAGATATGGTTTCTTTTAAGGCTGGTTAATGCAACTTTTGAATGATTTATAGCATTCGTGGAATCTGTTTGCAGTCTTTAAATTTAAAAAAGACCATGATTAGAACTAGACCTAATTACAGCGTGGGCACGGATAGAATAGTTCCTGACTATTCCCAGATTTGGGGGTTTAAGTGTGTGTGCCAAAAAAAAAAAAATGACAGTGCAGATATTCCAACACTGTTTTATTTGGAGTGCAAAAGAAAGGAGCCTTGCTAAATGTCTCTTGAAAGTATCATCTGTACAAGTGTATTAGGCCTAAGTATTATTTTGTTTACTTCCCATAATTATTGAGAGAGGGTAAGAAATAGTGCAATGTAGCTAGACCAGTTATAAATGTTGGAAGAGAGTAATTAATTTGTTTGTTGTTAAAGTCCAAAATGTATTAAAACAGTATCCTGTTAACATCTCTGTGACATATTCAATGAAATAAATTAATCAGGAGCCTGCAACTCTAATCAAGAAGTTGCAAAGTACTCAAATTCTGATTCATTTTCCATGCACACAAAATTATCATTAAATGCAGTGTACATAGGACTTTGACATCAATATCTAATTATCTAGGTAAAAGTGGGATCCAGAAGTACAGGTTTCTGTTGACAACTGCTGATTACATTTAATGGGTTTGAGATAGAGTATTGTTTATTTATCAGAGCAACAACACTTTTGAACAATAGAAATTTTGTGGAATACATAACGTACTTCATCTTACTGGAGAGTGTTTCAAAGTTTGGGTCATTTTTGTTATTCTTGGATGTTCCAAAAATGTTTCTACTTACAACTTCAAAACTGTCAGACTCTGATGTCACTTTGTGAGAATACCTATCTCATCATGAGTAATGATAAAAAACAAAAAGTCATAATTCAAAACCTCTAAAATCATCAGTACACCAGCATGTGAGATGGATGATGATAGCTGCAACTTCCACTTGAAATCACAGTGACTGTGTATCATGGACTCTTGCAAATTTTCAGCTTTGTTTGATTCATTTGACGTCTATGGCTCTGGTATGTTCACCCATGATGAAATTTTCCGTCTGTACAAAGTATTACTGGGGCACGTGATCAGTGATGACCAGATACTGGCTCTAGCTTTTACAGCTCTTGAACATCCCTCTCTCAAGAAGCAAGGAGAGATAAGTAGAGAGGAATTCTATAGGGTAGGTGTTGTTTGATTACTTTTGAGTGTTTGTTCCCATTTCTCAGGTTTTTTGTTGTTTTTCTTTTTTTATAAATTGTTTTTTTTTTCCTTGAATATGAACAGAAAGAAATAACAAATGAATAAATAATGATTGTTTATAGGCTACTGTTGGCCCTCACTGTAGAGACCAATCAGCATTTTTTTTTTCTTTTTGCTAGGAATTTAAAAAAAATCTTTTGAGGGCATTTTTTCATGAAACTGTATTTTGATTTCACTTGTGTTTAAAGAGATAAAATTGGGTGGCTTGGTCAAATAATTTGGTAAATATAAAAGTTGTTTTGTTTTTCTGTTACATGTCTATAGCTTGAGTGAAATGTCAACAGACATTGAACCCAATTTTATTCATTCACTGGATCTGCACACATGTAATTTCTCCAGCCAATGAGATTTTATGTAACATTCCAGAATAACAATACAGTGGATAGACACAAATGAATAGTGTAAAGTAAAGTACACTACATTTATATGTTAAACAACCATGTTTTTCAGTAACCTTCTTAAAATATCATTAGATGAGAAAAAATATGGTGGCTTCATTTTTTGTTTTGTTTATGGATTTAACCAGTGCTATTTATATAGTAAATAAGCTAGACTCATTTGACCCTAGATACATTGTATGAAAGTTTGAAATCTTTTGACAGAATTTGAGCAGAGTAAAGGCATCTCAAAATTGTTTTCATCTTGAAAAAAGAATACAGTTTTTGATGTTCTATTTGATTAGGATTCTGAAATATAAATTTGATTGTATTTATCACTTTTTGGATGCAGTTTTTAATTTAATACTTTGACTCTTAATTTGTTTATGACTTTGAATGTCAGACTGTTAGTGAATAGTTTACACTGGAGCTGAATATTAATTTTGTTTTTGTTTTTGTTTCAGTTGGTGCCTGATTCAGAAGTCGAGGAAAAGCTGACAGTATATTTCAATATTCCTCCAGGCTGAGATAACAGACAAAATATTCCTGCCCATTTCTAACAACCGCTTGTTCATGAATAGTTTGGGACAAAGTCTAAGTAATTATGTACATGATTTCCTATCATCACAATTGTACGCAAGAGAGGCCATCCATAAATTACCTACACTTGATTTTGGCACATTTTTACCACCTCCCCTATGTACACCTCGCTTCAAACCCCCTCCCAGTATGAGAGTATAACCATTAAAGTTTTAAGTCTCATATAAGAAGGTGTAGCAAAGAAAACTATTTGCAAAAATGTTGAAGATTTTTTTTCACTCACTGACTACCGTTCGTGCCACAGTGGCACGAATTTCTGCTTTACGTCTCACTACCATTCGTGCCAATGTGGCATGAACAAGATTATGAATTTTTTACGATCTTAGGGGGACCGCTGAGTTGATTCTGATAGTCAAAAACGGATGTGCGATTATTTCCCTTCGATTTTTTTGAGTTTCGTTTAGTTATCTTTTCCCTTCGATTTTCATGAATGGAATACCACTATAGATGCATCGATGGATGCTTTAAAAAATATCACACTAAAGAACACTATTGGCAGTCATGTGAGTAGAAATTCTTGTTCCTGTCTTTTTTGCATGCTTCTTATGTTATGTCTGTTGAGTTTCTGTTTGTCATTTTCAGTGAAAAACATGTTTGTTGGTCTAAGACTGAAGGATATGCCTTAGTGATCAAATATTTTTTTTGCTGAAAATTTGAACCATTTTTGAAAATGTACAAAAAATAAACAAAAAAAGACAACACAAATCTGTTTTGTTTTTTTTACATAGAGTTCATTATCTTCTTTCTCATTTCTGAAAATATCAAGTTTCTATTCTTAATTAGTTTTGTAGCTATGATTTTTTGAAATTGCCCCCAAAATGGCGGTCTCAGGGGCCAGTAAAAAAAAAAAACAGCGGTAGTGAGTGAGTTAACCTTAGAAGTAACTTTTTTCATATTGTTGGAGAAAAGCGTTCTTTTGTAATTACCGTTATTTTGTTTTCTCTCATTAACATTGCCAGTTAACCTGTACTGACGATTCAGTATTTACTCTGTAAATTTTAGAAATGCATGGACAATCAAGAGTCTTTCATTATAACTGTACAGTGATAGTGATGCACTTTTGCATTATTGTTAAATGTTTGATTAGTAACTGGACAAGGTGAAAACACTGATTTCACTCACAAATGATAACAACCAAACAACAATGTTAAAATAAGATGTCAAATAAATGGTGACTTGAGCATAAAAATTTAATTATCACAAGTAACAATGTACAAAATGGTACAACTGATTTTATTTAATTTTATGCATGTACGAAATATAATGAACACAAGTACCATTGTTGTGTAATAAATTACGAAATTCTTAATGATAATGCAGAATTTGGAGATTCTTATTTCAGTAAGAATGAATGAATGTATGATTGAATGAATGGATGAATAAATGATTAAATGAATGAATTAATGGACGGATGGGTGAATAATTGAATGAATGAATGATTGATTGAATGGATGAACATAATCAGCCAGTCAACCAAGCAATCAGAGAACAATTAGTGGAGGTATGAAAGACTTTTATGGCGAGAGTTAAGTTGCTGCATTTCTGTGGAAACATTTTGTGGATTGAAAAATTTCTCACAATTCTTCACAACTATACTCTCAATGTCCTACATGTAGACATTGTACTTCTATCATTAGGATAGACAGTTTTCTTCTTAAGTACATTTTGCACTTCACTGCAATTCTGTTTAGAACCACACATGACTGCCTCCATTCAGGCACACTGTTCGATTTTGCTGTGGGTCCAATATTAATCTCTCTCTTAATTCTTATTTTCATATCCCTTTCTGTATTACGTGTATTTGGTGAGTATTAGATTCTACTATGAATAGCAACTTGGGCACAAAAATATAGTTATCACAAGTAACAGTGTAAAAAATGGCACAACTATTTTCATTCAATGTCATGTATAAAATATAATGAACATAAGTAATAAATGAATAAATTATGAAATTCTTAATGCAGAATTTGGAGAACCTTATTTCAGTGAGATTAAGTAAGGGGCCACGTTGGTTGAGAGACAAGGTGCTCACCTCTCATGCCAAAGGTACCAGGTTCGATTCGCTGTTGGTGCAGGCATGTTGGAATTTTGGGATTTTTCTCCTATTTTCCTGTCCCTGATCCTATGGTAGTTAGGATTGAGCACATCTAGTCTTCTCGGACAAGGACAAAAAACCTGAAAGGCCCATGTGCACATTGCTCGCATGTTAAACATACCTTGGCAACTGGAAATTGAGAAGAGCAGGTCGAATAGGTCGCTACGCTGGCAAAATCTTTTTTAAAAAATCAAACAACACCCTACCATTCCCCCCCCACCCCCCCCCCCCGATGCAATGGCAATGTGTCTGCTCCAGGTGTCTCTGGGCTGTAACGTCTAAGGCTACAAACATCTGATGCATGCACCTGTAGCACCCATAAACATGTATGTACACAGTCTTTCGAAAATAACTTGATACATTTCAAAAGTGCATAACTTTGAAACTGCATCACCCATTGTATTGAAATTTTCACATCTTGTTGAGAACACTAGGGCTTTTTACGAATTTTACTCGCTTCCACCTAGGGTCCTTTGGTCGTTTTAGGCTCACTGGGTCTTGTGATTTTCATTTTTCCATTCTATTAGCCTTAAAACTGGATTTTAAAAAAAACAAAAAAAAACACACTCGGAAAGGTTGACTCAACTTCTTTAATTTAGCGTGATTAAATCAGCACTTTTCATTATGATAACCAAGCCGCGACTGAACCAAAATGAAATGAATCAGATTATTGGACAATCAAGCTCAATCCTTATTCCATGGGAGCAATAACTCATCCATAAACGTTTCAATAGCTCTGGGGTGAACCAACGGGCACCCTCCTTATTATAATAAGGCAATCGAACATGGTCATGGTACAACGTTCAATTGCACTTTAATGTCGGTTCCCTGTTGCTGTTGTAACTAGGAAGTTTCATATCAGCAGACAGACGGTATACGATACAAGAAACCGTCTGGCAGCAACTGGGACCGTAAAAGATTGTCAAAGACCAGGCAGATCAAGAGTGACAACTCGCAGACAGGATGTATTTATTCGCACTCGACATTATTTTAAGAAATTGCTTCAAAACAGCTCAAAAGACAACAAGATGAACAAAATGCAATGGCAAATGCTCAACCAGTGTCAGTAAACACTGTTCAATCATAGGACTGATCTACACTGACACACTCATTACTTGACTTGTGACATTTGATTATGAACCCCCGTCAACTGTGAGTACCACAATAAATTAACGTGTGTCCAAACTTTTGATTCAGATTCTTTTTCATATTGAACAATTTATCATTTCTGGCATTTTCATATCGATCTATCCAACTTGTTATAATTAATAACCGAGATTTAGGTAAAAACAAGGGTGTCAAGTGATTTTTGAAGGATTGTAGAAATGTATACATGTACTATGTCATGAGCATTGATGGCAATGGTGCGGCGATCGAAGACTAACATTGAGAATAATTATCTTTGGCATTTTTTGTTTTGTTGTTTGCTTTGCCTCATCAAAAAATATTATATCATTTTTCACTAAACATAAATCCCCACTACCCAAATGCAGAAATTGAAGAAACAGATCTTGGTAACTTTACTGTGGCTTTTTCATACTCTTTTAACATAGACCAAGAAAATCCTCTTTCATCCATGTGTGTAATACCAGTGTATCAGTCAATTGCTGTAGCATCATTTTCTTCAAAGACTTCCACTGTTCCTGAAGTATGCATGGATTAAATTCATGATAAATATGAAATATGTAGGGGCTTACAAAGAGAGATTAAATTTAAACTCTCAAGCCTCCTCCCATAAGAACCACAAGGACCCAAAAGTAGAGACCTGTTCCTGTTAATAAAATCCTAATATCACATTCCTTAAGGGTCCAGGAATTGGCAGATCATAGACATTTCCCATGTGCAGCCTACAACATCTCCATACAGTATAAGCACAGCACCGCTGCAATAGCCAGGGTTCTTTTAAGCCTTCCTCAAATTCAAAGATAATTTTTGGAAACATTTCAGACCCTTGTAAATGTGTTGATTCCAAGGTTTCAAGTTTGTCTGACTCTTTAGCTAACTTTCTCAACGAGTCAAGACCATCTTTAAATTCAGCATAGGCCAGTGAAAGAGACTTCTGTGACATGAACTTCTTGATGTATTGAAAAATCTTCAGATCTTTTTCAGTGAAAAACTTATCCATTTGAGACTGAGGCACTAACAGATTCACTGACCACAGAGAAAATGGCAGAATGTTCAGAGCATAGTGAAGGATACAAGAGTTCCCTGGTAGTGGAATACACCAGCTTCCTCTTTTGTCTGCATCAACTCCATAGTTTAAAATAAGATGCAATATCTTAAAACTGATAGGACACTGGGGTCTGGTGGTAGTCATTAAGTGTAAAGCTGTTCCATAGTAATAAAATCCTGATCCTGAGATAAATTCATGGGTAATGGGGCTGAACTTTGAAGCCACACTCAAATCTGCGCCATGTCTCAATAAAAGATCAATACATTTACACACATAATTATCTACTGGTTCAATAACTGCAGGATCTTCTCTAGCATTGAATTTCAGAAGAGGCAAATTAGAGAGGAGGCAGTTTATGGCAGAGGAATAAGGCCCTCTCCCAAATGCTGTATTTAGTTCTGAATCCTGGAGTTTATCCTCTATCAGAATTTCATCAACGTTTGGGTCAGCACCAGCTTTGAGGAGAAGGAGAAGGCAAGAAATGAGGGAGGGGCTACATTCTGCCAAGGTGGTTCCTGCAGTATTGTGATGGAGAAGGCTGTGTAAAGGGAAAGTTCTTGAAGGTCTCAATGCATTCACATTTTGATTGTGCCTAATTAAAACTGACGTTATCTCCACCATTGCTTCATACTGAATCAGCGTCAAACAGCTACTATAAGAATAAAGAACATGAAATAAATTCATGCCCTGAAATGCTTTCTTCACCTCTGAACCTCCACCTTCACGCAGCACAACATCAACGCATTCAGGGGCTAACATTCTCAATGCACACTCAAGGGCTTCTTTCTTGTCAGAATGGTCTTTTAGTAATAATCGCAATGCATTGGGTGAGTTCACTTTGCAAGCCAGAGACAAATACATGGATGTAGAAGGATTGTGTGGCCGCCTATAATTCATTCTGCTGGGTCTCTGAACTTGCCAAAAATCTAATAGAAGCACGACACAACCCGTATGACCAAACAAGGCAGCAATGTCAATGGGTGAGTGCTGTTTCTTCTTATCTGCATCTTCCAAGCTGGGAACAAAAGTTTTGATTTTTGTTCTGATAGTCTTCTCAAAAATGTCCCAGTCGAGGAGAACTGGATCATTCTGGAATTTCAGTTCCTGAATAACAGATGAAATAAAAGATCTAAGACCCATGCACGCTACAAGGTGTAAGTATGGCCATGTAGCTGGTTCATATGGAGATTTGAAGTGACCTCGGCTCAGCAATAATAAAAGCGCCGAGATGTTGTTATGCAGTATACAATAATGTACAAGATCCAACAAATTTTCATCTTGCCATGACGTTATCGTACCCACTGAACATTTATTCAGTCTGGACTTCAACTCAGGTGCATCGAGGTGCTGTTCGATTGCTTCTACAATGGACAAAATTTTGCTCTCCTCCTGAGACGTCATTGCTTTTTTAGTTGAAAACAATTGGGTCTCAGCCTCAGCTGTCGAGAAATAGCTGGGGTACCGGGTAAGCCTATTGTGAGGAGGCCTGAACGGCTGAAGGGCAAATGTTGAAACACCTCGATGATTTCTCAAAGTATGTTCACCATATCTCTTCTTCTTCTTCTTTCATAGTTGGCACGTCTAGAAGACGATTCCCCCAACTGCATCTGTCAGTTCTTTCCCCATCTCACGGCACCAGCTTCACTCTGTAGAATCTAGATCTAATCTAAATCTAGATCTTTTACTGCCAAAAATATTTTACCAAAGAGAAATCACACAAGATCTCGATTAGATCTGGACTCTAGATCTAGATCTAGATCGAATTCCCAGCAAACGTCTTTCACAAGTGTTTACAATGTTGTTATGCTGATAATATAAAATTCTAGCTGGAAAAGGTGAAACAATAATGACAAGAAAACAGGAAAGAAAATCGAAATAATAATATGACAATATTTAGTAATTTGTTATTGTTGCAGCTTTAATACTTTATCCAGTTTTGAGCAGTACTTTAAATAATTGGAAATAAAGGCAGTACAAAATATAATCCTTTTTACTTTGAATAATAATTATTATCGCAGTGAATTAGTTAATAGTACATAGGCTTACTGGTTGCACCTGGTCGTAAGTGCCCGGTTAGCTCAGTCGGTAGAGCATCAGACTTTTAATCTGAGGGTCAAGGGTTCGAGTCCCTTATCGGGCGCAATTTTTTTTTTTCACAATTGATTCAATAGACATAACTATGAAATGCAATTAACTAAGTCAAATGAAAAAAAAAGGCAAAAAATTGGACCACTCTAGCTCTAGACAAAGTTTCAGTAGCTACAATCACAGGCCAAAACCACCGCAGTTTCAGTGTTTCCCCCCCACAAGATAATATTTTTATTATCTTGCACAGGTCTCTGCATGGCTCCAATTCCAAACTAGCGATTCTGAGTTCGGGGGGAGGGACAACACGAAGGAAAGAGCCATGGGGTGGGGGTTGGGGTTGGGAGCGAAACTGATGAAAGGGGGCGACAAGGCGTCAAAACTTGAATGGGGAACCATCTGGGGTGAAATTTATTTCAGATACAGCTTTTGCACCACACCTTCTGTTCATTTTAGTCTCATATCCATTATTAATTGTTATCACATGTTTTACTAGTGTGCTTCATCTGTCCATAAGATGCTGTTCAAACTCCTTGACCATTCAGTATTACCAGCGGGTGATAGCAGTTTACCCAGCTTAGCTTGCCGCATCTCCCCATTACCAGAAGCCTGTGGATAATCCGTATTAATAATAGGCTATATTTACATCATTCTGCATTACAATGATTGTTTCGTAGTCCTGGACAGTAGCTACACAATCTAATCTTGATTATAGGCAGAGATTCAAACAGTGGTAAACCTAGTAATATACTGTCAGAAACTGCCGGCCAACATCACAACCAGGGGAATCACTAGTCGAGTTCAGGTCGTTCACTAGTGTATATAATCTATGGTCCAGGTCTAGGGACAGAGACTACCTTTGCAGGGCCGTCTCAACACATTGGCACATTGGACAGTTGCCAAGGGGCCCCAATAAGTTAGGAGGCCCCATGCAAGCAAATTTCTGGGTAGTTGCGTGGGAGGAGGACCGCAGCCTAATTAATTGCTTTGCCCAGGGGCCCATAATGATGTTAAGACGGCCCTGTTTAGGGCCGACATCTGTAACAACCTCACCCTCTTCCACTCCTCCTCCTCCCGATAGCTCTCTTCTTTCAAAAAGTGACGAGATCAAAATACATGTACGATAACAATCATTAAGAAAATTCGAGCATGATATAACCATCACGTAATATGTTTATATTATTACTGCTGGCGTTTGATTCATAATTATACAAGGCTGGCGTGAATTAGATATTGGGCCTAATATGTTTTTACCAAAAATACTGTAGACAGTTTTACTAGGTCTATATCTAGTATTTTGTTGGTTCGTTTCCGGTCCAGAAAGACTGGACCACAGAGGCTGGAATCGTAGAAAGGCCTGGCCTGAGCGGTCTAAGACACAGAAACCATTAGTAGACCTATATGTCATGCAATTAGGTGAAAGCATTATTCTCATTAATTTCTCTAATTTGACATTAAATTACGGCACAGGGGCTAAGGAAGACCATTCTAGAGCCTAGGAGCACCCATAACCTGGAGCTTATACCCCACCTCTGTTACTGCCCCCCCCCCACACACACACCTGGGACAGATCCTGAGCTGCTGGGTCAGTGCCATAGATAAATAATATATCCCTAGTCTGTGGTTAGTGCTGGTTCTGGCAAAATTTAGTCATTGGGACACAAAGGTCCCTCAGGAGAAGGGGTCTGTGTAACATTTACACATTACTCTTCCCTCCGTCCCTTTATCTTTTACAATCGTAGTCCTATCTTACGCCGCTCCCCCCCCCCCCACCCTCCTGTCTTTGTCAACTTGTTCTCCATTCAGTGCTCGAATGCGTTTATCCCATCCAAAAATATTATTGCACTGACGAGAGCTGCTACAGAAATCTTGCACGACTAGCCTGTTGGGTCTGTCAGTTATATCGCAGCTATACCAAAGTCGCCATTCTAATAGGCGGATCATCAGGCAGGTGGTTGGACTACAGAATTATGGTGCCTCTGCAAGGTATAGCTTGCAGATTATATGAATACATAAAATGGATAACTTGGAACCATAATTGCTCGAGCCAGAGGGTCAATCTGCGTGTGCAATGCAATAAATCCAACCACGTGTCTTACTTGTCGGGAGTAATATATTTCGGGGGTGGGGGAAGGGGGTAAAGTCAATTAAAGAGTTTGACTCGCCTCTTTGTCTGCAATGAAGTGATCTTTCATGGCTCATAACACAACACAGTATTTTCTCTGTTTGGCTTTGTAATTACACTAGGTTTCCCTAACATCGTCCTTTGAGTTTAATTTTAATGAAGTCAGCCGTCCGACGATAAATTAATCTGTCTTGTATGTAAATTATTTCATTGTGGTAGTCACATAATTACCCTGGCCGTGGCAGTGCCATAAAACGAATGCACCAAGTGACCGCCGAAACAGCAATACCAACATCACCAACAATAGCACTACAGCGGAAATTTATTCGTTTATTTATTTCGCATGTGATCAAGCAGGATGGCTTACATTTAGCTCAAACAATGTAAAATTCCTCTCTGTCGTTGGACCTGCAGTACAAAATACATCTTTATCATAAATACTAAGAGATTTTTTTAATACCATTACTTTGACCTCGCAATATCTCGTTCCTTCACTTTTCTACTGTCAAATTCAGTTAGCAAAATATCGGTGGCAGTCTCACAGCTACTTCTGGGAGTAAGTGCATTTGCGCAACATGGGAGAGAGGGAGAGAGAAAGGGGGGGGGGAGTTTTGTTACTTCATATATTTCATTGCAATGCGCCTTAGGTCCACTATGAATGTACTACATTATTAATATTATTATTATGTGTGTACTACTTCCAACCAGCCCATTTTCTTGTCTTAACTGCTCTATCACCAGTTTTAAGCTTCATATTATATTCAGTACATTCGTGTACAGCATGACAATGTCTAGGCACAAACAAAGCCGTTAAGTTGCAGTTATGTAAAAGTTATGAGTTATAATTGGAACCCATAGGCATTAGCTGATACGGCTGTGTGAAATGATAACGTTTACCATGTGGAAAGTCTGTGGAACTTTAAACAGGTGCTGCTCCGTATCTCCGCGACGGAAAGATAAGTCGCGTTTACAAGCCTAGAGTTCAGGCCGTGTGATATTTAAAGTCTGGTGGTATTCACGGTGGGGCGTGCAGGTTTAATTTTTCTGCTCTTTTACACCTGCCTTTTGCCCAATTTATTTGCAGCTTCCACAGAAGAATAATTTTCATCAGACCCATTTTAAGTTCAAGATTGCTAGGCTATCTGAAGTAGCCTAGCTGACACCGACAGCTTACAGAATTGGATAATCTGATCAGGAAGAGTTGTATACCTTCCATCAACAAAGGTGGCGCTATTGTTTACAATGGCTGTGTGAGGAAGAATCTCATTCTTGTTTATTGAACCAAGATGTACCGATTATTTCGCCAATTTCGAGCCTGTGATTGATATGAATGGTTCAGAGGAGAATTATGGAGTCATCAAACGTGAATTCTTCACGTTTGAACGAAAGTCCAGAGCCAGTAAATGACGTACCAGAGCCAAATGGAAAGATGACTGCTGGTGGAGCGGAAGACAGTAATGACGATGACAATGATAAAGACATCAGTGTCACCGGATCGTCATCGGCAGTTGTCGACCGGCATTCTCCAGATGAAACCAATGATGAAATATCCAAAGCCAAGACACCAGATGCTTCTACTGAGGTAACAGTAAGTGGGAAATCTGAAGACCAAGAATCTTGTCCGTCATTCTTTTCAAATGGACCCGTTTTCCCAGCACGACATAGAGATTTGCAACTGACTCAGTCAGGAATAGATCTTAGTGCATCATCGAATCATAATAATGACAATGTCGTATGTGAATCTAGCAGTGCTACAAAGAAGGCAATATTGTCATTTATTGATACTGCTGAGGGTGACAGCTCAACAAAAAAAGTTGAATCCTTGAAACGGCCGTCATCTGTACTTTCCTCGTGCCAAGAACCTGCTGATTTTTTGACAGGCAGTAGTGTCACAAACCCTAGTAACCTGGAAAATTTCATTAAGGGAACTTCTGCTGCTATTAGTGGAGATGGAGAGGCTGAATCTCTTGCCCCTTTGAATGCTTCATTTTTTAACTGCCAGTATCAGACACCAAGCTGGATTGATGACCCTCTAATTGGGGTGCCACCTAGTGCCATGGAAAACAAGAATACACACCGAAAAACTGGTGCAGATATGAGAATTTTAACTGCCTATATGAGGTCTTTAAATGAAATGAGATTACCAGAGGCAATTCCACCTACTGAACTTGATAAATACTTGTCATCCTTTTTCTTGGTGGTTCGCAAAGCTGATGGAAGTGAATATGAACCATGCAGCTTGAGGGCAATGCTTGCGAGTATAGAACGGTACTTGCGCTTTAAGAACTACCCACTATCACTGACCAGGGACTCAGCATTCTCGAACATGAGGAATGTGCTTAAATTAAAACAACAGACATTGCGTTCTATTGGAAAGGGACAAAAGACACCAAGTGAAGTATCCCCATCATCATTAGCCAGGGAAGGAAAAATTGCCCACCTTTTTAAATCTCAGGAAATGGGGCCATATACACCAAGTTCTGTGGTTTTTACATTATGCTTTTATTTTTGCATGTACTTAAGGCTTCGCAAGTCAACAGAAAATAAGAAACTTTTGTGGGGTGACATTGTTCTTTGTAAAGATGACAGTGGCAGGGAATTTCTCACATTTTCTAGTCAGATGTTGAGGCGATCACAGGGCTCATCCAAGATGAATTTAAGACAACGAAGTTATAGAGTGTGGGCAGATCCCAGTTGTCCTGAAAAGGATCCAGTTACCATTTATAAATTCTACGCACAAAAGCGCCCGGCATCTATGAACACCAACTTTGCCCCATTTTATCTTGGAATCAATGTTTTATACCCTACGCAAGGCCAGTTATGGTACAGACCTGCTGCTATGGGAATCAACAAACTGAATGAAATGGTACGGCAAATCAGGGATATTACTGGTGTACGCAGCACATCAGACTTTCATAGTGAAGTTAACTTGGGAGATTCTAAACAAGTCTCAGAAGTTGATGCTAGTGTTGGAGATGACCAAAGCCCCTCAAACAATTTCCTTGACCAACAAGATGGAGAAACAGAAATAAAGTCAGAGGTATTGGATGATGGAGAGGAAGACGAAACAAATTCAAATTTAGCTATTGATTTTAGTCAGGAGCAGCATGGACCACCTCTAGATTGCTCCCAGCATAATGAGTTGACTGCAGCAACCCAGCATAGTAGTATGACAGCCCAAAGGAACACAGTCCCGACTCCAAATTCAGACGGAGAGAATAGCAATGATAGTTATTCCCACCAGTCATTCCCAGTCAATATCAATGGTGAAGCCAGTCAGGAGATGAAAAATGGTGCAGATCCTGACCAGGAGATCAGTCTAACCAAAGGCAGCAGTCCAGACTCCCCACTCAACTGTTCCACTAAAGACAGGATAAATTATCGCAATTCTGACAGTTTCCGCAGCCTTTATTCAGGTAAGATACATTGACAAAATGCATGGGTGCCAGACCTCCGGTATATACCGGATTTCCGGTTTCGTTATGTATCAAAAAAAAAAAATTATGGTTTCGCGATGTGAAGAATTGAAAAACAAAAAAGAACAAAAACCTGGTTAGTCAAAACAAAAAAGTACAAGCATGCGTTCAAGATATCGGCCTGTAATTTTCGCCTATTTTTAGCATCTACATTGTTCGAAGACGTATCGTCAGCACAGGGCTTCCGTCGTGTTCTGGCTGATTCGCAGTTTTAGATCAGGTGCTTCACGTATGCACCAGCAGCTCTTCATTGCGCTGACAATAACGCGAACTCGAAAGTGAGCGAAGGATCAAAGGGTCACGTATTGTGTCCGGTCAAGACCCGCTTATTCCGCGTATCGTTTGAGTGGATGTAATCTATCATGTGTTGCTCTGACTTCGCCTCGTGTATCAGGCCTATGACAGAATTAATGCATTATACGCCTGCAGTGGTAGATCTACGAACGTTAATTATCGATTGACGATGGATGCTTTCGTTTGGAATACCCGGTTGCTTGGATCCTCGTGTACTGTGAAAGTGTTGTGCGGACTGATTTGATGTGTTAATAATACTACTGTTACGCAAAAACCTAGAATCTAGATCAAGGTGGAGCATGCCCCCTAGATCTGTACCGATACGCATTGTATTGTACGGCTAGCCCACTAATACTCATTGTACTAGATCAGGGGTCGCCAAACTTTTTTCACAGAGGGCTGGCTAACTGACAGACTTACAAGCGCGGGCCGCATTCCCAATTGTCCATCCCGTAGCTCTAGATATCCCTGGTTTTATCAAACAAAATCAAGTACAATGTACCATGGCGGGCCGGATGAACTGACGGATCCGGCCCGTGGGCCGTAGTTTGGTGACCCCTGTACTACTAGTAGTACTAGATCAACCCGATGACGGAGGCTTTAGTTTACAAAGGCCTCCCAATTGTTCTACTTTTTAGTTTTCCGGCATCAATATCATTGGCATAGCCGGATTTCACTTCATTCAGTCCAATTAACAGTACTTATATCAAGCGTGAGTGACGCTTCTATTATAACTGCAGGGGCCGTAAGCAGTGCGAGTCAAGCAACGGCATACTGCTAACGCCTTGTTTTCATGTGTACAGAAACGAAAACGTCAAACCTCCATTAAGTACCTGTACATGTAGTTTTCTGTTTCACTACTTGATGGGTTATTGACATTTCCGTTGCAGTTTCCATTTCCGTACAAAGGAAAACCCAGCTTAGCGGTGTTGAATTGAAAGGGAGACAACGGGATCTATTTTGTTGGCTCAAGAGAGACAAATATATATATATAATATACATTAATAAACATGCACAAAGCAGTAGTTACTTTTATTGTCCGTTGGGTGTTTGTGATAGGTTTTACAAATTTATTGGAGAAATTTTTCCCACATTCAAAATTAAGTAGGAAATAATATTCATCTTACAGAACAAGAACTGCTGCAGTCATACACATTTTACACGAATAAGGAAAGTTATAGGTGTGCACAAATACTTAGTAACCGTGGTACATTATTGTGACATGTGAGTGATAGTGATATGAAAATTGCCTATGCGATCTAGGTCAGCGATCTGCCAGCGACTTCAGGTTTGGCTGATTTGGTCAAAGTGATTTTCAGGTTTCAGACGGCTCCGTTGCTGGCACCCATGAAAATGTACACATTGATACCAAATGGACCATAATAATAGCATAGCCAACTCCCAGCCGAGCAGGCATCTCACTGCTTCCTCCAATGCTTAGCAATGGGATTTGAAGCAGACAGCACATATAAAAAATTACATCCATCCATAAAATATTTATTCTTGCACTTTTGACCAAAGCTTTACTGATGGCTAATGTTGGATTTTGTGGGGTCACTGCTTATTTTGTTATAGTCCTATCTTCCCTCCAGCCAGAGATGTCATGTATGATACATAGTTTACTTAATAAAAAGTTAATACATAGTTTACTTAAAAAGCGCTTGAAGTAAGGGGGATAAAGAGACAATATAAACATTACTTCAACTTCATCAGTGGTTTACTCACATTGCGTGTTAAATTTTAAACATGAGACACAGTTTAAATTCAGAAGATAACAGCTAAATTATTTTAACTTTTCTCTTAGTTGTGAATAACCAAGGATACGAAAAGGGCATTTGACGAGTTTGTCAGTGAGTGTGTTGATCCATTTAATATCTGTGGATGGATTTGTTTATACCAGCAGGAAGAAAATAAAGCATTAAATTTAAAAACAGAATTTTATCATTTTAATTAAATCTCAAATATACTATTACCATTAGTGATTAGAATTAGCGTAAGACATACTTGAAGGAAAATTCTTGACGGTATAATTTGTCTTTCAGATTGGAAATTGAGAGGATGATCCATGTTCTTCTGAGTCTAGAATAAGTTTCTACTATTGACTAGCACTGAATTCATTATCTAAATAAATGCATTGAGTGAGACTAGCCTCCCACCCCTCCCCCTATTTTCAGGGGGAAACTTTGCGCAGGATGGGCAGTAGTTGAAGATGGAAATTCTCCTCATGGATGAAATATTTTGTGAAGCTGTAGTTGACATGACATTTATTCTTCATTCTGAGCTATTTTGGTTGCAGGCAGTAGATCTACAGAAGGTCTGAGCTTCAGTGAAGCCAAGCAGCAGCTGTTTGCCATAGTACAGAAGATGGAGACAGCTGACATCAGGGAATTTGATCGCTGGCTGAAAGGTGTCCGGTTTAGTACTGATCCTGCCTCAGGTAAGACTAATTTTAATTTTGAATTTAAATAAATTGTTATGACATAATTTGCCTTTCTCCTGTCAGATTTAGATGTTCATGTACTGGGGGCGATGTACCTTTTTTAGCTCTAATCAGATTTTACCCACAGTGTGTGAAAAGTGAAAGTTGTCTCCACTTCAACTTGGGTGAGGTGCTGACCTTTAAATTTTTTTTGGTGGTCATGAGCCATTACATTTGGAGTACTTGTGATTTTTTAAAATGGTTTTTTCCTTTGGTGGATTTAAACTATTTAAAAAACAAAAGATTGTACTGCTCTCCCCTCTTGGAACTAAGGATCTGATTGGTATCCTAGAGCTTTCTCCTATTGAAGTGAATCTGCTTGCAAAATATTTTTTCTCGTCTTTTAGGCCAGAGGTGGTGGTAACCCAGGAATAAAGATAAGAATTTTATTTGTGTGTGCTACTATTTCAAACGTGGTGCCTTTGATCTCACCTGTGTGGGCACTGCTATTAACAATACATTTGCCAAAATATTTTTAAAAAACACAGAAAATCTGTGGGGCTACAGCAGGATTTTTGATCGTAACCAGATTTGGTAATCCTTTATTTTCATCTCAGGTTTCCTTTGACAGGCTTTGTTCTTTACTGTTTTTGTGCGAAATATTCAGGTTATGGGTGGAACTCACACATTTTGCTTGCCCTCAATTTCAGGTCAGCTAATGTTTAAAGAAGGGGAGGGAGAGCAGCCGATGAGTGTGAAAGCAAGCACCAGTCGAAGTTCTTTAGGTGCTAACATCACCCTCAACATATCCCTGACCCCTCAGGCCTTGCAAGGGGATGGCCCTATTACTGTTACAGCCCAAACTTCCATTCCTCACGAGCAGCAACGAAATACTTCCAGTAGCAGCGGCAACCATAATAACAAAGCCAACTCCCAGCCAAGCAGGCATCTCCCTGCTTCCTCCAAACTCCCTTCCAATTTCCTCCTCAGCTGTATGCCACAACAACTTGTCTCCACATCTGCTGGCCAGTCATCTCCGGACAAACCGCTGGATCTGGCCACAAGTCCGGTAAGTCGAAACGCCAAGTCATCATCATCTGCATCTTTGTCATCTCAGTCATCAAAATCAAACCGATTATCCGGCAGCAATGGCATGTTTCCTGCCCTGACCAGTAGCGGCAGCAATAATACTGGAGGCTCAAGTCCCATGGACTCTCCGCTGGCCAAACGTCTGAGATTGTCAGCCGAGCAGGCAGAGGCGTACACAAGTGCTTCAATCATGGCTAGCCTAAGCTCTGCCAACTTTGTGAGTGAACGACTGCGGCTTCAGCTCATGCAGGCTGGTCTGCGTATGGGTGACTACAATTTGGACACGCCCAGCTTGGGACTGATGGACTTGGCCAACTCGGAAGCACTGCGCTCACAGCTGTTGCAGCACTATGGGATAAAGACGGAACCAAAATAAAACCAATGCCAACTCTCACTTTATCATATCTGCTACCTCTTGTTTCTGTGTACATGCATTTTTTGCTTTGCAATGCTGTTTAATTTATTTATCAATGTGATGTCTTTTTTAAATCTTCAACTTACACTGAATTGTATTATTTGAATGTGGGGTTCAAGGGCCATAAGTACCTTTATTTGTCTGCAACATGATTATATTTTGATGCCGCACACATGGCAGATAGTATATGTGGCTTCCTTTTTTTTTGTAATTTCATTCTGACTAGTGCCCCAATTCAGCTGAATTTCCTCTTGATCATGGTCACATTTTGAATTGTTTTTTTAGAGAAGAAAATAGCCTCTATATTATTTGTGACAAATTGGTGGTTTGATTGATCTCTTATCTTGTGATACCTATGTTTTATTTTGCCATCAGATCTGTATAACCTTTACTGGGAGGATTCCATTCAAAACTTTTTTCAATTATTTCATTTTCATTGAAGGGAAAAGACTTTGTAAGTATACAATATGTTTTGTTTTCCGTGAAGTTTTACAACATTAAAAGACAGAGGTGAGGATTTATCGAGTCACTTTGCTATCATATGGAAATACTGGAGTCAGTATAGATGGACTTAGTAGATTGATATTCATATCGGAGATTGAAGCTAAAGCACTCCAGAGTGAGATCATACCACATGAAATGCCACATGAGGTACCTAAATTTTGAATCATGAAAGAGGAAAGTATTTGTGTTCTTGAGAAACTCCAGATCTGACCATTTCCCTGAAGTTTGAGGTGACGAATCTGTGTAAATTAGTCAGAAGTCATTTTTATATAATGTGTATTTCATTGACTAGGGGCACACTGTAATGGTTTTTGTATTTTATCTCTCGTGTTGGAATTCTAGAGCTGCAAGTGGTATGGAGCATGCACCCAATCTAATCAGCAAACACAGTAGATAATGCATTGATAATGTACTGATGATTACGAGTGTGTTAATTATAATTATTTCATAACAAAATTCTTTGCTTGCCACTCTTTCCCCACCTCACCATCATCCCACCATTTCACAGATTGGCTTTGTGTTGTATTTACAGCCATGTACAATGAGATCACACATAGTTACTGGTGGAGGGATTTTTACCCATTTTCTTCATCTAACTGATTTCAACAGACAACGAAGAGGGTTTTTCTTTTTCCCTTTTGCTATTAAGAAATATATTATCACACCCTATTTTAAATATCGTGAAAGGAGAAAGATATAAACCTGTTAGAAGAGATCTCTGATATTCTGATGTAATTCCTTTTGTTTTATAATCTCATTCTTACAGTTAAGATTCATCGACACTACATGACTAGTTGTAATATTGTACATTTATTATAATGGAGTGTTTGGGTTTTTTTCCTTGTATTATTGTCATCTTTGACACTGGTAGTGATGAATTTTTCTGGTCACTGGATATGTTGAGATATTAAATATATCATTCTGTTTTTTTAGTAGGAAAATCAAAACAGGTCATATGCGTGTAATTTGTGTAAAGATACATGTTGATGTATTTCCAAACCTTGGAGTCAGTCGGGGATGTATTTTCTGCGGGAATGTATTGAGACTCTCAAAAGAGTTTTAGAAAACAGGCAAAAACATTACTTTGTGTAACTAATGCAATGGCTGTTTCATTTTAAAAGTAATTTTCACCCAAATCCATTGTCTTATCTCGGGGAAATTGGATCATTTGAAAGTGATCACCCCCAGTCACTGGATGTACAATCTTCCTGTGGTCCTAGTAGCAGAGATTTAGACTTTACATCTTGAAATTAAAAAAAAATTTGAAAAGTATAAGTTACAGATTGTTAATTCAAAGTCCAATGAATCGTTTCATAATATGAGAATACTTTTTGATGCTGGGGAATATGACATTCAGAAAACCTGGGACTTTCACCTAGAATGTATATTTTGTCACTGATTGTCCAAATTCCACCCAGCAACCAATGTAGGTGAACAGTTTAGGAGTTTGAGATGTTGCAATGTGACAGAATTGAATATCTGTCAAATGCAGACAATGGGAGCTGCTCCTTGAGTTTCACGTTTTTTCTCTAGTCAGTTTTTACCTCTTGTGAGAAAATTTGACTCTTTAACACAAGTGCAATTGTCATTTCTTTACAGGAAGATTGAGATTACTATAGATTGTATTTACCAGTGAATCATATTTGATACTACAACCCTGTCATCTTTTGTTTTCCCATTAACCTCATATGTAATGTATGTCTACTTGTCCAGATGTTTTGTGAATGTATCATAGAGCGTCACCATGACTGTCTTCTATAGACAACCAGGTCTCAAGTGGCCAGATTTACTGCATCTTCTGAAATGCCAAGAACCAAATCAGGAATAGGAACGTTTTCTCATGTTACTTGTATCGGGGAAAGTTTGCCTGATAAATGATCTGTGATATGAAATCACATAAGTTAGTAAGAGACCAGACCTGCCATGGATGTCACTGGACTCACTGACAGTCTGCCTGAAAAATTATCTGAAAATCTGCCGTTGACCACATCTGAAAATGAAAATCCTACCTGATTTATTTGAGACTTTTGTTTGGTGTGTCATGTTGGGTCTTATTTCATTCAACAATGGAGATAACTTTCAGGTGTACATCGAAGCTGATCGTTTTCTTTGGAATGTCTCTTTTGATAAAAGTGCCAATGCAAATTTTGTGTAGAAATTGTTTTCTGTCAACTGTTAATTTCCCCTAAACTCCATGGCAGCTGAGTCAGAGAAATATTTAAGTAGTTTGTGGAAAGTTTCTGTCTCGGTATTGACTGCTGTGAAATAATTCTTTCTCTCACAGCAACAAGTGACAAAACTGAATTGTTATTCTATATTCATCTGGCACATGGTCTGGGTCACCCCAGTACTGCTTTACTCTGTCTCCACATGTGTTGAGAAGTTGCTTGTAAAGTTTTATGGCATAACATGACAAAGTGTTACAACAACTATTTTAACAGATTAAATTCTACTGCCAGAGATGAGATACCTTCTCGATTCTTCTAGGAATGATACACTTTGTTCTGCCACATCATGGTCTTATCTCAGTTTTTGAAAAAATGGGGATGGAATAGACCATTATTTGGGCGACATGTTAGCATGTAGAGAGTAAAGCTCATGACTGATGTGACCTCAAATCCTATAATAACATATTACTCATTAGGTAAAATGGTACTAAATGTTTTTTCTTGTTTTTTTTTTTTTTGCTCCCTGTTTGAAACAGGAATTTCTTTTCCTTCTAATTTCCATTTCCAGTTTGTGCAGGATCTTTTTATTTAAGTCCTTGCGTTATTGTATTTGATCTTGGGCAGCTGTAAGTTGGAGGGGAAGAAATTGTCCATGTTTTTTGTAGTTGGATATTAAATTGGATATTAAATGCATTTTTGAAAATGAAAGGCAATTAATGGAGTCAATATCTACTTTCAGCTGGTTGATATTTGCATGTGTTTATATTTTGATGCCATATTAAATTTTGAGATGCATTTTTGGGGATTGTTGCTGTTTGTCTAAGAGAAATCTCTATGAAAATTGACTTTAACAAAGGAAGGTAATGCACACTTGCCTCTGAAACATGGCTTGTACCTGTAAAACTTTGTTTCGTCCATTGACCATGTGAACTGTACAAAGTATGTTGGGTTATGGGAAACTGACCATATCATTTGGTATTTATTTGTGACATTGTATGTAATCTGTATATACTGTAAAACATGGTTATGGTGTTTGTTGGTTTGATTTTTTAAAGCATTGTTTTAGTTGCTTTTGGTAATTGAAAACACAGAATGTGTGTTTATTACAAAACTTAACAAAGAGCTCTTTTGTTTGGATACATCTATTCTCACTGCAAGTGTGGCTGATAGTGAAGACTTGGTTATGCATTACAGGCTTAGGAACGCACAATTCTCATCGGTTTTTCTTTTGTGGCTGACTTTACCGCAGAAGTAATCATGTTGTTTTATTTTGTCTTCTTGTTTTGCTTGATGACCTCATTATTCCTCTGAAACATTCGCAATCTCAGACGGTCTTTGTTGCTGCTAAGAAAAGATTTCTTATTTTTCTCACTTGTGTTACATATATAACTAGCATACATATCTAACTTAAACAAATTACCAATTTATTTCTTCCACTTTATTTATTGCTATATATAAATATATATATATATATCATTTCAACTAATATATGACTAATGACTGTGAGTGTAGACATTGTTGACAGGGAAATTTGAGACCTGATTTTTCATTTGATTTGGTTTGGTTTTCTTTTATTCTTTGGTTTCTATGCACATATTCAGGTCCATTTTTTCTTTCCAGATAATGCATTTTTTTCTGTGGATTATCAAAGTATTTTGTAGTTCTTGTCTGCCAGTAGTGAATGTACGAAAGGTTCTATTGTCTCATTGTGTTAAATTGACTTATAAATGTCTGTGACAGATTTTTCATGTATGAATCAGATACATTTCCAAAATCCTCAGGTTAGAGCATTTGCTAAGGTATCTGATTTGTTTGACTCTTGAGTAGTTTTCTTGTAGTTACAAAATATGGAATAGGAAACCATTCTGAGGTAACAAACCTTCACTTTGTTCATGTGGAGATGAAAAGTTACAAAAAACTCTAGTCTTGAACTTCTTTTATATCCCAGAAAGCTATCCATTGCTTACTGCTTACACAGTAACATTTTTATTGATTGCATTTGTGAAGTCCAGGTTTTCATGGAAATCTTAATATTAGTCAGTAAACGCATTTGAGTATTGTTCAGGGATCATTTGTGCTGCGTTAAAATGGAGAAGCAGCAGTGAAAAGGCTGGTTTTCTTGAAGATGGTTTGAGGTCATGATGTACATGAAACTTGGTGTGACTTGCAGTTTCCTTCTGGTCTGTACCCCACAGAATTTTAAAACCTAGCTTATTCACTTTTCATCTTCCAAATTTTCCTGACTGTACTGTAGATTCAGGTTTTTTTAAACAGACTAGTTGGCCCACTGACTCAGGGAATACACAGATGTGATTTTTAAAGTCAAGTTCCAATCCCAATGTGTAAAGTGAGGTGCAGAACGAAATTTCCTGTCATACTTTTTATATCGACTCGATGAAAGTACGTCTTTTTTTTTAAGGCTCAAATTGTCAGAACATGTCCTTCTGTTCAACTCAGTTGTGGCTCAAAATCAACTTCAAGACCTTTTAAAATACGCCCGCCCACACCTTTACATCTTTCTATGTGTAATATGATGTTTTGTAGAATGTACGGTTCAGCAGTTTAACAGCCTTTCCTTATTACATTAGAATCCTTACTTTCTTTATAATATCATTGTGAACTTAGCCTCCAAGTAACCAAACTTACCAAAATAAATTCTAAAGGGGCAACTTGAGGTAGTCCAGAGTGAGTTCAAACCAATTAGTGCTACTGGTTTATTAGACAGTTTCTGTAAATGCGAATCAAAATGTCAAGGAAAACACAAAGCCTGGGTGTAAAACTGGGTTGTTTTGCCTGTTGGGGATAGATATAAGTTTGTGACTAAGGGGACAGCACGGTGTGGATTGTTCAGTTAGATCAATGTTGCATATTTTGCCAGCTGTTTGTGGAAAAGGAACAAGTTTATTTTCAAGGCCAACTGGCAACTGGTTGGGTAGGATCTCAAGCATGATAATTTGTCAGAAATGGTAGAAGATGTGGTGAAATTGAATTCTGAAGTTAAAAATGGCGCAAAAAAAAAAAAAGATGAAAGACTGTGTGTTACAAAGATGCATAGAAACAGTAATGAATCAGAAATGTATTTATGGGGAGCTTTACTCTTTTTCGCCATGTGTTAACTTTGACCCAAACCCCTACTCTGAATTATAAACAAAAATGCCTATTATTAAGGAGCAGGATGTAACTCCTCAATCAGCCTTTTCACTTGCCTCCCCTTTGCCGTTTAGTCAGTGATGACCCTTTAGTCAGTTTGAAGATTATGTAGTCACTAATCAAGTCTTACTTGGATTAGTTGTTGTCATGTACATTAAATTTCTTTTTGTCATCCTCTTGGTGTATTTGAATGTTGTTGTAAATGTATTATATTCTATTGCTGTTGAGTCATGCAGATTATTTGCATAGTGGTCTTGACAGAATTTTGTAGTTAGACCATCTACAGTAGTGTTTGCTTGTGTAGGGAGATGAAAAAAATAAGATAGACTGGGTTGCCTTGCCAGGTTTTTGCACCCACATATTGATGATATTATTTATTACATTTGCAATCTTCACCACTGTATCTCTTGATATATCAAAAACATAATATGTTTATAATACTTTTGGTGGGAGATGTCATATATAGGGCTTTGAGATCTGAGATGTTGTGCTGTGTGAACTGTCCCAACGGGAGATAAAAACTGACACTATTTAAGTCTAAGAGTGCAGAGCGAACATGTTTTGGTGACTGATTCAATCTGCAGTTACATATTGCATTATGGAGCTGTTGTTTTAAGAGTTTAAAAGATCCGTGCCAATAGACAGATACACTGTGAAATTTGAAAAAATAAGATTTATGTTTTTGTCAGAAAATAAAAATTTCACCTTATTTTTTTTCAGGGGTAATTAAACAGATTTTCCTTTTTGACATTTTATGCAGCCTGAGAGTAACAAAGTGGTTTAGATGTCTAGGCCTCCCAAAATTATCTTTATGTAAAAAACAACTCTTGTTGTCTCTCCTCCCTTGTGATATGACAGCACGCCACCTCTCCCTTCCTTTTGCATCATTACTTCAGAATTGTTATCTGTGAAAGAGAAACATTTAATTTGCTAACTACTCTAGACCAGTACCAAGGGATGCCCGCCGTCTTACATTGTGTTCAGAAATAGAAATATACTCTCCCGATATTTGGGATCAAGTTTGGTCATAAAAAACCCCTTAGTTACAATCAGTTATCTGCTTTGAAGCACAGACTTGAAAGGATAGTGGTGTAACTGTTACTAGTGTACTGCTGGATTAGCTATGTAAGTATACTGACTTGACTGTGTCTTAAGTTTTACTGTCATTGAGAGCAGTGGTGGCTGTTTTTTTTTGTTTGTTTGGTTTTGTATTTCCTGATGATTGATCAATCAGATGTATCAGGAAATGTTACATTGTATGTTACATTGTGAATATTCCAGTCTGTTGTCTGTGCAAGAGGTATTGTACTGTTTAATGTTTGTTATATATATAGACAAAGTCAGCACTGTTGAAAATTTACCTCACTTGATCTTGTATAAATATATTTATCAATTTACAAAATTTACCAACGATTGTAAAGCCAGTGATCTCTTATTCTTTCATTTTCATTCCTTTCCTACCTCTTTCTCTTATTCTTTTCTCCTTCTCACATTCCCCCTCCCCCCCCATTTTTCTGTTTGATTTCATGAAACCATGATGTACGTGTCTACATATCATACCGATGATCATATTCTAGATCATTGAACTTTTCTGATTCACAAACCATGAAGATATATGATCTTGGTCAGTGTTTGTCTGTCGAGTCATCAAATGTTGGTAGTCTTTACTTTACACAACGAATGCCGAATGTTTTAGTTTTCCAATATATGTGTATGGGACGTGTACAGCTAAACTAATTATGCCCCAGAGGTGACTGTCTCCATGATTCAGTTTATGTTAACTCCTTTTTATATTGAAAGTGAGGTTGCTTTCCCCACAAACAAACGAAACATAACTGAGAACTGTTTGGATTACTGGTAACCTCTAATAAAGTAATATAGGTTGATTTCACTGGTTTGAAAAAGTGCTGTGGATTTGTAAGTTTCTTTAAGTTTAATTTCCATTATCTTGTTTCTCTTTAACCTCTGTATAATGTTGAATCTTATTCCAGTAAAATATCCAGTTCGTTAGTTTCCAGTTTTAAATAGTTGAAAAGTATATTTATTCATTTCAGCTTTGCTTGAGAAAATGAATTAGTTTTAGTAAGTTCATTTAGTAAGCTCAATAAAGGTAGAAGTAGATTTGAATGAAACAGGAAGAATTGGGGATTTTTGGGGCTTGGTTTAGTTAAGATGAGATTGATTTTGCTTCTGTTTTTCACCAAATGAATCTTAGTTGCTCCACGACATAATTTTCTGTATCATTTAACCCTGTTCTGATTGTTTCATGGAAGTGGCTGCTGATGTAGCGGGGAAATCACACGTCAGACCAGATAAGTCAGTGCACAAAATGATTGCCCACAAATTGAGGATGAAAAACTCATGTAAGAAAAATGGTTGGACGTTAAACCTGAATCAGATTAAATATTTAATTCATTCCCCCCCCCCCCCCCCAAATGGGGGGATGTATTTTGTTCTTGAGTTTTTTTCTTTCTGTAATTCGATTTACATATGACTCATTCTCAAAAGGTCGTGCCCATTTTGTTACATTGTACCTATTTTTTAGAATTCATTATTTTTATGTTTTTTTCTTTGGGGAGGTTTAGTAGTGATGTACTGCACCCCATTTTGTACTTTAAAAGATAACTTTGAACGTTGTTTGTGAAATATGGGGTTTGTAACATCAAAAGGTGACCTGTCTAAGACGTCACTGATGACACACTATTACCCCCATTCGTGCCGTGCACATAGCTCCATTTGACTTATAACTTCTTCCTGTCTCTTTCTGATGATGATTCATGTCCTATGAATATCAAATGTATGTTTTTTCACCCAGTTCAGGTCAGATCTAGGTCCATTTATGTGTGTCACCGTGACGTCTCTGACAACCATCAACTGATTTTTCCATTTAAATAGCAATACTTTCCTTGAGCAGTTTCCTTCTGACTGTTTTGTATCAAGTGTATGTAGACCTAATACCTATAGGTGAAACAACACTTATACATTTGTTGTGGCCTAGCTTTAGACATGACCTGTGCCAAGACGTCACGATGACACACATTTTTTATGTTGTCTTGGTAAAGGTTTTGCTTAAAAAACTTTTGCCACAAGAGCCTCAGTTTGTTACTGATGGGCAAAAGGAAGTTCAGGATAGATTTAAAAGCATTTTATTGACCACTTTTTCCAGACAGAACTTTTTTCTCTGTGATGACAAGAAAAAATATGAACAAAATTGTCACACTCAAAGATTTATTATTCATGCACAGCACTGACTGCACAAATGCAATAACAAAGAGCCATCGTATCAACTGAAACAAGAGTATAAACAAAGTAAGCTTCTAACATTGAAAAATTGACACCAGTATAATCCAGTAATAAACTAATACGACTGAGTATCACAGTGAAGCAACATAAATCCAATGCCCCACTCTTTTTGGTCAGTTTCATAGCTTCCTGTACTTATAGAGGTTCTATGATCTTCACACCAGTAATTTAAAATATATTATTATAAAAATATTTATTATCCAAGGTTTCAGTTCATAAATGAAAACTGAATAGAAACCAAATAAATAAATTTAAAAAAAAATCAGACTCAACATTAACAAAATTAATTGTGCCAGTTATCAAATTTGGTATTTGAATCATGCTGCAGTGTGAAGCCTAGTTTTATTTCTTCTGGTGAGCCTTCTGTTCATCAATTTGATGCTGTTGTTATTGTTCTTTGTATCATCTTGAAGTTTGTCTTCTGTATACATGAGAATCTGCCTTCAGCCTTGCTGAACACTTTCATAATCATCTTACTTTTCTTGTCAAATGGAGGTGACTTTCTATCTAGGGATGTGGAACTTTTTTGAGGTACCTGGAGAAGAACTATGCATGACTTTGAAATGACTAGGGCGTACCAAGAATCCAACAGAAATTTTAAAACATAAAAGAATCAACAAGAAATTTATAATTTTCAGGTTACACTTTGATTTTCTGTCTTTTCATAAGATTGACTGGCCACTTAACTAGTATCATTTCCTGAAATTTTTTTTTTTCATTTTCAACTTTAGAAAAAGGGGGTAAAATGCATGAAGTGAGGGGTGAGCAGGTCCTGAAATTCCAATCTGTTATAAGTCTGCTGGGACATAATTAACACCATTGTAAACTGACATTACAAAATTACATGTACAATATTAGCAATATAAGTCTCTTGAGATTACCACTTACTGGAATACATCATACGTAAGATGTACCATACTTAAAAGATGAATTTCTTGAAAACATAGGCGTGCAAAAAAAACCATTAAGATTCTGAAATGCCACTATGATGACAGTGTCAGTTGTCATAATTTTTAAAAAAAAAGAAGAAGAAGGCAGTTACACATACTGTAGCACTTTCTTTAAATCCGTGCTCAATCAAAGCTAAATCTGCCAAAAATAACTCAGTTACACAAAGAAACGTAGCATTATCTATTATGTATACAATTCACTGCTTCTTATTTTAATATAACAGTTTTTAGAAACATGCATTCAAATAAGTTACTATGACACACACTAAAAACTGAACTGTAAAAGAAAAAGAAGTTTATTCCCATACTAAAAGAAATTTCTGCCTTTCTGAGAACTTTCTCACCCATGTTATCCATACTCACGTTTCCAAAATCTGCTTTGATTATATTCAAACAATGCATTAAAATGGCAAGAAATCTGAGACGTCACAATAGCCCTGCCATTGGCAGTCACATGGATGAGTGTGACGTCTCAGCAAAAATCTGCTTTGCAGTAGGTCTAACTCTCTGACTGGGCTCAAACCTCCATCTTTTTATTCTAAAAAGTCATTTCCTGCATCTAAATCTAGCTCGGTTTATCACAAATAATAGATAGATTAAAAGTTGATGGTAATTATAGCTAGGATGTCACAATGACGGACTACCCGTCAGTCACATAGATTCGTGTGACGTCTTGGTAGTTATCTGCCTAGCATGTAAGTATAATTCGGTGTCTGGGCTAAAAACCTTTGTCATTTTATCTAAAAACTCATTTCATGCATAAACTATCACGCCATATATCACAAAAATGAATGGATTTAAAGTTATACAATAATTGTGGCGAAGACGTCACAGTGACATAGGTCTAATGTTGGTCATACTTACCCATTCGAATCAATAGAGCTGCAAAATTGGCAAACTGTCGCAAATTGCGTCATAGTTCAGTGTCGAGTTAGACAATCTTACTTTCTGGCCTCGCAAAGTCGCCCTAGACAGCTTTGATGACGCTAACAGCGCTCGTGAACGGCCCAAGACGTCACATTGCACCGAGACGTCACATAAGCACCAGTGATGACACACAACTTCTATGCTCGGAACCACGCCAATGCACTCGAACTTTCGAAATCCGACTTCCGTTTCTTGGCGGAAGTAACTAAATGTTACTGTAAAAAGTTGAATGACACCGAAACAAAATTTGCGAATAGATGATATCGTCACAGCCCGAGACGTCAGAGAATGACCGACAACGAGGCTGTTGATTTCGTTTGCTTTTATTTCACTGAAGCTAAAATCCCATCACTGAAAGTCTAATAGAAAATAAACCCCGAGATATCAAAGAAAGCCCCAGTGCACCTCACACTCACTGAAACGTCAGCGTTTTCCCGCTAGATCTATCATTTTCTAGGTGTTGTGATGACTGACACTGTGACGTCTCAAATCAAATTTTATACCCCCCACTAGGACAAAATAATTCAACTCAATATGTAAACAAATAGCTGAATCTTGAAAATTAAACATCCCCTCATCTTAAACATCAATAATTTTAACTTATTAGCTCATACTTTTTTAATGTTTTGACCACGTAGGATAGCCCACCTGCAATGTAACAAATTATAAGGCAAAAATAGTACCAAATTCTCACTTTTTAATTCATTTTCTTCAGTTTGAGGTGTTTGTGGCAGCTGAGGTTATGAAATCTATCTCTTTAACCTGTCTGCTACGCATTGCACTATGAGTGGAAGTAAATGCTTTCAGCTGAGCTGAGAAAAAACCAATTTTCTAGGGCCACCACCACAATGACGACCTTTTGAGAATGAGTCATATGCAAGTGTATATTCATATGTAAGAATATATTTCAGTTTGTATTTCTTGCTTTATTTTTTTTTAATTGTTTAAGTGGTAGTTATTCTTTTGTTGTAGGTGAGAATTTGAGGATACAAAACTGGGGGGGAAAAAAAAAAATTTATTCCCTTGAAATTAAATTTATCTATTGCAACCGGTGACATGTGGTATTGGCAAGACATTCAAAACACAAGATGTTATTTGGACTCTGAATTTTCCCATAATGCTCAAAAAGCTGTTGAGATAAGAAATAGAAAAATTTGTTAAACTTTTGTTACTTTGCGGGGGAAGTATTTCAAGTCATTATCAGAACCAAATGATAGGCATGGGTAAATAACTGATAATATCTGATCAAGTCTTGTTGTATTTATATTGGCAAGAAAGTGTAATAACCAGCCTTGCTGGCTCATATGGCTGAGAATGGAATGACACTAGATCAAGGACCCTCTGAGTTCTGTTTCATACACTTCCTTCTTCTGCATTTAGAACTGAGATTAAGAACAGGGGGCAATAACACTTGAAACTTAAAAACATGCCATATTTCAGTACCGCCAGGGATCAAGATAGTTTGGTTGGACATGAAGTTGCTTGTTAGACTACAGTAAGCTTTATTTTAAATGTAAACTCCTCCATGTAATAGATAAAATTGTACAGTTGGGCATATAAATGGCAAGTCTCCACTTCTTTACAGCATGAATGTGCAAAGACATTTGTTTTGACTGAATCACTATATCAGAATATTGGTCAGCTTGTTTATTTTGATAGATTCACATCAATATTTTATTTGATAACTTTTTTTTTCATTGTTTTTTAAATTTATGTTTATGGTGGAGGACACTAGTCATCATTCTCATTTTTGTGTGAGTAAATTGGTAGATCCATGACATTTTAGTCTCTTGTTTTCATTCTTCTGTTTACTGTTAGCCAAGTTTGGAGACATTCTATTTTTTAAAATATATTTTTCTCAAATTCTTTTTGTTGAAGTCTGTTAAATGCCAAATTTTTATAGTCCACATGGCACATACCATGACTTTAAGGCTGTCTCTCTCTGCCAGGGTATTGACAAGTAATGACTTCATCAATTTGTTAAGAAAAGAAAATGTGATTGTGTATAAACTGTTTCGATTTGAGCCATTTTTATAGAGCTAGAGGCATTCATTGAGAAGTGGACAAGATCTGTCTTTATTTGTCACTGGCATAAGTACAACTATGTGGAAATCAAGGCTCAAAATGTTTGAATTGCCAGCTATTGAACTATACCCAGTACAATTGTTTATGTTGCCAGGAAAGAGTTCCATTCTGCAGTCACATGTGGCTGGGAAGTATTTTTCTTTGGGTATTGTAAAAGCTTGTAGTGAAAATCAAAATCAGTTGTTTTTATCTTGGATGGTGATTAAGTTTTCTGAAAGAATTGCTGCACAGTCGTGATTGCTGAAGGCAAATTTCATCAGCCGGGATTTGACATGACCAATGCAAGGGAAATGTTCGGCCTGTCTTCACTCATGGAGACCTGGGATAAATTGTCTGAAACCAACATTGTTGTCCTGTCCAATGTACTGGGTACCATGAATGATACCTTTTTTAGGGCTGTTTAACTTCTAATTTGCAAGATACCAGATGCAACAGGGCAAATCAAGCTTTCTCTATCGTCTCGGTTTAGTATTTATGGCATGCAAAACAGTGTTTTGTTTTGTGTTTTTCTTTTGTTTTAATTTTTGGTGTTATTTTTGTATGGTTATACAATCCAATGCATATCTTTTATAAAAGGTACACAGAAGTCATTTAAGTATTCAGGGTTTAATGTTATTACAATTTTGACTTTTTTATGTAATTTTTTCCTTCTTTCATTTAAAATCAAAAGATGAAATTTGTTGAAAATGAGTCTCCAAATATTCTGTATCATATCTCAAGGAGGCTTTTCAATAAGCATAGCAAATTTCCTACCTCTGAATAGTTTTATCTGTTTCAAATATTGCATATTATTTTATATAAACATTGCCGAGTTCTGCCATTGTCTCACCATATGGAGAAACAGATTTTGATGGATATTTTGTGTACGTCAGGAGTAGATCAAACTCGGTTAGATCCTGCCTTAATAACATGTTTATTGTCAGTGAAAATTGCAAACCCTGTTGTCCCCGAAGTAAAATTTTATGCGCGAGGGAAAATATGCATACATTTTGTAATTTCTTGTTTTTGGACCTTGATAGAGCAAAGCTGTTGATCAGTAAATTAGCTCCAAATTATGTAAACGGACTAACACAGTTTAGGCAACTAGGAAAGGTAAAAGTCATGCATGGTTTGCCAAGTATCTAGACCTAAATGGTTTGTAGATTCACAGGTTTCTAACGGATGGTTTGCAATTTTCACTGATGTTATATGGTACTAACACAAGTAACAGCTTATACTCTATGATGTTTGTGAGAGGATTATGGCTTTCAAGGCTGCTGTCAACATGAAGGTATCAAATTTTTTTGTCAAAAATGGTCTAAGTTGGACAGCAACAGGAAACATTTTTTTTTTATTCTAGAATTTCATCTGCATTTTTTTTACAAGTTTCATGTTTAAATTTGAGTCGTAATGTTTTTCTGAATATCAGATATTGCCACAAGTCTGGCATTTCTGTGTCTTATTTGTTTGGTTTCTCTAGGAAAAAAGAGGGAGTGGGCAGAATACAGAAATGGTTATATGGGTAACAAAATCACAAAGCCAGATACATCATACACGTATTTCCAAGTTGCAGTAGCCTAGAGAATACGAGCCACTTCATGCTGTTATCAAGTATTTGAATAGTGTCTATGGCCTCATATTTCTGAGAGGTTTTTATAAAGCTAAGAATCCTTCTGAGTGTGATGAATAGTTACAGTTTAACTTTAAGGCAACAGTAGAAACCATTGTTCATCCGCCCTACATTATGTTTGATGAGTCAAATTGGCAGAAAATCTCATAGCATAATCTCTTTCATATTGTTATCATGAAATTTTTCTTTCCTTTTTTCTATCTTTTTTTTTTTTTTTGCTCAGAAGTGACTGACATTTTTTTGTGATGCCTTTGTTTTGCACTGACATGTACAAGCTGCTAAGAATTCACTGTATGCATTGGCTAAAATCTAACTTGTGTATGTTTTGTTTTTCAGAGGAGTTTTATTTAATTTCATTTGGATTCATGACTTCTTTCTCATAATGTTAACTTATTTCACATGAATACAACATATTTATATATGGTATATGTGGTGTCGGGGACATGGAATATGAAAACAACAACATAATCAAAATAATCGTTCATATTGAAATTTATTCTGAAAACTGCTGTGTTGATCATTATTTATGGGTTTTGTGTACAAATTTTTCATTTTTGTTTTTTGTGTTTAGGTTTATCTTTGAACTTTATTATATATTATACAAATGTTTATCTGTTATTTTTCTGTTCCTCCGTTGCTCTGAGCATACCATACAGGGTTATGTCCTTTTTTTTCTTTCTTTTAACTTCAAGAAGATCTTGCTGTTTAATTTATAGACAGATTTTGTTTTCTTCCAACAAAAAGGCAGCGATATGCTTGAAATATCTCACCTGTATAATTGATGCGGGAGGCTTATGTATCTGGGGGGGAGGGGGGGAGAAAACAAGTTTCATTTGGCTGTAAAAGTGAAGTAAAGGTGTGCACAAACAGGATATCTGGCCAGTTATTTTATATGTCATTTAGATCAGTATTTATTTCAGGTACATAGGCTATGAGTTGGGGAGGGCTGGTGGAACAAGAAGTTCCCCCAGGGTAACTTAGTAACGACCACAGAATCAGCATGATGTCGTTCTTTCCTCTAAGGGGCAGTACATGCATAAAGAGACAAATTTCGTAATCCAGTAACATAGCCCAGAATCAGTGCCAACAAATGTTTTTTTGCACAACATTGTTGGAAATATTTTTTTCTTTTCTGTTTTAACTTGTTTTATAAGATAAATTTTTGAAAGACATATCTGCCAATATTGACTTATCAGAAGCAGAAAATGAGCGCACGGTTGATCTGAACTAGCCAAAAGTTTGAAATACTAAGAAAACCTTTTTATTGTGGAATTAAAATTTCCTAATGTTTTCAAAATGAAAGGGTGGATACAGCAATAACTAACATCTATTGGCCAGTTTATTTTTCAAGGTCTTGGATGGTTAATGTTTTGCAAGTGCTTTTTTTTTTTTTTTTCACTATCTAGCTGTTTACACATCTGGTCAGGTCAAATATTGTCAGTGCTTTCATCACTGATTCCTTACACAGTGAGGCTTTACTGAGTTTTGTGTCTCTGAGTATGGAGATGGAGCTGATTGGTGGAACTGTCTTTATATGTATGGTGGCAGTGCTTTGGTATGGACACTTGCCCTTATGAGTTTTCGGCAGGCACGGTTGTCCTGATTGGTTAGGCTTGTGGAAGTGTTGTCTAGGTTGATGGCTGGGCAAATACTTTGGCAGACAACTGTTCTTTCCCGAGCACCCCCTCCCCCAAGTTACATCAATCTGGACAGTTCTGCCCTAATCCTAACCCTAATCCACATGGACAACTGTCCCTACCAAGGCAATTTCCCCCAAAAATCATTTCCAGGCATAATTTGGATGGCACTGCCATGGCCCTAAGCCTGATCCTAACCCTAATCCACATGGACAACTGTCCCTACCAAAGCACTCCCCCCCCCCCCCCCCCCAAAAGTCCTTTCCATGCATCAGCTTGAACAGCACTGCCCTGGCCTTAACCCTAATGGTAACTCATGGGAACAAGAAAACCACAACTAAAGCACCCACCTCCTTTCTCTGTACAAAACCTGGCAGCTGAATCCATTGACAGAGCTGAAAGTTCTTCACTTAAACTGTCTCAGCCATTCATGCCATGAAATTGATCTTTTCCTAGTGATTTTGTGATTTACTTTTTGGACATGAAATTTGGGAGAAAAGGCGATGACGGATCCCTTTTTTGATCTTGTTTCTTTTAAAAAATTTCAGAAAATATAACACCAAATTGTAAGAATTTCAAGCTCCTGTCTCACTGTGTTTGTTAATAAAGTATTACAAAATTGACAACCTTTTAACCTTTTTTCTTTTAAGTTCAGACAAACTTAGAATATGGAATTCAGATTTATCTACAATTACATTTTTCTTCTATTTTCAATTGAGAAGATTAAAATCGTTCACATTATTGTACAGTGTATGTAAAACAAAAATGTTAAAAATGATCAGGACTGGAAGACAGCAATTTCTAGCAAATGAAAAGTGACTTGACTTTATAAGAAATTGAAGAAGGCAGTTTGTCCAGGTGGGAAGCACCCATCCAGAATAGTCTGGAGAAAATATTTCATGGTAATATGGCTTTTTGTTGTTTCTTTTTCACTATTTTTTTTTTTAACACCTGAGTAAATCGAGAGAATTTCTACACTCCAGAGAATGAAATGGTCAAGACTATGAGATTATTATTTATTTTTTTGTTTTTGTCTGTGGATAATTTTTCCATCCTTTACAGTGTTTGTCTCAATGGCTTGGAAATGTTGCCTGGCTGTCTGCCAGAAATTTTTAGGTAATAGGTATCAGAATCTTTAACACCTTGATATTTGTCAGTTTAACCAACTATTTAAGACCTCATGCTTGTTTAGTTGTCAGCAGTCATAAAGACAGAAATAGTCATGGCAAAAAAACAACTAGTTTACCGTTGATAGTTCGCATAGATGGTGTTACTTTTTTTTTTTTTGAATGATCACTTCCTTGAAGTGAAATGAAGAGATGTTAGTATTGTTACTAGAAATATATGGACTTTTGTTAACTGCTGTGTTTATTGTTTTATTTATTCAGTTTTCGTTTGATTTTTTTTTCTACATTTTATTTTCAACCAACTTTCTTTTAGTTCTGTGGTACTGGTATGTACACATTCTGTACACATTACACACAAAGCTTTGGCTTGCAGAGAATATCAAATCATACAAATGAAATAAAGGTTATGTACTTAACTGGCAATCTTGGTTTATTTTTATGTTTTGAGAGTTTGGTGACCACTGAAGAGGTGGCTGTGAATGGGTGTCTGCAAATACATGTACAATCAGTGGTGCTGAGATGCGAATTACAATGATTTTGTATGATGACCACGGTTCATCAAACCTACCGACCCGGGCTGGAGTAACCATTAAGTAAAATAAGCATCAAGGGAAGGGGGGGGGGCGCACCATAGAAATTTTACTTTAGTTTTGAGGATCTGATCAGCGACTTTGCAATTTAAAAAACTAGGAGAACATTTTTCAGATAAAAATGAAGTGAAAGTAGACAAAATGAACATGATTTTTCCATCTTACTGTGAGTTTTGTTTCATTTCGAAAAATAAAAGTTCATTTTATGGTTTATATTCAGGGCTGGGAATTGTCCGCGGAAACGCGGAATTCCGCGGAAATGGTTTTTCAGCTCCTCGGTTTGCAAAAAGACTTGGCAGCGATGTGGGCATGGTGGCAGGTATCACCATCCACGTCAAGGAGATGCGGAGCTCTTTCATCGCGAATTCTTTTTTCCAGGCCACTCTTAGATCCCCTCATGACATTACATTATGTTACAACCATTCTTTCAGCATTGACGTGGTAAATAAAAACCACACTTAACAGGCAATTAAGCCCCTGTTTATTTTCATCAGTGTCTGGCCTTGCCCCTGGACCCCGGCCGCATTACTGTTTCCTCTTTTTTTGCTGCCGCCCATTCCCAGCCCTGTATATTTTTGGTTCTCTTTTGGCGGGAAAAAGTCCTGTCCCTGATCCTATGGTAGGTAGGATTGAGCACCTAGTCTTCTCGGATAAGGACGAAAATATCGGAGGGCCCGGGTGCACGTTAAAGATACCTTGGCATGTTACAAGTCAAGAAGAGCAGGCTGAACAAGGCCGCCGCCCGGGCAAAATTCTAAAAAAAAAAAAAAAAGTAATCTCTACCACAAAAAACACACAGAAACAAGAACAAGTAAAAAAAAAAAAAAAAGTAATCTCTACCACAAAAAACACACAGAAACAAGAACAAGTAAAAAAAAAAAAAAAAGTAATCTCTACCACAAAAAACACACAGAAACAAGAACAAGTAAAAAAACAAAAAAAGTAAGATGTAAACACCAAGGCCAGCGAATTTCTGACATAAAGACCTAAACACCTGAGATGGTCATATGGTTGACATATCTTTTAAAACATAATCCTGGGATCAGAAACTCTGAAAGAGATTACATGTAGTTTTATCTTCACCGCACTAATCCATTAATTAGCATGGTTACAAAATAATTATGGTTACGGTCAGTCCAGCGTCAGTCATATGAAGATTGAGGGACATCCTGGCTCGATCACCTTTTTTTTTTTTTGGCATGTCCTTCAATTTCCATATGAAGTAAAAAAAAAACAAAAAAACTCTGAACTTTGGCCTTCCTTACTTTACAATTTCTCATCCTATTCCTACTGCCACGAGTTGGATAAGTAGAAATCTGGTCTTCAGTTTCTCAGCTGGACATTGGATCATTCACAAATCCTTATTGACAGAATTCTTTCATGGTTCCTGCACTTGTCTGAGAATGTTTTTCCACGGCTTTTGTGGGATGAAATGTTAACTTCTGGGATAATTAAATGCAAAAAAGTAAGAAATATGGACCCCCCCCCCCCCCCCCATCTTCTTAAACTGTTTTTAAATCAGAGAACTTGAGGCCAATCCACTATTTCCAGGCATTTTTTCGCTTTTTTTTCTAACAATCCAGAGACTGGAATTCTAACAGAATCCTGTTCTGAGAAGCCCAAGATTTAATATTCTTTCATTACGAATTATAAAGCTGGTAGATGAGTGAAAAAATGCTTTCTTTATTATCATTTTCTTATCTGTCAATTGGATAAAAACGAAAAGCACGTGAAAATCGTGACATCAAACCTGATTAGAAATGCGAGTGTGAATATTTTCTTTCTTGGTTGTGCTGGGAAAATAACCAAACTTTTCTCAATTGCGATATTGTTTATTACGTTATACATGGTGGGCCAAAAGTACGGTTACAGTTTTGGATATAAATTATAGTGTTAACTGTAACCCTACTTTTGGCCCACCCTGTACTTTCAGTGCATGGCGTCAATAAGATCTCATTTGTTTAAATTGGGTTCATTTACCTGATGATTTGTCAATTATGACAGTTACAATATGTAAGTTAATCAGATTACACCTTTCGTCAGACACAGATTATACGTGATTTTATTTCTGTAACGCAGAACACAAATTATAGACGATGGTGACGTTAATGTTCATGTCGTCATGGAGGGTGGGGAAATTTCAATCTGAAATCCCTCTATCTGGGGGACACATTGGTCTACAGCAGGGGTTCCCAATCGGGGCTGCCCGCACCCGCTGAAGGTGCCAAAACTTGGATTTGGACATTTCAAAATTACATAATGTATTCAAACCAGATATATGTATTACTTTTGTAGGGGGTGTCAGAATATATCAGAGGTTTTCTAGGTGTGCGGGGTATAGAAAAGGATGGGAACCGCTAGTCTAGAGGCAAGGTGCTCGCCTCTCATGCCAAAAGTACAGGGTTCGATTCCCGGTCAGTGCAGGCATATTGGGGTTGTTGTTTTTTTTGGGGGGGGGGGGGGAGGAGGAGGAATTCCTGTCACTGATTCTATGGACGGTAGGCTCCAGCACCTAGTCTTTTCGGATAAGGACGACAAACCCTGAGGGCCGGTGTGCACGTTGCGCACGTTAAAGATACCTTGGCGGTTAAAAGTCGAGAAGAGAAGGCCGAACATCTCCACTACCCGGGCAAAATTCTAACAAAAAAACAACAAAAAAAATTAATTCCTCGCACAAAAACACACGGAAACAAGAACAAGAAAAATAAAAACAAGAAAAGTGAGATGTAAATGCCAAGAGCAGAGAAACCTGCTAAAATAAAGAGCTAAACACTCACATCCCTGTCTTGCCCTTGTGAAATAACAATCAGGTACTTTGTGCCTGCAATTCAGAGAATGCCAGCTAGGAATAGTATGTAATATGTGATTTGTACCGGTATATCAGACTGACAATTTCCAGACCTTGTAATATGCGTCAGTTCTTTGCTTTGAAGTTCTGATAGATATATGCACATATATATTTCATACAGGATATCTCAATAAAATGTATACATAAATAAACTGCGTAATGCTGCACCGACCGGGGATCGAACCGGCACCTTTTAGTCTCAGTAGCACTGTAACAAATCAGCATCATTCTTTTCATACTGTGCGCCATGGGTCGTGCCCATACTCTAGAACGCCATGGGTCGTGCCCATACTCTAGAGCGCCATGGGTCGTGCCCATACTCTAGAACGCCATGGGTCGTGCCCATACTCTAGAACGCCATGGGTCGTGCCCATACTCTAGAACGCCATGGGTCGTGCCCATACTCTAGAACGCCATGGGTCGTGCCCATACTCTAGAACGCCATGGGTCGTGCCCATACTCTAGAACGCCATGGGTCGTGCCCATACTCTAGAACGCTATGGTCGTGCCCCGCCCCCTATCTGACCGCAAAACTGTGTGGACGAATTTTTTTTAGAGGTGCGAAGGAGGGAGTGTCTCAACTTATCGTTTCTAGTATCTTTGGTGATACTGACATTGTTGGACTGGATGGTTTGCCTGCATTTCACACTGGGAATAGTTGTGGGCCCATTTTTCTATGTACATCAAGGAGCTTGATGTACATAAAACTCAAGGGCAATGTACAAAATGCATTGCCAGGCTTAGGAGGCTACAAACCCTGGTACGTATTAGGGTAGCACCAGCAGGTTAGCGGCCTATTATGTCACAAATCCCAGACTGGGAGATGTAATAGTTTATGACAGGACGACAATCACGAACAAACAAGTTTAACACTTAACAAAACAATCCATCAGACTCACACATTTATTAAACCTAATTATACATATAATAGCGCAATTACATACATTATATCATTGAAATGAACTGCCGTACAACGGCCTTATTCTCACACACACTCTCCCTCGGATCCACAATCCGGTAGTTACTCCTAAAGGCACTTCGGCCTCAGCCTCTCCCCTCAGGGTCTTAATAGTACATTAATGATTCACTGGCACCGCAGTCTCTCAACATCACCTTCCTATTGTCATACACCGTAGCACTCCCCTAGCACCTCAGCAGGGCAATAACACATTATTATTTCCATAGCCATCAACATGGCAACAACATAATATCAGTTCACTAGCCTATCAACATGGCAACAATATAGTATCTCATTCACTCTCATATCTACGTCCCTGTCCGTGACCTGACTGCCACGACTTTATGTGCCTCTACTGTCCTACACTGACAGCCTCACTTCTGGCCTATGTGTGGCCTCCGGCCCTATGCTGGCCTATCCCCTGTGCTCATCGAGGTGGCTCTGCGGCCCGTCCCCGACACCAGTCATAACTGGAAAGACTCTCACTAGTCTTCTCGACTGCTTCCCCTTTATGTCCACCCGATGGGCTCTCATTCACAGGTCCGATCCGTAGGACCTTCTAACTTGCAGTGATAGTAATCCAGCGCTTTCGCCTCATTCAGACTTCCACACCACTCATACACGCACGCTTTTCCCACTTGTCTGCATGAGTTATTTTTACTCTTCCCCTTTCACGTCTTTTCCTATCCGTCTGTCGTGAGCTCTTCTTATTCTACACCCGCTCTGTAGCAATCCCCTTAATTGCACTCACTCCACTCGTGACATCATCCCCCACCCCAAAAAAATTAATGCAATTAATTTCAAATCGCATCCAGATGACTGTCAACGAGCGAGCGAGTGCAATACCTACACTAGAAAAATGACCTAGCAGTTCCCCCAGTATATAAAATACCGAAATCAGGGGAAAATATGGGGATCAATATGGCCTGCAATATGCATATATGTGTCACATCATGAATAGCTAACTAATCACAATACTTAATACAGAATCAAAAACCATTCAACCTATCAACCATTCTTCATATCATATTTATAATGTCAATATTTTAAAGTCGACTTATTCACACAGATCCTGTCAATGTTCCTGTCCTCCGATGTATAAGCTCCTGAAATCTTCCCCTAGGCTCGACTAAGGTAGTCGGCGATATGATTGCTGGTTCCTGGAATTGGTTGAATAACGAAGGTATACGGCTGCAAAGCCAATGCCCATCTAGACAAGCGTGGGCTGGACGAACGATTCTTCGACAAAAATGTCAGTGGTTTGTGGTCTGTCTGGATACAAAATTCTCGTCCCATGAGATAACGTCCTAGTTTCTGGACGGACCAGACAATGGCAAGACACTCACGCTCCATCACAGAATACTTTCTTTCTCTCTGCAATAACTTCCTACTGACATAACATACAGGATGGAGACATTCGTTCTTCTCCTGTAGAAGACAAGCGCCGACACCAGAGTCCGACGCATCCGTTCTGAGGATAAAATTAGATCGAAAATCGGGTAATATCAAAATGGGTGACGATGATAATGCTGTCACCAAATTATCAAATGATGTCTGACATTCAGACGTCCACTGGACCTTATCGGGTTGTCCCTTCTTAGTAAGGTCAGTAAGAGAAGATGACAAGGAGGAAAAATTTGGAATGAACTTTCTGTAATAATTTAAAATTCCCACTAAGCTTCTGACTTGTTTCTTTGTTTTAGGGATTTGCAACCCTACTAACTTGTCAATTTTTGTTTCTTCAGGTCTCTGAACACCTCTACCCACAATATGTCCTAAGAATATTATCTCTGGACATGCCAAATCCATCTTTGCGGGTTTAGCAGTTAACCCAAAATGACGTAATCGTTGAAAAATTACTGTTAGTGTCTGAATATGATCAGACCATGTCGACGTATGGCATGCTATATCGTCAAAGAATGACACGACATTAGGTATGTCCTTCAACACTAATCTCATTAATCGTGCAAACGTCGCTGGCGCGTTTACCAACCCAAATGGCATGACCTTAAATTGGAATAATCCAATGGGCGTTTGGAACGCCGTGTATTGTTTAGACTCCTCAGTGAGCGGGATTTCCCAATAACCTTTCGTTAAATCTATCTTGGAAAACCACGTGGACCCGGCCAATGAAGCTATTAGCTCCTCCTGAAACGGAATAGGCTCCCTATCGCCTACCGTAATAGTGTTCAATCTTCGAAAATCAATACAGAACCGCACCGATCCATCAAGTTTTTTCACGAGGACGATGGGTGATGAATACGGCGATGTTGATGGTTCTATCACATCTAACTTCAACATTGACTCCACTTCCTTTATGACTCTATCTCTCGAAGAAAAAGGCAGCGGATACGGTCTAAGAAATACTGGCTTATCCGAAGTCAACTTTATTTGGTGCTGGATCACCGTAGTGCGACCCGGCAAATCCGTAACAACATCCGGAAATGACGCTAACAGGGTCTCAAGTTCCCTACTCCTTGAACTCGTAAGGTCAGGGTTAATTTTTACGTCCCTGTAACCTTGTGTCGCAGTTAACTCCGGCAATTGAATTTGTAACTCTTCCTGCGCCTCGGTGTCGCTTACGTCACCGTCCAACTGGTCTACGACCCCCGTACAAGCAGTAGAGAAGACAGTCTCCTCTGGTCTTGCCTGTGCACACAGATACTGTGGTCTCTCATAAAATCTCTGTAGCATATTAACATGGAAAACCTTACTCGTTCCATCAATGTGGATAGCGTAATCTACCTTTGAAACAACTCGCTCAATAACATAAGGGCCTTTCCATGTCATCAATAACTTATTATGGTCCGTAGGTAACAACAACAGAACCTTGTCTCCTGGCTTAAAAATTCTCAGTTTGGACCCTCTATCTTTATAGTCTTTTGCTCTTTTCGAAGCGATACCAGAAGCTTCTTGTGCTATAGTGCGCGCTGAAGATAGTCTTTCTCTTAAATCAACAAGGTACTGAAACACCGAAATCTGCTCATCGTCTCCCGATGATGGCGACGTCATCATGTCCCGAAGAACATCAGTCGGGCCCCTAGGACTACGACCGTACATCATTTCGAACGGCGAGAATCCCGTTGACTCCTGCCGTACCTCTCTGTACGCGAATAACACTGCAGGGATATATCTATCCCAATCTTTAGGGCGATCAGCAGCTACCTTACGCAGCATCGACTTTAACGTCGAGTTCAATCTCTCGCACATGCCATTAGCCTGCGGATGATAAGGGGTGGTAGTGATGGGTTGTATACTGAATAAGCGGAACAATTCCTTCATCATCTGCGACGTAAATTGCGCGCCCCTATCAGACAGAATTTGCTCTGGTATTCCTACCCTAGCGAAAATTGCAAACAACGCTTCCGCGACTGCCTCAGACGTTATGGTCCGCAGAGGAACCGCCTCTGGCCATCTCGTAGCATTACATATGACCGTTAAGAAAAATCGATTCCCCCTATCGGTCGCTGGGTGAATGGGGCCAACAAGGTCTATCGAGACCTTTTTAAACGGTTCCGAGACCGTGGGGATCTTCTGAAGAGGAGCCTGGGGTGTACGACCCTTATGCGTCGTCTTTTGGCACGCGCTGCACGTCTTACAATAGACTTGCACATCTCTGTGGATCGATGGCCAGTAAAAATTTTTAAGAACCCTTTCTTTGGTTCTAGCTATCCCCATATGACCCGCTAATGGGACGTCATGTGCCAAATGCAATACTGTTGCGATCAGCAACGCTGGCACAACGACCTGCTTTAAAATGGAGGACACCGTTACATACTTACGGAACAGAATGCCCGCCTGAACAATAAAGGAGGACGACCCGTTCTTATATCTCCTCGTTTTCTCGTTTCGCGCTTCCCCAAAACATGGGTTTAATGATGGGTCCTCCCTTTGTAATCTCGCCAAGCGCTCTGGCGTGATATCTAGGTTGACCGCTGGTGTCGCCAAAGGTCTAATCTTATCTTTATCAACTACTCGTCGACGTGTTTCGACCGCGGCGCAAAAGTCAATACCTTTTGCTTGCGACCATGCTTGCACGTTCTCATCGGAAGGGGAAACTACCCGTGATACATTCCCAATGATGAGCTGGGCGCCTGGAAAACAACCAACGACTGCTTCGACTTCCCCGCTAAGGAAAGGTGTATCTATCACTATTCTTGCCATGGGTAATTTCTCAATGGCCCCCGAAAATTGGATGCACGGGACAGTCTCACCTGTAAGCTGTGAATCCCGAATGCAGTCTCTATGCACTCCCACAACGGTAGATCCTGTATCTCGTAAAACCGAGACCGGTTCGTCCCCAACAAACCCCGGATAAACCCTAAGACCACCTCCTGTATGACATGAATTTATAACGGGGATCTTTCTCCCACAAGGTAAAACACCGGAAGATAATAACTTCTCACAACTGGGACACTTAGAATACTGTCCGCCTCCGTTGTCCGATGTAACGCACGCAGCCGCATGATGAAATTTATTTGGGGAACATGGACTGGAGCTACTGTCCGCGTTCGCCGCTATCCTACCTGCAGGGCAGTTCACGCTGATGTGATCTGCTCTTCCGCAGTTCCAACACTTCGCGGCCCTACACTCGCGGGAAAAGTGACCCACGCGTCCGCAAGTCCAACACTCCGCTCCCTGTGCTGCCCTAGGCCTGGGTCCCCGTGACCCCTCGCGACCGGAACTAGAGTCCCTATGCCGTCGGTCATCGGCAAAGGTCACAATTCGCCCCCGGCCATTACCGCGACCTAGCCCTCCTGCTCGGTCAAACTTACCGGATCCATATGCCGGTGATTGGTGATAGCCCCTACGCTGCCCCTGGGCTTGCCCGCTATAGGCACCACGCTGACGCGACCTGTCCCTAAGTCCTGCCGGCGACCCCTCGACAACGGCGACGTAGCCAGCATCTTGGACGTACGCCCTGGCGACTGGTTTGGACGGATGCGCCGTACGGTATGCCTCCGCCAACCTAGACGCCTCCTGCACCGTCGCGGGTTCGTTCTCTTTCAGGAAAGCCACCAGATCCTTGTGGCACGACGCGTACAGCTGGTCACGGATCATTAGGTCTTTCAGTTTAGCGAAATCCGTGCCCACATGCGCCAAGTCTACCCAGTTCGCGAAATACTCCGTTAGTCTCGCGACGAAGGCAGCAAAGTCCTCCCTGGTATCTGCGCGTGCTCGCCTAAACTGCTCCCGGAAATATTCCTCGGTACGCGCAAATCGGCGAAGCAGCAAAGCCTTCAGCTTATCGTAATCTTGCACGTCTTCGCGCTGTAGCTCTTTAAAGTAAGTTAACGCTCGCCCCTGCAATAGCGATGCCAGGTAGGTGGCCCATAATTCCTTATTTTCCCCCCATTGCAATTGTGCGTTCAGTTCGAACCTGTAAAGGAAGGCGTCTATGTCGTCCTTCCGGTCGTCGAACGTAGGGAGCTTAATCCTAACGCCACCTTTATTGTGTACCTGCCGCTCAACTGTTTCTGTTGGCGCATTCTTTTTGATTTCCAACTCGGCGATCTTTACTTGCGCCTCTATCTCCTTTAACTTTAATTCCCTTTCCTGTTGCTGAGCCTCTAACTCCTTCAACTTAAACTCTCTTTCCTCTTCCTTATCCTTAGCCTCTCTCTCCTGCTCCTGAGCCTTAGCCTCTTTTTCTCGCTCTCTATCCTTAGCCCGCTCATCGCGCAAATCCGCCTGCTGTTCTTTGATCCAGCCGCGTAGCTCCTCTCCCTCCAGGCCAAGTTCCTTACCCAACTTCATTAGTTGTTGGAGTTCCGCCATTTCACAGATTTATGGTTATGGTATGTATACTATAAAAACGGCTACCCTGTCGGTATGATCACTAGCAACACGACCAGAGACCTGAGATCACACCAGATATAACAATACCCAATTCAGAAATTTACCTTTACAGCACTACTAATTCTATATCTATAAAATGTATGCACTATTAATTATAAAAGAAAATAGGAACGACAAGAATGAAGAAATACAGTGGAAGGACCACAAGTACGTCAAGGACAACGAACCAGACTAGGACAAAGCTTCTACAAAAAAAAACTATAATGGAAAAAAATGCAACCTACTACGCCGATTATACTACACGGTACAAACAAGAACAGAGTCTGAAAAAAAAGAACGTATCTACAGATAGGGAGGAGAAGGACAAGAGAAACGTCTTCCTAAAACAACGAGGAAGATAGAACGCTACAATCTAAACAAAAATACAGGTCCCTATAGAACTGTTCACTGTGATGAACGAAGTTCCAAATTTAGCCCACCTCCCGAAGAGGACAAACTACGCTCACCACAGCAAACCCGCGCCACCGCCCGTATAATCAATTACAACGAAAACAGAAAAACAGCAGGAAAAGACAGAAGAAAAGACAGCCCTCAATCCAGGGCACAAAATTTTCACTTTTACTTAACTTTGGCCCTAGATTTCAATTTCTCCCCTTCCTCGGAGCTCTGGCTGCTCGTCTCCTCAGGCTGCACGCACACACTCTGGAAAGTTTAAATACACATTAATACCTATTCATAGCAATACCTGCATCAATACATATTATTATTCATAAACATACATAAATCATATCATCATGAAATTTCCATTCATCCCACGAACAAGGACAACAGCACGAATTCCTAGCACAACAGAAAAACAACTAGATATAACGACTACACAATGTCAAAATGCCCACAGGTAAACAGGACGAGCCCCCAGTGTCACAACGGACGAGCCCCCAGTGTCACAACGGACGAGCCCCCAGTGTCACAAATCCCAGACTGGGAGATGTAATAGTTTATGACAGGACGACAATCACGAACAAACAAGTTTAACACTTAACAAAACAATCCATCAGACTCACACATTTATTAAACCTAATTATACATATAATAGCGCAATTACATACATTATATCATTGAAATGAACTGCCGTACAACGGCCTTATTCTCACACACACTCTCCCTCGGATCCACAATCCGGTAGTTACTCCTAAAGGCACTTCGGCCTCAGCCTCTCCCCTCAGGGTCTTAATAGTACATTAATGATTCACTGGCACCGCAGTCTCTCAACATCACCTTCCTATTGTCATACACCGTAGCACTCCCCTAGCACCTCAGCAGGGCAATAACACATTATTATTTCCATAGCCATCAACATGGCAACAACATAATATCAGTTCACTAGCCTATCAACATGGCAACAATATAGTATCTCATTCACTCTCATATCTACGTCCCTGTCCGTGACCTGACTGCCACGACTTTATGTGCCTCTACTGTCCTACACTGACAGCCTCACTTCTGGCCTATGTGTGGCCTCCGGCCCTATGCTGGCCTATCCCCTGTGCTCATCGAGGTGGCTCTGCGGCCCGTCCCCGACACCAGTCATAACTGGAAAGACTCTCACTAGTCTTCTCGACTGCTTCCCCTTTATGTCCGCCCGATGGGCTCTCATTCACAGGTCCGATCCGTAGGACCTTCTAACTTGCAGTGATAGTAATCCAGCGCTTTCGCCTCATTCAGACTTCCACACCACTCATACACGCACGCTTTTCCCACTTGTCTGCATGAGTTATTTTTACTCTTCCCCTTTCACGTCTTTTCCTATCCGTCTGTCGTGAGCTCTTCTTATTCTACACCCGCTCTGTAGCAATCCCCTTAATTGCACTCACTCCACTCGTGACATATTAGGCTTAGCAATGCTTTTTTTTTTTTTTTTTAGATAGCCCTGTAGGTGAGTGGAGACTGGGGTTCCAGAAAGTAAATCAATACAGAACAGCAGGACTGCAAGAGTGGGCCCACAGGACGCCCTGTCTTTTCTGAGTAACATCTACAACTTGATTTAAGAACTTTTATATACTCATTTACAAAACTTTTTCATATCCATAGAAAACAGCTTCTGAGAATTTTAACAATTTGATAAAATCATATTAATGTATTTTATTCTATTGTGAAATTTAGAAGTTCTGAATACGAAACATAAATAAATAATGTTCCCAAAATAGACCGTGATACTTTTACATCGGCACAAGGTGGCCGTTATCGTGCCGACGTGCCGCAAAACTCAAACTGCAAGAATGGACATTAAGTTACAGGTTCGGTGGTGTGGCATCTCTCGATAATACTGCCATGTTAAAGAAAACGTCCACCCCAACCTATGTCATATTCACATTTTTAACATTGTTTTATATAAGAAAATGTGCTTCATCTTTCTAAGGCGGGTATCATACAAAGCCCGGAACACGGCAGTCAGCCACTGGCAGACAAGAAGTGCATACCATAATTTTCTATCTTTTCTGAGTAAATCCAGGAAAACCCTATCACACCCAGCCCGGCCAGACACAGTCAGCTTCTCTCATTATTTCTTTGGTGTATATTTTGCTGGCAGTAGCTGGTTGTAAATGTTCTTGGCTTAGTATGATACCCCCCTCCCCCCCCTCTCTAAATAGATTATACCTTTGAATGACTGAGTTCCATTTAGTCATCATAAAACAAATTGAACCAAGAAAAAAAGCCAGGCCAATGTGATAACTGTTTTGCATCTCCAGTAGAAGTTTGTTCTTGGCCCTTAATGTCTTTTTCAGTGTGCGACCGTACAATCAAAGGCTGAAACACAAGAACATTGATAACAAGAGAAAAGAACTGCAACACCAGCTTTGTGATAAAACCAATACAGTTTTATTACACGGATTGGATCTGATTTCTTCAATAACAAATCTATGTTATAAAAGTGAATATCCACTAGCGACATCTCTTGGCTAGGATAGATTTGAGTGGTGAGTAAAGTGGTGCAAGCTTCAAACAGAAACAGACAATAAAACAAAATTGAAAAACATAAAGCCTTGCCAAGATGACTGACACTATGTAAAATACCCACTACATAATTTTTGGCTCTCATATTGTTAAGGTATAAGACCACTGAGAAATTTGTTGCCTCTCGGAAAAAAAACAAAAACAAAGCAAAACTATACTGCAATGTTTCTGACACTTGTGAACAAAACTTTTTTTTCTGATGAACAGCGAAATCTTGAACCTTGAAAAACAGCTAAATAATATAATGACAAATGAAATGTTGTCTATAATGTTTTTCCTTCTTCTTTTTTTGCCCCTAATTTCAATATTTTCACCATTGGTGCTGAATTATTCTGGAGAACCATTTCCTGGAAGGAAAAAAAAAACAAAAACATATCGCAAACTTCAAAAATAGCCAAGGGCTGCACTGAGAAGAAAGTGGATACTTCTGAATTTCAAGGAAGTAATCACAGGCGTGGCGAGGATTGTGTACACTGACAGCTAAATTTTAAGTTGGAAATAAAACAGTGAAGACAAAAAAATAGTAAAAGAATGAATATCGAACCAAGAAAAAGTGATTTTCTGATATTGTAATTACTCTCTGTCTTAATTCTTCAGCAACGAATAATTAGATGTCTGCGGCAGAATAGTTGAACAACCCACACTCAGCCAAATTAAACAATTTGAATTTTTAATGTACTTTGTCCGTGGTTCCAGCACCTCTATGAGAACCTTTGTCCTGGGATTTTTCAGGGCTAAAATGTTAACTTGCGGGGCTCCTTAAATACAAGGGAATGAGAGACAATTTATCTATTTATTCATTTTTGTTCAGATTTTCCCCCCACTTTTTAAATGCATTTTTAATCCCAGGAGCACCCCAGGGCTAACCCACAATTTCCAGGACTTTTTTTTCTTCAGAATTACAAATTCATTTCAAATTCTAGGGTTGCAAAGGAACACTGTTTCTAAAGGGTTCTTTCGCATAGAGCGTCATTCTTCACCATGCTGTTCTAGTAAAATATACTTCAAATCTGATTTAATGGCTAGTATATCCGTGAGCGTGTACAAGCAGAACAAAAAAAAATATTTGGCAAACTGAGAAAACAGTAAGTTTAAATACTAAATTGTCAAGCTAGTTCACCTGCTAAATAATGGCAACCACAAAAAGTGTGGAAAATTCATGTACAATTTTCAAATCATTTTTCACGTATTTAGCAAATGGCAAAATTGTGTATAAATGTGTGTAAAGTTACTTCCTTGATTTTAAATGTTACTTTAAAAAAACAACAAAAAAACAACAGTTGTCATCAACAACTTGTCTCTAAACAATCAATTTCACCACAGGTGGTGCATTTTCACACCAGCTTTTTAAAATGTTTAATTCCCCTGCATATCACAAAGTTACAGCAATAGAAACGTTTAAAACAAGACGACTTGACCCACCTGTGAACTGTTGTGGTCATTTCTGACAAAAGTTCAAATCATAAATCAAAAGAAATTCATACACTGTATCAAATGTGTCAAAATAGAAAAAAACAAATAAAAAGAAGAAACAAAACAAAACACCTAAAATCAACATAAGAAAATTTTACAACCAACAAAAGAAAAAACAAATCTTGAAATACACTGTTAAATGCACAGAAATAAGAACAAAAGAGGTATCTGAAAACAAAACACTCTATCTGAGATAGGACATTTTCGCATGTCATTGGAGATCACATCCTGGATCGCCAACAACTCAAACAACAACCAGAGAACTTAAACAACAACCAGAAAACTCAAACACTGGAAATGTGAACAAAAAATCTGACAGCAAAAATATACTACAAAACTGGTCAAGCATAAACAAAAGTCAAACTTGGTACAAAACTGAATTTCTCCAGCACTGCTGAAATTCTGAAGAGCTCAGTGGTAAAAACCACACCAACACAGCACAACTTCTATCCAGAATGAAAACAGCTTTAAACCATTGATCATTTTTCTTTCATTTTACAGAAACTGAAAGGTTTCAACTTTACATATCATGCTCAAGTCACATGAAGCTAAAACTGAGAAACTGATGAACAAGATGTGTTTTGCATGCATGGTATGACTTAAAATTTTAGCTCTTTTCCAGGGGCCCAAATCTTGAAAGAAATGTTTCAGTAGGAATGCTTTCCAAGCGAGGCTGAATAGAGATAATGTAGCCGAACAGTGAACAGTGTTTTCTTGATTCAGCTTCACTTGGAAAACTATTCCTACCAAAGCACATCCAGTCTGCAAATAAAGTCCAGGATTAACATGCTTTGAAGAAAAGACAATACTCTCGCAGTTCTTTGTGCATTATTTGTTTCAGGGTCCAGGCTAACTTATTAGCATGGAATAGAATTAACACCAGTTCTTTCATTCCACTTCAAAAATTATGCCACCTTTTTTCCTGCTATGATTGTGAAAAGAAACTATTGTGCCCCAAAGCCAGCAGTGGATTTAATTGATATTATTCCTAACTATAGCCAGTATGATTTTTCCACTGAGGCCTGCAAGTGATTTTATACAATACAGAAACCAATGAATCAAATTCAAACAGAAAGTCTATGATCTCTCCACATCATGAGTTAGAATGCGGGTGTCTCATTGGATACCAACATATAATACAATAAGCTGAACACTGAGCACCACCTGTCCCCCCCCTCCATACAACATTTGTTAGAGAATTAGTTACAGAGATACATGATACAGGAAAAGCCTCAAGATCACTATGAATCACACAACAAGAGTACAAGCTTGCCTTGTGCCTTGTGCCTTGTGCCTCTCCCTCCTCCCCAACAGTGGTGCAACCCCCCCCCCCTCCCCGCCAGGTGTGCACATGTGACTTTGTTGCACTGCAGTCCCCTCGCATTTTTTAAAATCTAGGTGAATGAAAATGGAGATGTGCGCATGGCGAGACACTGGGACATTGCAGGGTCAATAGAAACATGAAAAAAAAGACATGACTGCTACACGACACAGCAAGTCGCATAAACGTGCCTAGTCTAAGGTAAGTGTCTGTTGACTTCACATGGCAAGGGCAGCAACCCTTGAGGGATAGTTTGAACAGTTACCAATTTCTCACACTGGAGTTTTTTCTGGGAATGAGGGCTGCCAGAAAAAGAGGGATGGGGTGGGGGACAGACAACTATTTCATCATCCATAACAACTCTGGCCATCATTTTCCATCTGTTTACTTAGCACCACAACACAGAAGTCAAATATTTTTTGTCATAAGATCGGCATAGACAAGAAGCTTTACACAGCCATTGGACAATAGAACTATTGTCTGTGTAAAGAAATAGTAACATGGCTCACAATGAACCCTTCAGCATTTACATACAATTTTCTCCCTTGCAATAAACTGTTATTAACTCACAACTACTCTCAATGAACCAAAGCCTAATCCAGTTGGTTGCAAAGTCAACTGTGAAAGTTTCTTGGAAAATTGTTCCCAAACTGTAGAAATCATGATTTCTCAGGCCTATTTGCCTCCAGTGGCTCAGGGCACCAAAAATAATAATTACAATAATAAATCGCGGGTATAGAGCAAAATTGTTGTATCTCCAGTGACATGAATTGGGGTTCATAATGGCAATAACTGTAATAATGACAAACTGCTTCTTGCAATTTTTTCGTTATTCCGCAATCTTTAACCAGTTCCAAGTTACAGAGAAGCAGTATTGTTGTATCTCCCTTAAAAATGAGATCATTGAGACCAATATTGTGGTATTTCTGAGTAACCTCCCATTATTCATATCACTGGAGATACATACAACAATTTTGCTCTATGCCCGCAAAATGTATTTATACAGCCCCTTATCTGGTTCTCAAGTCACTTCATAAGTCAAAGCTTAAATATCAACATTTTATCTCCCAGACTCTATCTCCTCCTTTCATAACCCAAAGTTTCAGGGTCAACACAAATCTTGGGCTTGGAAAAACAGTATTCACTTTTCATACTAGATGGAGGGAAGAAAAATTTTTTGGCTGTCACTAAAAATGGCGCGAATTTGCAGAGATGGATTGAAGTTTCCGCACATTCTGCTTTGACCCTTTGGTACCTGGTGTTCCACACTTGAAACATGTTGATTGGTGCCCATTGCTCTATTTTTGGACTAGTTTTTTGTTTATTTCAAAACAAAATGATTTTTGCATTTTCTCTATTTCAATTTTGATTTCTTTATATCTTCGTACATTTATTTCATAGTGTTATACCAGTCTGGCAAGTTCCAATTTTAGATAAGAAATCTATATGCTGGCATAAAAGGATTAAGTCAATCCTAAAATCAGTGTGCGGAAATTCAATGAACATGAGAAAATTCAGATCCCTCAGCTAATTTATCGTCCTTGCTAAAACAATCAGAAGAAAAAAAAACAACAAAAAACTGTAAATTCACAAACGCTGTCACATTTCTTCAGTGTTACTGCTTGACTGTTATATTCGTTCAGTGTCACTGCTTAAGTGACACATTTTTTTAGTGCCACAACTAGACTGTCACATTTCTTCATTGTCACTACTTGGCTGTCACATTTCTTCATAGTCACTACTTGACTGAGCAGGACAGCCAGCTGTCTGCAGCTAACAGCTCCACCTAGATACAGGATAGCTCCATCAAACCTAGCTGCTGACAGTTCCACCTGGACACAAGATAGCTCCATCAAACCCAACAGCAAACAGCTCCACCTAGACTCAGGGTAGCTCCATCAAACCTAGTAGCTAACAGCTCCACCTCGATACAGGATAGCTCCATTAAACCTAGCAACTAACAGCTCCACCTAGAATTCAGGGTAGCTCCATCAAACCTAGCAGCTAACATCTCCACCTAGATACAAGATAGCTCCATCAAACCTGGCAGCTAACAGCTCCATCTAGATACAGGATAACTCCATCAAACCTAGCAGCTAACAGCCCCACCCAGAGATGGCTCCTGACAGTGCCACCCAGATACAGCAGTTGATAGCTCTATCAAAATCTTGCAGGCTGACAGCTCCATCTTCAAATGCACAACTAGTCAATTATACTTCCCTGGGGGTTTGTTTTGAAGTAAACTATTGGAAAAACAGATTTTACAAAACATTCTCCAGTAAAAAAGAAAAAAAAGTGCCAAACTGTAAGGATTTGGGATAATTTTTCATTAACTCTTTGACTCCCCTAAGCCATATTTTGCTGCTCGGAATTAAAAACTTAATTTACGAAGCTACCAATTGTTGCAACAAAGTATACTTTCGCACATGCGTGAGCTTGGCTGTCCTGTTTCTTCTGCGAAACGTAAACGGTGAATGGCGTGTTGAAATCGATGTTTTTTTATTGTTTTTTCTTTATATTTCTATGCTGTGACATCGTGAAATACATCGCCATATCGGTTATTTAATTTTATATCTTAACTCAAAAATTTGGGAGATATCTTCAAGAGATTTGGATGGTGAATTAATAATTGGATTACTGTTATTATATCAAAAGTTGAATGGATAGGGATACACAGTAATGGTATGAGCGTGGGGTAAGTTGAAAAATTTAGGTGTGAAAATCTGTTCTTGAATTTTTCATTTCACTTTACTGTCCTGTTTGTGTATCAAAAGTGTGCTAAATCATTCTGTCAATACTTTTATCTTATTCTGCATTCAATTTCCAACAAATTAATATGTACATTGTGTAGTCTAGCTCTATCCACAATAAACTTGTGTATGATTTAGAATGTCATATGCTGAATTTTGTTTGTCGCAAATTTACCTGGGGTCCAGCCATAAAATTCTGCAGGGGAGTCAATGTGTTAATATTCAAGAAATTCTGAAAGTGCACAGAACTCTAATGCTTGAACCCCTGACCACCCTCTACCTTTCTACCTACGAGCCAAATTACAGGAAACTTTTAGTTCCAATCCAGAGTGGCAAAAAATATACAACCAGTGCACAAACGTCCTGATGTCAGCACATCCCAGAAATAAATTGTCATACAAATAGGTATTATAATTTGTTATAATAAGATGACTGAACAATTTCTGAATGAAGAACAGTCAACGAGAAACCAAAAAAGAAAAATCATTATAAACATAATAAAGTCTATTCAATCAAGGCATCACAGAAAGTATTGCACTTTGTACAGAAAAAAAAAAATGGTGAACTGAAGCGTAAACAACATTGAATCTGGGAATGAGATTTGCCTTCCGCTCAAATCTTCAAATATTATCTAAAAAGTAAAAAAATCTGCCTCATTAACCATAAGTTTCACTGATGTTTCAAATACATAATCCGATCGTTATCTTCCAAACAAAATAAGCAGTTACTGCTTTCCCTATAAGAAAAAAAAACAAGCACAAAACTAAAAAGAAAAAATACAGCAAAATAAGAGGAACAAATTATACCCTAACCCTAACACTTCTGAGAAAATACAGTCAACTATCAACATCTTGGCAAAATTTCAAGGTTACTACAAAAGACATCTAGTCCCCTAATATATATAAGGGATGTAAGAGGCCCTTCAAAAAAAGTAGGCAACATCTGTTCGCATAATTGTTGCGTAACACAGCTGCAAGGAACCAGATCAGCAATCGACTGGAACAAAGAATCTTGGGATAGTCTGCATAAAGTGATGCTTCATAAAAACATCAAATCAAGTTTTAATATTAGTTTGTCCCTGTTAGTGTTATATGCTATGGTTATCAAAAACTATCAGAAAATTTTCTTATCTCCAAAGCAAAAAAAAAACCCATACCGGACAAAAATTGCCTATTTACATCCCCATATGTTCTGTTTAACAAGGACAAGGATTGTGGGTTACAGTTAGACATTCAAAACTGATGCAAACCAGATCTGGTTCTAAAACAATGATATCTAAGTCTCAACAGAAGCAATTATGAAGGATTAGAGATCAAAGTTATCAAATCACCGGGGCAAATGTTTGCATCTGAAAGGATCAACTTTCAAAGGCGTCTCAAAAGCACAAAATGTCAGAAAGTTATTTACATCTCTGACGACAATGTTTCTCAGAAGTTGTATTATCAAAGGAAGTGTTACCGCTAAAGTCACCATAAGACCTTTAAATGTAACACTTACATGAGATAAGTGTGGAAAGTAAAGCTATCTGGCAACTTACAATAATTCTCTACATTTACATTATAACGAGAGAAAACTTTTATTACCTAATGTGACAAGTTTTTCTATGACACTTATAAAATTCTGCTGTCTTGTTTCCCACGGTTCAAACCACCGGCTATTTCCAGCTCATTTCAATTCAAGATTACAAATATTCTGACCTACTGCATGATGATGAACTAATACAATATTTGTTATTCTATGATCAGTTTACAACTTGTTGCAAATAAACACTTTCAGAACTATCACTCAGTAACAAAATATTTCCCATACACAATCACTGCAGAAAGTAGATTACATTTTATTGGTAAAAAAAAACAAACCCACAAAACAATCCAGGCATTATGGATTTCTTGATAAATGTAAAATATGGCATTGCACTACAGTCAAAAACAATCAAACATAATTTTTTAAAAAGCTCCATTGAATTTCCAATGCTTCCTTAACTTTTCTCTGCAGCCCAAAAGGCAAGCTGATGGAATGTTAATTGGTCAGTCTGCAACAGAAGTTTATAATCCGGGGCCAACTACTCTTGACCAAAATTTTTTCATCATCCTCATGACAATAGTTTTAGACTGACTCATGAAAAATGGATTTCTTGTGTTAGGGCCATTGGCATGCATTATTTACATCATATCTGATCAACATGTTCTCATCTGGATTACATGAATGGTGCCTGAAGAGCTAACCTGTATGTGGTAACATAAATCCCACAGAAATAAAGCTTGGAGAGAATGCTAAACTCACAGATCTAAGCAGATATGAGAAGCTGAGAATTCTTACAATGGTTACACTTCAGCATTTAGCCAATTCATAAAGTCTTTTTTAGCATCAAAGCTAGTGGAAAATGAAAAAATGTTCCACTTTTTTGTTTTCCATAGAAAGAAAATGTTTCCAAATTTAAAAAAAGAAAAAAGGTGGGTTATATATATGTAACCTTGGAAACGTACACAGAGCCCATAGTAAGTTTCTCAAATCATCTGTCACAACTCTGAAAATCTGACAAATTGATTTGGTGGGGCATTCCATTCAAGCCTTATGACAATTCGTGTGTGTATAATAGAATATAATGTACAAGACAATGGATTCATCATTAGGGAGTATAAGCCAACTTTGTATGGTAGCACTGAAAACTGGACCTAGACACTATCACAAAAGAGTAGTACAAACCAACAAAGTTATCATTTATGTACATATGTGTAAAATTATATATAAATCTAGTAACTAACTACTTGTAAGAAAATAAGCTTTGAATACAAACTTTAAAAAAAAAAATTAAAAAATCAACAAGCATAATATGATAATTTCACCAAAAAAACAAAAAACCAACAACAACAACAACAAAAAAACAAACAAACCTGGCTAGTGTAGCCCAAAATAAACATTATAATTTGTGAGTGACAATTGAAAATAGCCATGTCATATGATATCACAAAACAAAATCTGTCTGCATGACAAGCATCTGACTGGCAGATGCACAAACTTCATCCTTGGTGTTCCCTTCCGCAAGGTTAAGAAAAAAAAACGAAAAACCCCATCTACAACAGGAACACCAAAAACCACTCCAGAAACCTTTCAATTACATGAGTTGGTCTTTTCCATTCTGTCCAGAATTTTTTTCCCAACATGATCAGACCAAACTCCAACGGGGGTTCATAGACAATGGCGTATTGACAATAAAATGCCGCAGGCAGACAGCTTTAAGCCTCCGCCAGGGGCCACAACAAGGCTCCCATGTAGGAACCATCAGCAGCAAGGGTACTGCTGGACAAAAGATGAGCCAGATCAAAGCCAAGACTGGCATCAACTGTAGGAAGTGTCAAGAGGCTCTGCTTTCACGGAATTCCCCACCGTATTCGCATAGCAGTGCCGGAACCCGGAGAAATTCCTCTCCCCTGGTCTTTTGATCAGGGGTGAATTCTGTAGAATTTCCTGATGGTATCGCAGAGAATCTGCCAGCCGGTCTGCCCTGGCTCGTTTAGCTTCTAATGATTCTTTCTTGACAGGTTTCATGGAGAGATTTGTAGCTTGATCCTCCCGCACTCGCTTGACTGTAAGATTCTCTGGGTACATCCCACTGGTGTCCATTACATTGGCTTGCCTTTTCAGGACAGGGGTACCTGTGCTAGAGACGCGTTTGAGTAACACACCTTCGTGCAAGTGCGGGGACGTGTCCAGGCATCCTACAGATTTATTTCTGTGGTCCTTGAAGTGCTCTCGGGCACTGAGAGTGGATGTGACGGGAGTGTGGGCTGCTGGGATGGTCACCATCATGGGACTGGTGTGGTGCTGCAGAACAGTCATCTGAGGTCGCTGTGACAGCGACTCAGTACTGCTGTGGTAGCTGTTGTGACAGCTGCTGTTGACACTGATGCTGTTGTTGCTAATGTTGCTGCTGTTGTTGCAGTTGCTGAGCCGCTGTTTAGCTTTACGGTTGTTGGTACCCAAAGTTGCCACCACCTCAGCCACATCCATTTCATTCTCCGAGCAGTAGATTCTCTCTGGCAGTGACTCCCGGGGGGGAACTGGCCCCCTCTTCTTGTGCAGCATCACCTGAAGGTTTTCTGGCACTCCCGTCACGAGGAGCGTGTCCTGGTTAGGGATGCTGATCTTCATGGGACCAAAGTCCTCTGAGGAGCAGTGAACTCCGGCCAGTGAGCTGAACTCAACCTGCTTGATTGTGGTTCCTGCTATCTCTGGGATTTCCTGTTTCTCTGAGTAGCCATCGTTCTTCAAAGATGAGTCTTTCTTCAGTCGCTGGCGCTTCTCTGAGAGATCCAAGCTACCTGACTTCTTCAAGGTCATGTCCTGAACAGTGCTGTGGGATGTGACACCATTTCGATCTAAGGTGATGTCCTCAGGTATTGGCTCTACGTGACTTTTGTCTACTGGACTGCACAATACAATTAATTCTGAAACATAAAAGGACTGCATTAACATTTGGCTTTACAGATACCAACAGCTGAAGAAATAGAACCATAACTCAGAAAATTAACATTGAAAGTTGCAAATCTGCCATCTAGGTGACCACATCAATAACAGACACTTCAAGGGGCAAAGGCACTCATGCCATAGAAAGGCAAAAGGAAGAATTAACCATGATTTCCATAGAAAAGAGAACGCAATTGCAAAACACTGCCACACTTCACAGGTCATATCGATGAGTATTTGCCATACTGTTGTATATGACATTTTGCCAATTCCGAGGTTTTATCATGAAGGTGATTCTGACTCCTAATTTCATTATCCATAAGTGTGATTCTAATCAGTTAAAAACTTTTCGGGACATGTGTTTGTGGTGTAATGTTTTATGCATTTTAGCCCCTTTGCTGACTAAATTTCAATCCTCATTTTCTCTAAAAAGCAAAAATGCACATACAACAATATGGCAAATGTCTGACGATAATATCATGTTCTCTATGTTTGTTAGCATCAGGGATGGGGATTACTGCCAGAAAAATTTCCTCAACTTCTGATGCAACTTGTCACTGCCAACCGCAATTCACATATACAATTCATATATTTGACAACAAACAAAATAATATTTGTTAAGGAAGAAAGTTTTTAAAAATACCGAAATCAGGAAATTTCCCAAGAATTCCCATCCCCATAATATAATGCCATACTGTCATCACTATCTTTATTGGACTGGCCTGCCTTCATTCTTAAACCTGGCAGGAATTCCTTTTTTTTTTCATAAACTCTTTCTCAAATCCTTCCTCATACACTGAATACAAGATGGTTTTGTAAAAGAAGGGTATTGCTTAAACTTAACAAAAAAAAAACCAAGTTGAATCACAATAACTTCACACTGGGAAATAATGTACTGGTGGCAATGAAAGGGAAATGGCTGAAAGTTGGACAAACTCCTGATTAGTTCCCCTTACCATGCACTTCATTACCTGGCATGAAAGTCACTTTGTTTAAAGGTCCTAGCACACTGAGTTACGTCTGTTTTGCCTTGGGTTTATTGTGAAATGTGGATCACTGAGTTATACTGGACCTCTTGTACCAATGAGACTGAACAAGTCTGTCTCGCTCGTTGATTCAAAGGAAGTTCAAGACTGTGTCAAAACTGACGCAAAACAGACTTGACTCCATGCCCTATGGCTCTTAGACATGTTCTTTTGTATGCCAGATTGTAGGAATCAAATTGTACGACTATCATTGTCCCTTGTGATCAATAAATCTGTGATCTCTGGGCACAAACTGCCCAAGTCAATTTTACAGAAGGAAGAAAAACCTAATTAAATATGGACAGAGCGAACTGAGATAGACGGTTTGATTACATTGTCTTTTTCTTGTGATTCGTCAGTGTTGCATGGTAAAATATTAGCGAACTGAGATAGACGCTTTGATTTGTGCAAAGTGTTGCATGGTAAAATATTTGTACAAATTCATCTTGTTTCCACCAAAAAGACAATACTATGAAATTTTTCAATTCTGCACTTTGGGTGGTTTATGCCTGGGACATTTACAAAAACTCATTGTCCAAGTAGTCAAATATTTTTCATGTACTAGGATTATTGTGTTTAATTTAACAGAACTACTGAACCTTGTTGACATCTTGATGGAAACATGCTCACTTAGAGTCATCAGACCCTGGCATCTAACAAATTTTTCCTTGTAAATAACTGATGGAAATAACTTGTTTGTCACACACATTTGGTGAGTCATTCAGACAGAAGTAATTCTTGACGCAAATTTAGTCACTGACTCCACAGGACAGATATCAATACTGTTTGAGGGATAAGATCTATTCTTCAAACATTCAAGTACTCCATCTCTCATACTCTCCCCACCCCAAATTCTAGGCAATTGCATGTATGTGAGATGCTAAGACGGTGATGTTTATAAACATAAGTGGTCATCCGCCTTCAGTGTGTGGTGTGATATTACAAATTATGAAAACTTTGCTTTCAATTTTCATCGATATTAGACAGCTCTCCATTCCATAATAAGAAAATGAACTGAAGATGTTCTATTTTTATTACTAGGCTTGGACATTTGTCAGCTGGTGGATCTCAAATTCTAATCATGAGTGAAAATGTATTCAAACTTTTCCTGAAAGCAGTTGTCCATGGAAACAAAAATCGTGCAAACACGAAACCTAACACAAACAGATCCTTGTATTCTTTCGTTAAATAAAAATAAGGATCTTCAACACTAGGATATTAGCTCACAGCTGGTAGGTTCTGTCAGGGTTTGATCATCAAATGATGCTGTGAAGGAGACTTTGGCTGTGACTGTAGTATTTCAATACTACTGGCAACTGGCAGATAAAACTAATTATTGGTGAGGCATTGGAAATAAAATTTCAGCCAAGCAGGATTTTTCTGGCCAACTTTCACCCACAATTCCACAAGGAAGATTGGTATTTATCAACAACACCAACTGGGCAAGCCAGTAAAAAAAACTATGAGCCATCTCATCTGCTTAGTGCTACCTGTTGCTACCTGAGCAAAGAAGAAAGACAAAGGAATAAGATTTCACCACACAGGCTTAACTAACGGAATTGAGTTCAACTCCAGATAATTACTGACGTTAGTCAAATCAGTGACTATTTCTGTCGTTTTGTCAGATACAACCTGCCATAGTCTCACCACTGGTCTTAATTAAGACAAATTAATTACATATTTTCTAAACATCTGTCAGGAATGGTGTGCAAAAGCATGGATTTGACAAAAACAGTCCATTTTTCTAGGATTTACTCACTGAGTGTTAATCAGACATGTAGATGAACGAGAGTGTAGAACAGATTTCAAGGTGTCCTGTTTATTCCGGTTGTCTGCACAAGGGACTGTACTCTAAATTACAGACGAGTGCCTAAACATTGTGTAAGTGTCGCAAATTTATAAAATTATAAATAACATATTAACATCCTCTTTTCTCAGGATAAATAATTCTGTGAATTATGTGTAATGTGTAATATGTAATGAGTGTTGAAATGAAGAGTCGTTCACATCGTACTTTGATGAGATTAGTAAAAAAAAAAACAAACAACAATGTAATTTAAATTAACACTAAGACAGAACAAAAGTAAATTTGTCATTGCAGGTGGAAACTGTTATAGTTTTAGCGAACAAAGTCTTTCATCCAATTTGGTCTGAAGCGCTCCCTGGTTGACCTTCTAGGTTCCATTGCCATTGGGTTATTTTCCGATGGTGTCTGTGTCACTGAGGGAGTATCATTTGATGTTCGGTCTGGGTTCGGTTCTGTGTACACCTCTGTTGGTACTTGGGGTGAGAATGGCGTTCTCTTGTGTCTGATGTGTACTCTGTTTCTCACAAAGTGTCCTCCATTTTCTCCAGTGATCTGGTATGATTTGGAACTGTCTTTTGGAGCTGCCGTTATTATACCACTTTCCCACTTTTTCCTTTCAGGGTTTTGGTAGTACACTGGGGAGTTTGTGCAAATGGGTGGTAGCTCGTGAGCTCTTTTATTGAAACATTTTTTGATTGTCATTTTATGCTTCTGTAGTTCTTCGACAACGTCTGGGTTTCTTCTGTTCTTTTCTTTGTTCTCTGCTATTGAGGGTATCATTGTCCTAATGTTTCTTCCCATTAGGATTCTTGCAGGGCTCATTGTGAAACCTTGACGTGGTGTGTTGCGAAGTTCCAGCAATGCCTCATACTGATCTGCTCCTTCTTCTACAGCCTTCCACATCATTTTCTTTATGATTTTTACTGATGCCTCTGCCTTCCCATTAGCTTGATGATGTCCAGGGTCGGATTTGATGTGTTGAAAACCCCATCTTTGTGCGAAATTACTGAACTCACGAGAGGAATATTGCGGTCCAGAATCCGTAACAACACATTTTGGTATTCCATATCTGGCAAAATGGCCTTTCAGTTTTGTGACTATCATGGAAGTTGTTGTGGTGGGCAGGTAGTCTACCTCGATGAAATTGGAGAAATAGTCTGTGACTACTTGGTATACTCGCCCTTTGATTTCAAACAAATCTGTGGCAATTTTGGTCCATGGTTCACTTCCTTCTCCATGCTGTTGTAGGTTTTCCTTGCAGTTCGAAGGTTTAATTGCTTGGCAGCTTTCACAGTTTTCGGCCATTTGCTTGATTTCAGAGTTCATGTTAGGCCAATAAATTGCATCTCTTGCCCTTCTTACCATACTATCATATGCCAGGTGAGCTGCATGAAGTCTGGTTTTCATTTCATGTCTCAAAGTAAAAGGGACAATTTGAGAATTGCCTTTGAGAATTAGATCATTTTCTACTGACAGACAGTCCTTTATTTGGAAATATGGGAGTATTTCGGAAGGAACTTCACTTTTTGACTCAGGCCATCCTTCAATGATGGCTGTTTTCAGTCTTTGCAATGTTCTATCTCGCTTGCTCTCTTCAGCAAATCTATCTAGCATGAGGTCAGAAATGGGCACTGTTATGAAAGAGATTGTGGCTATGTCATCATTTACATCCGCTTCCTCAGTGTCATTTTTGAGGTAATGTCGTGAGAGGAAATCTGCGAGGATGAGCTTTTCTCCTTGAAGCCATTGAAATTTGAAATGATATTTGTTGCTCCTCATAAGCAACCGTTGAAGTCGTGGCGGAGCTTGATTCAGTGGTTTGTCAATGATGGATAGCAATGGTTTGTGGTCATTTATTATTGTTACTTCTCTTCCATAAGTATATTGGTTGAAACGTTCCAGTCCAAATACCACAGCCAACATTTCTTTTTCAATTTGTGCCCACCTTTGTTCTGAGGTGGTGAGCGCTCTTGAGGCGAATTCGATTGGCTGTCCATTTTGCATTAATACACAGCCAAGACCGGATTTGCTACTGTCCACTTGAACTTGCAGTTCTTGTTTAGGGTCAAAATATTTCAGCACAGGTGTATCAACTATCAGTTCTTTGACTTCATTGAACGCATCTTGACACTCTCCGCTCCAATGAAAGTCAGTATTTTTCTTCACCAAATTTCTTATTGGTGCCAGTTTCTCGGATAGGTTGGGCAGGAATCTTGCTAGGTATTGAATCATGCCGCAGAATCTGTGTACTTCCTGAGCATCTTTTGGGGGTGCCATATGTGTGATTGAAGATACTTTCTGGGGGTCTGGTTTGATTCCATCTACACCAATGCGGTGTCCCATGAAAGTGATTTCGCCTTGCTTGATGTGGGATTTGCCTTCGTTAAGCACAATGTTTTTCTCAGAGCACCTCTCTCTCAACCTGTGTAAATTTCATCATGATCGACATTGGCCACTTCTTGTGTTGATCCTCTGCCAACAATGACTACGTCATCAGCGACATTTATGCAGCCAGGCAAGCCTTCCAGTGCCTGCATCAGTTTCTTTTGAAATATTTCTGTGGAAACATTTAATCCAAAAGGAAGCCGTGCCCACCTGAAACGTCCAAACGGGGTGATCATTGTAGTGAGCATGCTGGACTCATAATCTAGACACACATGCCAGAATGCATCTTTTACATCTAGCTTTGAGAAAACTTTTGCATTTTCAAAAAGAGGCAGAGTGTCCTCTAAAGTTGGTAGTTTGTAATGTTCTCTTTTGAGCGCCTTATTTAAAGGTTGTGGGTCAATGCAAATTCTGAGTTTCTTGTCTGCTTTTTCAACCACTACCATCTGATTGACCCAAGCACTGGGTTCTTCCACTGGAATGAGAATGTTTCTTTCCACTAATTGATTTAGCTCTTCTTTGACTTTGTCCTTTAAAGCAAAAGGCACGTTTCTGCATGGCAGGGCGACAGGTTTGGCATCTTGGTCTACATGTAGTTTGGCATAGCCCAGGCTTCCCAACTTTGGTTTGTCTTTGGTTTGCAATTTTCTACTGGTTTGTTGAGGTGGGTGTGATTCGGTAACATTGATAAATCTATCTCTGTGCACAGAAAGTATCTTGAATTCTTCACAAGCTTTTGTACCCAACAAACACATAAGATTGTTTTCTACCACAGTGAACTCTAGTTTCTTCTTTTGTCCTGTTCTGATGTTTTCAACTTCTAGTTCTGCTTTGCCCACTGGCAACAATTTTGTGTTGTTCCACATGACCAGAGTATGGTCTGTCTTCTCAATTTGTTCTTTTTTTACAAATTTCTTGCAGATTATGTTCACATCTGCTCCGGTGTCGACAAGGAAACGAATGTTGTGGTTGTTAATCTTGAATTGAGCTGTTATCCTGTTGTTCTTTGATTTATCGTTGTCTACTGCAAAAAGCCATGCTGTACTCGTAGACTCTTCTTCTTGTGTCTCCATTGTTTCTGTACTTGCACAGGTTTCTGAATGGCACAGATTTATTTTCATACATTTTGCTCGAAAATGATTTCTTCCTTTGCAGGCTGAGCACATTTTTCCCCACGCTGGGCATAGTTCCTTTTGTCTAGGGTGGCTTTTGCCACAATATCTGCAGTTTGCCAACATGATTGGTTTTTGCTTTGATGATGACTGTCTCGGTGGCTGGCTAACAGCCTCAATCTTCCTTTCTTGAGAGGTTGTGTTCATTTCCTGGACATGTAATGTTGATTGCTCCACTGCTCGACAAATTTGAATTGTCTTGTTGAGGTCTAACTCTACTTCTCTTAAGAGGCGTTCCTGCAACTTTTTCTCAACAGTAAAAACTATTTTGTCTCTCAACATCCTGTCTTTGTCTTTGAAATTGCATGAGTTTGCTCGAGCTCTCAATTCTGTTACAAATGAATTAAATGGAACACTGATGGGAGTGTTCCAGAAACGATATGACTGTAGTACTTCATTTGTTTTGGGGTTACAGTATTCTTCTAACTTTTGGAGGATTTTCCCAGGATTTTGCCTGTCTTCTTCTTTCTCAAAAGGAAGTTGGTCGACGACTCCAACAGCCATAGGACCAGCAATATGAAGGATAGTTGCAGCTTTCCTTATGTCATCCTTTTCAGAAACACCTGAAGCTGTCATGTAAATGTCTAAATGGTGTTTCCATTTACGAAAATTCTCGGCAACATTGCCTTCATTGATTTCTAAGGACGGAGGCAGACGAAAATTTGCCTCAGCCATGATCGTTGTTTCACTCCAAATTTAGTGAATGATGATGAACTGATAACAGTGGCACTAACAGGGCCGACTGATTATTAGATTTGATCAACAGGGCACTAGCGGGGCCGATTGACCAAGAGATTTGAGAAACAGTGGCACTAACAGTAACAGGGCCCACTGTGTGACTGTGAGTATGTTTCAGTTTTGTTGCTACGTTTTCAAACTTGTAGTGGTGGATTGTTCATTGCGAGTTGTGTCAATTGCATTCTGTTGCGATTAGTTCGAGGTGATACAATTTTGTTGTTGCACATTTACTGGATCTTCATGAATGACAACACATCCTATGTTGCAATTAGTTTGAGGTTTTAACTTGGACTAGGTCACGCCAAGGGGGGTAAGAGTGGTTTGCTTGAGGGTTCTTGAATGTATTCTTGAGTTGTCTCCCTTCGATTGCTTTTTTGTGTTTGAGCGTGTGGCGTCCAGGAAAGTTCATTTCAGTTCCACATTCGCTCCAATTTCATTCCGCGATGAGTTCGAACTCGGGAGGTTGGGTTCAATCATTCATTCAGTGAATGTACTTAACTGACTGAGTATCTGATTTCTTTATCTGGGAAAGCTGTGGCATTGTTTGAGGCACCTTTGATTACACATAAAAATGCATGTGTTTGGAAATTCGTTTTTCACATTTTTTCCCCTTCTTTTTTGTTGTATTTTGACATGACACAGAATGTTTTCACCACTTCCAATTTTTAAAAACAAAATTGTAACATGACCTAGTCATTATAATTCACAAAATGAAACAGGATCTTTGAGCAGACTCCTGACAGGAATCCCACAAAGATATGGAACATGTTAAAAAACATCCAGACATCTGAGAATTCAAGAGAAAACCTGTTGCTAAGTAAGTGTGATTCTCTCATTTGGCAGCTGAGACAGGCAGGCAGGCAAGATCACCTGCACAAGGCACAAACATGTCACTAGAGACAGAGTTCCAAATTTAAATTTTTACAGACAAAGAATCCCTGTACCCATCCTGTAATCTGGTGTCCTAAGAGATATGGGATCCCCAATCAAAAGAATAGACCAAGCAACGCATCCAAAAGTAATAAGCGAGTGAATATGTTTAATATAATAAAGTGTCATGAAATAACAAGACAAGTGTGAACACACAGTCTCTGTGATCGATAAAAAAAAATAAATTAACAAAATTACTGAATGACCATGCTGAGATCACCGACACAAAACATGTCACCACAAAGTAACTAGGTCACATCTCAAATGAACAATTGTGATAGGGGGGTATCACAATTAGCAGAACAGGTGATACTGGCAGAACGGCAGGCAGTAAATGAAATGGGTTAATGTTGGACTTTACAACTGGTCACCCCTAGATCAATACACTTAGATCCGGGTTAATTGAAAATTAGTGCAGTTCCAGTTCATGAGTTTCTGGCTTTTTTTTGTTTTGTGTGTGTGTGTGTGTGTGTGGGAGACTGATGTAGCAGGGACATAGGATTTAAGTCGTCTGAACAGTTAGTATCATAAAGGTGAATTTAGTGTCAGCTGCACTGTACGTTATCTCGGTATGAATAAACCCCCAAGTGCTCCTTCCACCCATCTGACCACTCTAAGAGTATTTGCCAGCTTTATGCTGAAGAAGAGACCACACACAGCACCATCAAACTCAGTTTCTCTCTTACCTCCAGCACTGTACTGCACACGAACTGTCTTCAGCCAATCCACAAACTTCTGAATGTCCTTGACCATCAGGCCTCGGATCAAGTCCAGAACTTGAGTTTTTGCCTGCATCAGACCTGCCGAAGAACAGACCATGCTATAATTAAACTGCCTGCCACTCCAAACTCACAGATTATGTAAATATACACACCAAGTGTGAAATGAAATGAAATTACTTTTTCCTGAAAACAGTTGTCCACACAAACAAAAATCCTGCAAACGTTACATGCAGCATAAATATATACATGTACCAGTATCCTTTGGGACAAATTACCAGCAGGGCATGAGGACCCTATCTGAAATTCTCACAATACCAAATTTTCTACATTCACCTATGACATATGCAAAAATTTGATCTGACATCTCCATCACACCAAATGATTTCCAGAGACTGTTTTGCCCAGTGAACTATGTATACACTAGACTGTGCCTCCGTTCTTTACCTGGTCTGTGAAGTGAAGCCAACCATAGAGCACAGCAGCCATTTTCATAGAGTGGCAAAACAAACTGAATACACATACCTACAGACAAATCGTCACAGCAGAGTCTGATGTAACATGATAGCCAGGTAAAGAAAAAGTTTGTATTTGAAGAGACCTAAACATACAACTAATAATTAAAAACGTGCAAGCTGTGTCTCTGGGACCTGCGTCAGGGACATACACACAGTGCAAAACAACAACAACAACAACAAAACAAGAACATGGCTTATAACAGAAAGAGAAAAAAGGAGGGGTTGTGATCTTGAAGTGCAGACATATAAACTTTATCTTTCACTCATCCTCCTTTTCTCCACTCTGCATTTTTCTTGTCTTTCACCAATACTATCATGTGCCACATCCTATTGTTCTGTTGTTTTTATTCATCTCTCTGATTTTTTCACACCAGCTTTAACTCATTCTATTTTCTCCATACAGCTATCTTTTTCAATATCTCACACAGATCTCATTTTCAGCTATTTTTCGTTTCTGGGAGGAAACAAAGGAATAGAAATTACTTCACTTGTAAACTGTCAAACTACCCTCGTTTTTTTTTTATTTTTTAGCATGATCACGGTAACAAAAGTTGGAGACATTCTCTAGTGGTGTATCCCCAAGAAAAGTATACTGAAATTTAAAAAAAACCTTCCAAATTAGCAAACCCATAAAAAATTCCTTTTCCAGCTATCAAACTCTTTATCATTAATTATCAAAACCGCCACCCAGCTGCAAATTATAAACTGTCTCATTGTCTTTTTATTTTTCTTCTTTCATTTGAAGTTTAATGTTTTTGTTATTATTTTCTCTTGTTTTCCTGGTGTTCCGTAAACTCTGGAATCAAGGCCTGATGTTCCCTCTGAAACTTAACACAATTTACAAACCTTATTTTTAGAATATATCCTGAATTTTCTAGAACATCAATGCTTTCATTTAGAAACTCTTTTTTAGAACTCTTCAAAGCCCAAAACCAAATATGACGAATGTCACTGCCATGTTTCAGCAGTGCCATGATAGTTCAACAACTAGCAGTTTAGAATTACATTGACCTCTGACAGCACAAATTCTACATCAATCAAACTCAAAGAAGACCAAATTGCCTGAAGTCTCTTCTCTGATACCTTTTCTTCCTGCACTGAAGACTGTCTTACTTTCCGGACAAAGTTCCCCAACTGCAGTATGTCTTTTCTGTGTCAGAACCTGCACTGCCAAATTACCTCTCTTTACCAAGGTCAACACTAGCAAAATCAAAGCAATTGTACCTGACAACAGACATGACCTAAGACAGCACTGGGTTGAAATGCCAACAGATTTCTACACTGAATCAAATTTAAACCCGAACTTTCCCACACCCAAAGTTCCCCTGACATCAAACTAATAGCAAAATCAATATGATCTCATTCAGCCATGACGTCAAACCTAGATTGATTCACAGGTGAAAACTACCTCAAAGTGGTTTGGAATTACACATGACATTTCCAGACTGAGTACCCTGAAAAATGTTTCTATGCAATCAATTTTTGCTGTCACAACTGTGAATGTCACAAAAGTTAAGTGGAAGACATGCCTCTCAATGAAATGTCACACATCAGTGCTTCTGTCCAAGTATCATATGTTTGTGGTATAAATGTTGATTCATAAAGAGCTGTGTTTCATATACAGAAGGTGTACATTGTATATTAGGGGATTGTCCAGAAAGTACGTATATGCTTGAGGGGGTGTAGGGTGTGGGCAGCCTATAAAAAGCCTTGAGGGGGTGGGGTATTTCTGGGAAGTGTTTGATTTTTTTCATTTTTTTTTTTTTCAACAAAGTAAGTTGTAGGGTGGAAAATACATGGAAACTAGCTGAACAAACAATGGAAAAGAAGCTATATATCGAATGAAACAATCAAACAGTTCACACAAAATGCCTGTGAAAATACAGGTATTAACAATGTAAAAAAAAATTAGTCAAGACAACACTGTAAGGAGCAGATTTTTCCTATTTAGTAGAATCTGGCATGTACTTCCTTGCCTAGTGCAACCTTTATGTACACATGGACTGGTCCCACTTGCATACTGAACACACCAACAGTCATCAGCAGAGTCTGGATAACAAACCGCCATCTCAAAAGCAATGCTGTAAGTTTTCCACTCCTCAGGTCATTAATTCTGCGTTTTTCATGGTCTTTCATTCTGATATTCCTCGTGTTCTCACAAGACTCACATGATTGTGGGAGTGAACCTGGAGTGCTTGGAAAGCAGATCATGCCTCTTCAACATTTTCACTGAAGGCTTCTCTGAGATAGAGGATATTTCATTACAGCAACAGGGATGACTTCACATGTCAGAAAGTGCAGAACTTGACTGTTCTATTCCATATTAGATTATGTTACAGTTTTGTAATCCCTGATATCCACTGGCTCTTGAACAACTCAGTAAGCAAGATTCTCAGCTAAGACTCTTTTATAGTATAAATAAAAAATCTCATTCTGTTTACCCCGTGTAGCCTCAAATCTGCAGCCACCTCTGCACTTACACTAATCAAATTTTTGTGTGCAGGTTCCCTTTTGTCTGAAGTGGTGCCTTTTGAATGGTTAGTGCAATTGGGCCTCCTCTGACACAACTGAATGTAAATGAAATACAGGAACCTTTTCGTTTCACATCATGCTACCTGTCTGGAAACAAAATTGTACTTTTCCCACAGCCAGCTGTAGATCTCCACACATACTGTCACTTGCTCACTGACTCTGCCGACAATGATCACTAAATCACATAAATTCTTTCATGCAACTTTGAAAAGTTTTGAAACTGGCAAGCCAAGGCCAGATTAAAGACCAACCACATCTGTCACACCCTGCTCAGCTCATCACTGTCTTGGACAGAGAACGATAAGAGAAAAGATGAATGTTTGCAGCCTCAAATTCACCTGTGATTTCTATTTCCTACTGCACTGACATTCAAGCTCTGCTAAAATTGTCATCCCTCCGTACGAGCGTTGGAGATCTATTTACAGCTATTTTTTTTTTCTTCAAAAAAATTACACTGGATTCCTGGCACTGCAAGAAGAAAAAATTCAGCTGATATGTTATTTCTGTTCCAAACCCAACCTTGATGAAATACTCTGTCTTCAATGTGCGACAAAGAAACCTTACAGATCCTACGATAGTCATTTGTTTCCGTCTCTGTCCACACTGTGTGACTGATCTGGTTTCTCTGCTCACTTGTATGGTCTCTGTGAGCATTTGACAAGCGCTGGTCATTGGCCCTACTGGGCTGAACACAGCAAAGGATCAGCTTGGCAGATTGGGAAGCATAGCAGGGATACAGGTGACCTTTGAGTAGACGGGAGGAAAATCCCCAATGGAAACTGCTCTATGTGTAATACATGGCTACAGGGAATCAGATCAACACATATTGGAACAAAGATACCAAAACCAAAAAGGGCAGAAAATCAATGAAAATCTGTATATTTACATCCTTGGCATATCAGCCAATGACTGCAAAGCCTCTTTAAATGAAAAATCTTTTGACTATTTCACCGGCTTTTGTCTGTTATGGAAATTCTCACCTAAATAGAGAAGATCTTTTTCAGCATGTAAAATGCAGATTGTCAAAAACTGTCACATTCTTCTACTGTTTTCAGGAAAGCCATCCCTCCCATTTGTCAGCCGATCAGCTGACTTATTAAGGTTGACATGCACAGACAAGGTGTGACATAAACAATAGCCTTCAGATTTCTAGATTAAAGGTTCTGAAACACTGCATTCTGGCCCTAACCTGGGCTGCATGAATTCTGCCATACTCCAACATGCACACAAAAAAAGTTTGGGGTATTCATAAACATAGCTTGAGTCTACAGGGCTGTTATCAAAAGATTTGGGAATCCTTGCGGTAAATTTTTTTTTGTTAATCTTCCTTATAAAGACACATACACATAGAAACAACAATAACAACAACAAAACACAAGTCTCTTCTTCATCATGTTGTCAATAGTGGACAAAGAGGAAATATTTTACTTAATGTCTGACATTTAAAGTTTCCCCCGCGTGGATATTTACCTAGAGACACCTTAAATAGACGACTGTTCTGGGTAAAACAATAAACACTCCCAAGCAGGTCTCTCAAACTGTTTAGCTTAGGAATTAAACTTCAAGGTCTCACATGAAAACAGTTCCATACATGCTAATGCTTGTAAGATCACTGATGCAGAAATCTAAGACTTAAAAGAGGGCGCTTAAAGTTATTTCCTAGAGTGGAATTTTTTTAATTATTTGTGACATAAATGGTTGAGAACCATCTGGATACATGACTTGAAAGTAAAAGTTTGTGGATAAAGGTGAAGAATAAAGAGCAGACAGATCAATCCTGCTTGCAGCAAATTTTATTGTTACTGAAGCAAACCACATTTGTAGCTCTAAAAGAATAACTTCTAAAATTTTCCACAGCATTTTGATGAACCAAGTCAATTCTCAGTGTCAAACTAAAGTCTTCTTGCCCTACAATGTGATACTGAATGGTGCCTTGAATTAGGTAAACCATTTTACACCATAAACAGTGGATTTTGGGCTTTAAAATTTTGGTCCTTGCACTTGCTGGGTCACATCCAATGACATCCAGTCTTTCACACGATCAGGTGTCATGAATAACTGGTATTGTACTTTCAACCTCCTACATACATGGCATTCAGCGGGGAATGGTCACCTTTTATTTTGTCATAAAGTCACAGATATTTAGTTGCAGCTGCTATGTAATGAACAAGTCCATGTCATTTTAATCCTTCCCTGAGTAGCTTGCTGATCACATGGCACATGGTTTGAGTCCATGTAACCAAACTATATGATACACTTTCTTTGAGAGTCAGTATTAACAATATGAAGTATAACACAATTGAGCCACATTCATTGTCTGTAATATGAGATTATATCCTGTAAATTTGTCTTTTCTTCCCTGCAGATAGATCTGCAAACTTTGACTTTGCTCATTTTATAACAATTATCAAATATATCTCTTTACTTGTTTATGAAAGTTAAGTGAAGTAATAACTTGTTGGACTGATGTGTAAAAGATAGGAAGTCAGCGTGGCATTCGGGTGGAACAAACCCTGTGTTGAAGAACAAAGTCTGTGATCCATGATTTTTACAACGGGGGACTCAATGATGTCAAACCTTCAGATGAACAAAAACAAAGAAACAAAAAAAATGCTCACCTAAGAGATCTCCATCTTCTCCATCCATGCTCCCTGAGCCCACAGAACTGGACATGCCGGCTGACCGTTCCCTGACCAGCACAGGTCCATTAGTATCTGGCTCTTTGTGGTTGTTGTGTAGTTCTGAGGTCTGGGAGAGGCCGTCATCACTGGACAGATCCTCTGATGCTGAGTGAGACATGGTGGCACCTAAGGGAAATGAACATCATCTACTTTATTTCAACTGCTGCCTTGTCACTATGCCATCAAATGAGATGCTAGCGTACTTTCCTGGGCTACAACAGACACTGTTTACATTTGGGCAATCACTTGTGTTTTTCTTACTGCTGTGTAACTTGTGTTTTCTTTTGGATTGTTTTTGTTTCTCTGTGATCAATCAGGTTTTGAATTTTATACTGATAAGTAGGTAGCAGTGCCTTCATAGCAAGCACGAACTGCATGGTCACATCATAATCATCATATGCAGAGTTGGATGGTGAGACATGAATATTAGAAATACCCTTTGCCTCAGTGTTTCTCAAACCTTTTTACATACAAGACAACACACTCTGACCATCAAAACAAAATATTCATAGAAACATGTTTCCTTTTCACACCAACTCAGTCTTATTCATTGTTATTACCCCCAAGAGTTTCTCAAACTTTTTAAATAACAACAAGATAAAAACTTGCACTCGAAAAATCAAAACAGAATATCCACAAATAAATTTTTCTTTTCAAATGAATTTTTAAAAAAGTGTTTTATTTCTTCGAGAGAGACTGCCACATTGAAGACATCAACAAAAGGAAAATTAGAATAGCAAAAGAAATGGCTGTGAACTAAGAGAAATAAGATACAAATAAGATAGAACAATTACAATACCAAAAACCGCGTCACTGAGGCTACGGATGGAATGAAAACCAATGCAAGCAGTTCACTGTGTGGATCAGTGACCTCAAAATACAAGAAACATTACAGACAATTTTCTTCTGCACAACACAAATTCATTTGCTGACTCCAAGTCTTGGATCAGCAGTTAAAAGTTAGTTAAAAGTTCGCCCTTCATTCACAAAATTACAGTGAAGCTTATGGAGAGTGCAACTATTGGGACAAAGATAACTGTTCATGGACAAGAAAGTGAGGAAACCTTCTTAAAGCACAATTTTTTGATAATAGGCAGAATTCCAATCGATTTTCTCAAAAAACTGTATTTTCAAATTTTGCTTAGACTTATATTTCACACAAAATCTTATGGAAACTGACATTTAATTTGTTAGACCACACCTTGATACTGAGTTTGTTTCTTCGCACTTCATAAAACCTAATAACTGGACCAAATTATTCAAACAAATTTAAAAGACAGTTTCTGACAAAACTGATGTTGATTATCATCAAGGTAAAAAGACATACTAAAATATATGAACTGTTTGGAATACCTGGGAAATCTTTCCCTTTTTGTAGTCATGGTTGACTTCCACTAGTTAAAATGTTATGAACAAATGCAGACATGATGATGCTAACTGTGACCAAATTAACAAAAGCGACACTTTCACACATCGGTATCATATCTTTACTCACCTGTGGGTTTAATAATGTCAACAGCTGGTGCCATGCTTGTTGGGGGTGCTCCTCCATTCTCTGCCTGCAACGCTTCTTCACAAACAGCTTCCACCAATGGAATACAGGCAGACCGAATTGAATAATTTGTGTAGTTGTCAGACAAACCTGAAAATGATAAAATCAGAAAAAGAAAAAAGTCAAATAACAGAAGTTATAAATATTAATTATTATGTGGGTTTTAAGTACCAATTTATTATTTCCATGTGAGAGAACAGCAATAGTATTTATGCAGATCTCCATAACAGCATATTTTATTGGAGACAACTATAGATCTGCTGTTAACAAACTCTGAAATTACTTCATACCTGAAACTTTGTATTTCTCACATTAATGCAGGTACATACAGACACTGCTTTATGCGTTTGTATAACATGCTTTTAGTACCTTGACAATTTTAGTTTTAGCCCAATTTTCTTGAAAACCCCTGGAACTCACGAAATTTCATTCTGTGTCAAGCACCTATAGTTTATATAGCAATATAAATATACGAATTTGAAACAAATATCACTACAAAAATAAGAGGTATAAACATCTCTGATACAAATATATTTCCCAGCAAGTAAACATGTGGAAAAACTGCTACATTTCTCACACTACGATTAACCTCAATTTTGCTCATACGAATGACATCACTCCCATAGGAATAACAAATGTAGATCCACTGGTTATGACATCATGCCGCCATTTATTTAATGAAAGAAATGCACCCCTATGGTAATCCCACAAACCTTTCAGAAATTCAATATATCTATGTTGGATTGACAGTCAGATGTCCGTTGGGACAACTATAAGATGGACAGATGGACTGCATCTAGACACATACCAGCCTGCAGTGAAATCCTCTGCATGATCTTGGTCAGTGTGCTGCTGCCCAGAGGTGCATGGTCATACCATACGTAGTCCGACTGTGAGACATTACGTTTTGGTCTTTGCCAGAAAGCGTCGGTCATGGGATGCAGGTGAGTTACGTATTTCAAAAATGATGCCAAGGGGCATCGAGGATCTCCTGTACAAAACATTGACAACTCGATGAAGCCTTTATTCAAGTAACGTCACCATCAACATTAACAAAGAAAAACAGAAAAATTGTAGCTTTGTCCTTCCTGATCAGTAGGTCATTTACTGACTGCTCCAGCCTTTCATAACAAGCCAAAGCTATTTTTCAGTCTATCAAAATGTAACAAAATTTGAAATCTTGAAGCTGACAACTTTCTGCATTTGTTTTCTTGAGATCACATTATGAATTGAAAGAGATTAAGCATCTCTCTGCATCATTAATTCTACACAATTATCTCACTATTTTCTGGTATTTGAAAAACTCACAACAATAGGTGGGAATTCCCAATATTATGCTGACACTGAAAAATGATCCACTGTTCCAAATCCGTAACACAATATAATTTACTTAAGAAATACCAAGATTCTTATATAATATACGAGGGTCATGAAGTTATGATTCTGAACGCTTTTTCAAATAACAAAAATCAAGATTACAATGATTCTGAGTATTTTCTGCAAATTTTAATCGATCCATTCATAATTAAACCCCCTTCAGATAATGATGTTAGACAGGTCACTAAATGTAAATGATTGTAGGTTGAGTTCATAGAACATGTACAATACATTCTTGTCCCACAAAAAACTATAAAAGCACATAATATGAACTTTGTCACCTAAAGCTATTAGAATTAAGTTCTCTGATTTCTCAAAGTTCACAGAATCACGTTCACTCTTAATACCTTGTTTGTAACAACACATTCCTAATTAGAGGTAGAATATTATACTTTCCAGTTAAAACATCTCTTAAAATACAATTCGTTCACAAATCTACTCACTTCAGGTAAAACTTCAGGCATGTCAATAATATTCTCAGACGGTGATTTCATTCATTCAGGTCGTATAATTTTTAAATTCCTCCTCCCATCGATTAAACTTCGTAATAATAATAATAATAATAATAAATGGCATTTATATAGCGCTTAACCCTGTTCCACAGGCTCTAAGCGCTTTACAGAACTTATTTACTACTTTACAAACGCATTCACTCCCACATTCTAATTGTACATAATATGCACACAATCTCATGCCTGCGAGGCGCTAAACACACTGCACTGCTTCTTTCTCTCTCGCTGTCTCACTCACTCTCTCTCTCTATCTTGGAGCAAATTGTAACGAAGCCTGTTAGGCGCAGATCACAATTCACAACAGTTCACAACTCACAGCAGTTCACAACTCACATCAGTTTACAACTCACATAATATTTGAAAATTTATTAATAACAATATATATTTAATAATGAATAATAAATTTTTGTTGTTGCTGGTGGGGGAGGGGGGATGATATGGATAAATCTTAATCTATTAATTTCAATTTCAATTTTGCCCGGGCAGCGGCCTTTCGGCCTGCTCTTTACGATTTCCAACTGCCAAGGTATCTTTAACGTGCGCAACGTGCACACGGGCCCTCCGAATTTTTTCGTCCTTATCCGAGAAGACTAGGTACTCGATCCTACCCCCCAATAGGACCAGGGACTTGAAAATATGAGAAAAATCCAATTTCCAACATGCCTGCACTGCCCGGGTTTAGAACCCGGGACCCTTGGCATGAGAGGCGAGCACCTTGCCTCTAGACCACCTTGTCCCCTATAGATGATCCTATAGATCATAAAATCAAGTTCAATTTCAGGATTTAAATTACAATAGTTTAAAGTTTATTTTTATCAAGTTTTTAAAAAAATTTTTATCAGTGGTATGAAAAAATCTGTTATCAAAAGAATTTCTTATTAATTCAAATGCAAATTTAGGATCATTCTGTATAAAAAAAAAAAAGTCATAATTTGTAAGGACAACATAAAGTCCTGACAAACTATTTAAAAATCATGTGACCCTTTCTACTATTAATACTAGTTCTGCATGAATAAATTATAGGGACAGTTCTTAGACTGCCTGAAACTGAAAGGAAAAAAAAATAACATGATCCTATAGATCATAAAATCAAGTTCAATTTCTTCTTATTACTCTGAGGCTATTACTTCATTATCCCATGATGAATTACACTAGTTTTATAATCTTTAGGTTACTTCACATGCCAAATGAGTGAATGAAAGATCTAATTTGATGAGAAATATTTGGCGCTTGTGAAAATGCACTCTACACGCTGATGCATTTGAATTGGTGAATGTTGAATTCATTTAAAAAATAAACTGCTTATCTTATAAATTACATTATTACTGTCAAGATAAATACATATATAATATATATTCTTCATTCAATTTTCCTTTGCTTTTCAAAGCCGGCTTCTCATTACCTCATAAATTTTTAATGTCACGTATGAAAACTGCTATTTCCTGATTAGGAAATTTTATCAACAAAGGACGCTTGTACTTGAAACAAGAAAAGACTTGTGTCTATATTGCAGTTATGATCTCATAAGCCTATTTTTAAATTCTTAGCTCTCTTTGATTGAGGTATTACAGTTTACTGTACAGGATATGAGCTTTCTATGCTTTCAGGATAAAAATACTCTGAAAACTATCATACACTTTGGGATGTTATAATTGGTGGACATGATGAAAGAATTTTCTAAGTCCTGACCACCAAATAAAGATAGTTAAACCTATCCCTAACCCTGTCTTGATTCCTAACCCTTTGCAGGTTGAAAAGGTAAGGGTGGGATGTGGGATAAGATTAGGGTTAGGGTTGAGGATAGATTTAGAGTTTCTTGACTGGGGAGGTCTGGACATATGGAACTTTTTCTTTAACTTTAACTCTTTGTGTACTGTGAATTTTTGCATGTTTGCCTATACAGGAAGAAGCTAGTGTGGGAAATGAATGAAGACTAGCTACAGCAACATCTATTAATAGAAGTCGACTTTCTTTTTTCCTGACACAAAATAGCCTAGCATTCTTGTGCGCCAATGCATCGGTGATTGGCACAAACGTGACCAGCGGATGAACTGATATATCGGTGATTGGCACACAAAGAGTTAAAAATTTAGCATGACTAGCCCATGCTTGTATATGATCACCCCCTAAAGGCAAATGCATTAACAAAATGTGAGATATTCCGAATAATTTAAGATTTCTTAGGAAGAATTACGTATGTCCCGACCACCCAGTCAATTCCTCACTCGAAACCAATCCCTAACATAGTTCTTATCTCTAACCTTCGATCTTATCTCTAGTCACACCTAAACCCTATCTCCTTCAACCAGGAAACAAAATGTTGAAAAATTCTGTAAAAAAAAAATGTAAGAGTTTAAAGTGGTGGGGATGTACGGCACTATTTAGTGTCTCTCAATAACAAAACAGTCAAAAGAAATGTCTCACAATGCCCTTCACATATATATATATTTCTTGTCCACCACGTGTGAATTACAATACAGGGTCAGAGTTGATCAAGGTCTTTTTCAAACTTTGATCCATGTGGAAGAAATTTAACAAGTAGTTCCCAAGTTAAACAGTTTACAAGTATTACAACAGCACCCCAGACAGTTTAAATCTCACAATTTCTTTTAACAATTAGTACAAATTTGTAATCGACCATCATCATGGAAACATTGCAGGAATATTAAAAAGTGCTCTTTTGGTTTATTCCAATACACAATATGAATACCCCTGGATGTGTACGCCATTATATTAGGCCTGGGCTTTGGCCTACTAGAGATTTGGGGGAATTCCACCCATTGACTAGCTTTTCAGCAATTTTAAAGTCCTGAAAGAAAAGTTTGCTTTTTGATGTTAAGAAACAAGGGGGGGGGGGGAAACAGGGCAATTTGTGTTTCCATGGCAACCAAGTACTAAAGTGACCCTCCACTGTCCAGTTACGAGTTGACTGTGACGTCGCAGCCTACTTCTATGAGACATTGATAACATACCAAGGATTTAACCGTGCCTGTACGTACACACGGCTGAAACTGGGTCAGTTTTCTAGACGTGTGCAAGTTGTACATAAGTGAAAAGTTATGAATCTCTTACCTGGGCGTTCATACATTCTTTCTCCGACTTGGTAGGCAGGGGGGTCCTCTTCAATATTTCTCTTGAATTTCAGTTTCAACGGCAATTCGTCTTCGCGCGGAATCGACGTATCTTTAAGCCAAACATAGCGACGGCCGTGAATGTCTGTTGAGACGTCAAAATCGTTTTTCTTCATGTTCCTGAAATAATCCTTCCCCTTGTTGCAAATGTACAAACTGATGTCAAAAAATACCTTGTTCTGTAAGGAGTCGGGTTTATTGGTATCCATAGCCTCACTGAGGTAAATTTTCTTCAAGTCTTCCATCTCGATCCGCATTCTGTGGCACTTGCGTGGGTTGGCTCGCAGCGCAAGATCAAATGTTGCGTTCGCTAGCTCGAAGGTACGGTCACGCAGAATATCGATGCTAACCTCATCCAAGAAAAATTTATGTAAGCCCGCTCGCAAATCCTTCAGCGTTAAAGAATCATCATTCTTCACTTTAACTTTGCCGTAGAAATCGCGAAGAAAGTCCGCGAGTTGTGTTTTGCTCATATGCGTCACACTGTGTATGGTGTGTCCTTTCGACACAGCATACTCCAGTAAGTTCTGTGTCGCTTCGGTAATCAGACTGTCTTCTTCACCAGATAGAGTCATGATGCTTCCTCTCAGATCTGAAAGTTTTGGGTTTGAAACCCTTTTCCTATTCTCCATAACATCAACTTTTTCACAGTTATCAGGAGGTGACGGATCCATGTCGCGGGATGTGATGACGTCAATCAACAACAAAAGTCTGACCTAACCCGTCTGTTACACTCCTTAGGGGTGGCGGATAGGATATGGTGTTGACATGTTTGTTCCAACTGGTTAATTTTCACACACTGTCATTTTCATTAAATTCTCATAGTAAACTCACACACATAAAATTATAGAGAAGTCAGAATACACAGCACGAAACGAGCACTTTCGACGAAAGCCGAGCCTCATACCCTTGCGGAGAATACACTAAACCCCAGTGCTAGCAGTCGTCATCCAATGAGTCAGCCCTAACCACCGACTTCCGGCGTAACAGCATTCACCACAGGAACAAGTATCTGACGTCACTTCATTGCTGAGTTTCAGCGCTGCTTTGATCGCGCGGTCTGGCCGATCACGCGGCGAAGCTTGACTCGCTGACGTCACCCTCAAACGGATTGCAGAGTTGCTTCTGTTGCCGCTCGCTGGGTTATGGAGAGTCGACACAGTCCTCGGTGAAAGATTTGTTTGGTTGCGAATTCTATCGACTGAAAATAGATTATTATTATTCCAAAGCTGTTTTCGCCATATAACGCCACCAATCGTCCTGAAGAGCGAGGTAGTTTTGATTCCGTTTCTCCTACACACGGAAAGTAAACTTCATGTTTTCACTTTCCCGATATTAGTATGCGCACACCCACGGGTTGTGATAAATTTAGATCAGGTGGGAATTATCATCCTGAAAACCTTGTAGCTGAGACTTTAGGGGTTTTAGGTTGTGGGGGAGGGAGCGGGTGTCAGGGAAATGGGCGTAAAAATTACATCGATAATAGGCCCACAGACGAGGGGTTATAAATAACACACAAGGCCGTGTCATGTCGTAAGAATTGAGACGTGATGAATCAGCGTCGTCCCTCGCATGTTACTACAGTACAGTGGAAACTATGACTCGATTGGAAACTTACGAAATCATTCGTTATTGTTGTTGGTATTGTTGTTGTTATGATTGTAATAACCGATTTTCCCATTCTCCTATAATTTCATGGCAGTCTTGCTATTGTCTGTAATTATAATTTATATCTATATATTGTTTCATACAAATCACGTTGTTGTTTTTTTCTTCTATCTGAACAGAACTGCTCCGTTTTGTGTGCATGCTTTTAAAAACTTTATTTTCTTTCTATAGAACATGATAAATAGGCTTTAATTTAAGGTCGCCGCCTAATTAGATCCATAAATTATCTGCATAATTTTGTTGTTGTTGTTTTGAAGCTTATATATCTTCAAACACACACACCCACGCACAAATGAACACAATTTCAAACTGTCACAAGTTGCGGGCTTAATCAGTCGACTGTCACAAATCCTGCAATAGATCTATTATCAGAGACCAGTTTTGTGACGTGACTCATCACGTCTGTTACACACCGGCACCATTATTCATGATTATACAATCCAGACCAACAACAAAATAGAAAGTTACAAAATATATAGCCTGAACCCAATGTTCGAGCATCGACTATCTATAGCCTATCACGCGCACCTCATTCCAAAAGTATTCCATGTTTACCTCATTTCGTTCAAAACCGTATGGGAGCAAAGGTTGAAGGCCAAGTACCCCTGGCGAATGACGTCATACAGCGTTCAGCTCACTGATTTGAGAGATTCTAGGTTTCTCAAATAGGGAGCGTGACGTCATGGCATGCCAACAATAATGTGCAGGCACGAGGCGGGTGATTTGCGTTCCCAATTTGAAACACCACGTATCGTTCGTTTCCAGCACTTTTCAGAAACAAGATGTCGATCCAAAGTTATGAGGCCTCAAGTGATGATTTGCGTACTCGTACTTCAATTTTAATGGTTGAAATCGACTCATCAAAACACCAAGTAGGATCTTCCGCGGAGAGTCGATACCAGTCAACTTCTGTACTGTCTTGTGCAGAGTTCTAGGAAAGGACAATCAAGCTTAGAACTTTATTCTTCTCGGTTAAAAGTCAGGCCAAGCGCTCAATCACACCGCTCAGTTCGACGCGTTTTGCAGAAAGTTGACCCCATTTGCCTTCTTTGGTGTCGGCATTCCGGACTTAAAGCGATGTCGATAATTTTTTTATTTGGGTTGGTAAAATCAAGAAATGAGGAGGCCTTTGTCTGTGAAGCCGAAGCTAAATACATGTATAATTTCTACGAGATATTTCGGCTTACAGTTGAAAAGATATTTATTTTATAAACACAAAAACCCAGACGTTTGACCAAGAAATTGGGGAGTGTCGAGTTATCCGTGTTCTGATTAAGTGAGTCAGCAGTAGAAAGTTAAATAACCAACACTGGAGAGGGAAAGGGGATGGTGACAGTCATGAAGAGGAAGAAAAATGGTAGGAGAGGGTTAAACTCCAGCTGATGACAACAGTCCAGCAGATTATGTTGGCGTAGGCGAGTGGTGAGGTGAGACACGAATAACATTTCAACTGAGAGTCACAAGCGGACACGTGAGCCACTCCGTGCATCATGAGAATTATGTCAGGTTGAAAACGGGAGGGGGCGAATGAGTGGGTAAGAAACATCAAACATTCTCCGATTTTGAAATGTGCCCCCCCCCCCCCCACCACCAAAATGTAAGATAGATCAGTCCTCTTGTCACCTCGGGAATTGAACGGCCATGTGGATCTATTTAGTGCAAAACTATGGCCTTGATCTATAGAGAATCGACACACATCATAGGGATATGATCGAGATAGAGGAGGCACTAACTCGTGACGCGACCAACCCAGCCAAAACGGGTTTTACCCACCCACTGATGCCACAACCCGGCACGAAACCAATCAGTCAGGCTGTACATGTAATGATTATCTGAAATGACCCATAATCAATGAAGTGACTAATCTATTATATATTTCAGTAACTTGCAACCTTTGGCATGACTAACTGACCAAACTATACACTCTTCAGGCCTTAAATTTGGCAGGAAGGTGGCAATTGAGATAAGGAAGATGATGGCTATAATTAAATAGTTGTTTACTTCAAGCATGTATTTTTAAAAAATAACAATGTTTATTGCTATGTAACATCTGTATTTTTGCATGTTTGTTTCGTAATATATAGTACCGTCCATCTCATAAAAAGTAAGCGTATCAAGCGTTCAGTTTGGTGCGCATGAGTTCTGAAGCAAGACTGTAGTTTATTACTTTTATTATGCTAGAGAGGTGGGGGGGGGGGGGGATCACATGATTGTTTATTCTGGGCAATGCCCGGTAGCTCATCTAGTTTTTTATATTCCTCCTTTTCTAACGAACGTTAAAATGAGACGTAATTCGTTTTACGCCACCAGAGTGTGCGAACTTTCGTTCGTTGTAAAGTGTAAAATATTCTATTTTCCTGTAAAGGGAGTACGTGTACTTTTTGGGGGGGGGGGGGGGGAATTTTTGTTGATGAACCAATGTACATCGGTATGGCAGATCCCGAAAGCTGACACCCTTTTCTTTTCTCTTTTTTTTTTTCTATGCCTATTCGCATATCAGCACTCGGCATTCATTTTGTCCTCACCAACACTCTACAGTGTACACGTCATATTGATGTTCGACGTATGGCAGACACTTGAAATAAAAGTGTAACAATTTAGTGACTTAGTCATGTGACCTTTAGCATTCTCTACCAAGTGGATTCAAATCAGATCTCTCCCGCTTTCCCTTTTGTTCTCTTTGCATTTAATTTGGTCAAGGTACCGTACTGTAATCTTCAATGGCTATTCGATCGATTAGTTTAACACTCCCCCCCCCCCTCCCAGGTCTTTATTGAGATAAAGGCTACAGCTATAAATAACATACGTATCACCGTATGTGTTAACGGCCTACACATAACCGCTATTTGGCAGAAACGTAAGTAAAATGGTATCTGAAGTGTCAACTGGGGTCTGTTGCTATAGTTTGCTTGCGTATCGTTGTTGTCATCGCTTTTGAAAATTTCCAAGGGGGAATACCCGTATCTTCACGCCCATGCAACGTGTACACAACAAGAACATGTTTTGCCCCCGCTTGATGCATTCCAAGGCAGGCCAAGCACAGCACAAGCCAACTAGACATCGCCCCCATTGCTTGCTTCATTCACTGAATTCAAACAGACCTTTCACGTGAATGGGGCGGGTTGAAAGGTCAAGGTTATAGCGTTGGTTCGGTGTGTAGGCTGCATTGCTTGTGCTTTGCTATCTCATAGGTTTGGATTTTGACCTCACCGAATGAAAAATGCAGGCGAGTGACATATTCGGCAAACAGATTTAACGAAATAGCAGACTGGCGACATAGATAGATAGATAGATAGATAGATAGATAGATAGATAGATAGATAGATAGATAGATAGATAGATAGATAGATAGATAGAATGTGACAGACCGAGATAGATAGATTAGATAGACAGACTGTCAGATAGATAGATACATGTAGATAGATAGGAGACAGACTGAGATAGATAGATAGATTGTTAGACAGACTGAGGTAGATAGATAGATATTAGAGACTGAGATAGATAAATAGATAGAGTCAGACGGAGATAAATAGAAAGATAGATAGAGACTCAGCTAGATGGAAAGATACAGATGTACGGATACAGACTTAAATAATAGATAGATAGTTAAGATAGATACAGGCTTAGACAGATAGATAGATACAGGCTTAGACAGACAGATATACAGACTGAAATAGATAGATAGATAGATATTTTTTCATCACCATTCTGTAAGCCAAAGGTCAATGCTATGACACAATCAGCGAGTAGGCTGAATAATTCCAGTCAGCCCCTGGGAACCGGAAATTAGAATTCAATTATCCTTGCTTAGCGAACATTTATTTCGCAAGTCTTGTTTTCTCCCTCCCATCCGATTCCAGCCCTCACATTTTCCAGTCACCCTCGCCTCCTCCTTCGCCACCAGTCTCGGCTTCTGCCCTCAAATTGCGTGTGATCTTTTTCACTCTCATTATCCAACTTTATCAATGGACACTGGGGTATTAACGCGGAAGGATCGGGGAGGGCCTGGGGGTGGGGCCAGACACTGTCACTTAATTACATCAGCAGGATTGGACTCTGATTGGTTGTTACGTAGCACGCAGACCAGAGTATTGATCCTCGCGACTTGGGTTGGAAAAGTTCGCTGACAAGGCGATTGCCAGCGCTCGTCATTTCGACACACGTTGATTTCCACCTGACAAAATTAGAACTTGCACTAGTAGAGTGCACGCGGAATGTGTGTCTCGCCGTATGAAAGGGCGGTTATTTTTTTTGTTGTTTGTCAGTAATGTTCTTTCGGTTTCTTACTTCAAATTTCTATAAAGCTCAACCCACGCCAGAAATGAGTGTTTTTTACTTGACTCCATAGAGTAAATAACGATTTTTTGTTTGTTTGCATGTGCGTGTGTGTGTGTGTGGGGGGGGGGATCATTTACAAGGGTCATTTACGCGCCTAGGGGCACGCACGGGCTGACTTTGATCGGCCTAGTAGTTGGATGGTGACGACACGACATTGAGTTTTGGCTAGTGCGCGAGACCTCATTGAACCTCAATGTCGTGACGTCACTATCCAATCAGTCGGCTGATCAAAATCAAGCTTGTGCTCACCTGAACTAATATCCCCAGCCGCATTTTTGGGAGGGGGGGGTGAGGTCATAAAGAAAAGGCCTACTCCATTAAAAATACATGTACAACTAAAATATTACTTGGCTTTTTGTGTGCGAGTGTGTATTATTTTAAATCTACACCGTATCTTCAATTACTGGCCCTCTCAGATGTTTCTTTCTTCCCACGCACTTTTTTTTTTTTTTTAATTGTGCGCCACAGCCTGAAAGTAGAAACTTCAGAACATTCGACGCACACAGACGTAACGTGTGATAATCTTGCGCAAGGAAAAGACACAAATGGCATGATCAGACCGGGGATCGTATCCGGGACTTCCGGTCAGAGTTGCCGCTGAAGACTTTTTTAAAATCCCAAGATGGGGTAAAAAAAAAATCACCAAAATAGACGTTTAAAATTTACATTTTCACAACAAATTGAAGATTGGCTCGCAGATCATGCTGTGTAAAAGATCTTTCCTTACAACAATCTCAAACTGCCTCTTAATTTACGCTTTAAGTCACAATTTAAAGCATCGTGAGGACAAAGGCAGTTTTGTTGTCATTTTAGGGCAGTTTTATCGTTGCCTGGGATAAGAGGGCTGGAGACTTTTTTCGGCGTTTTTTTGTTTTGTTTTGTTTATCTTTCTTTTTAAATAGATAAATAATGCACAATACAAAGGTCCGAAAAATCCCAAGATCTTTGAACAAATGCCAAAATCCCACGGTAACCACTAAAATCCCAAGATCCTGGGAAAAAATCCCAAGGACGACCAGCAACATACCTGTGTATAATATGATCACTTTATCACTCCTTCCCATTTCTTTTATAAGAATAATTTTTAATTGATAATACATTTATACATTTTGAATATTAAACTGATAATACATTTTTTTAAGGTAGTGGCCTTACACATGGATGTGTAAACATTAATTTAATTTGAAAAATTGAAAACTGAAATACATGGGACAGGTATAACTATCTGTATATTTTGCCAGATGAGATCTGTATACCCTGTTGGATGAGATGACCTGCTAGATCACATCTATGTACCATTTTAGATCAGATAATCCCCTAGATCAGATCTATGCACTCTTTTAGAGCAGATAACCCCCTAGATCAGATCTATGTACCCTGTTGGAACAGATAACCAGGTGGATCAGATCTGTGTACCCTTTTAGGTCAGGTAATCCACTGGCTCAGATCAATGTACCCTTTTTGATCAGATAACACGGTAGATCAGATCTACGTACCCTTTTAGATCAGATAACCTGCAAGATAAGACCTGTAAACGTTATCTCAGACACCGATTAGTTTAAATCAAAACATTCCAAGTTTATCCTGAAAAAGACCAGTCAGCCTTCGACCCTATCTGTAAATGAAAAGTCAAATGACTTTTGTTTGTAGCGTCTGCCATGAAGCAAGAACTACATGAAAATGAAAATAGTCCATTCCATTATCCGATAGGCTTATATTCACACACCCCCTCTCTTTTCTCTTCATACCCCCATCACCATCACGACTCCTCTCTGACCTCAAGCTGGATTCATGTTGGACTTGCCTCTCCCCCCCCCCCCCCCCCACCCCACCCCCTTTCACCGAGCTGTCGTATCCCTGGAATGACAACGTTTTAACTCCATTCCACCAGCTCTTGAGAAATTGATGTTTGAAGGTTCATGCGCTCATATCTTTTAGAGATATAACTTTTTTTTTTCGTTTTGCGAATACTTACAAATTACACACCGAACTCACTTGATATTTTGACACACAATGGGAAAAAAAGTCTATAGAGACAGAAGTAGTGTGTATATTTTGTAACTCATTTCAGCCACAGAGTGGAGATACCACTTTGTCATTCTAAAGGAAAGTTGCTATAGAAACATGCACACCAAAGGAGAAATGTTTGCCAGGTCCAAATGATGAATCTGGGTAATCAGTACACTCTGTCAATCGGTACTCGTCGCTGCATGATGCATGTACAAAACTCGTTAAAAAAAAAAATCAGAGAAAACCACATGCTTTTGTGGATCAAATTCAGGGTTGGATAAGGCTAGAGGCCGTGACAGCTGAAATAGACAAGTCTGCAAAATACCAATTAGTACAAGCAAACAGTGTTTTAGTTGCTCGGCGATCGGAGAAATTGGCCTGCTGACGTACTCGACCCCTCGACCAATGAAAAGAGGCGGCGGTGCAGATACAACACTCTCGAGTACACCCGTGTTTCGCAATCCAGAACGATATTGACTGATGATGATGTCATAACCGTAGGGTGCTTCAACGATAACATTACTGCCAAATGTCAACATCACGTGCAGGGAAACAGGCTGAGCATGACCGACATTTTTGACTGCTTGGTTACAGATAAATTTGGGTGACTTTAAACGTAAGCATAGAAATGAATAGGAATTGGCAGGCCAGTGCAAACTCTAAACTGGCAAAGGGTCCAGGCCTGTGTTGGGAATAAAAGCCTCCATTTCAAAGTACATACTCAGTACTTTTCTTTTAATTCAGTAGAGAGATACATAATATAAATTTGAAACATTCCAGCATGTTGGTGTCAGTTCAGCTACCGTATCTTCAGTTATCTATTCATGTCTATATAAAGGAATGTTTTGCTCACGATATTGGAACGCTTTCATCGTTCGGCTCAGTTCTGGCTCAAAAACAACGAAAATGTTAAAAATTTACCGAACTTCAAAATGTTTGAAAATAATAATATGCCAGCGTTCACCTGTTTTTGTCTTTCTATGCATAATGTCATATTTTGTAGAATTTAAGGCTCAGTGGTTAAAGAGCTGTGCATGATTGCATGTACATTGGAGGCCTTTCTTCCTTTATAATACGATTTTATCTGTACCACACTGATCTTGTATCATTTTTCTTTAAGTCTCATCACTATTCATTACCACAGCCGCCTCTCCTCGCCCAATTCATTATCAAAGCCCCCCCCCCCCAAATATTGCCCATGCCATGGGGAATACCCCCCCCCCCCACATGGGCAGTACACCCCCCCCCCCACCCCACCCCCGGCCTGGGACGTACTTTCAATTTATGTGAACGTGTGTACTGTTAATGTTAATGGGTGTTGGTATCTTGAGTTGAATATAATTATGTGCCATGCGGTTCTTTTAAACAGGAAGAAGAGAAGAACAGACGCTAGAGGCGGTGGATGATCGAACTAAAGAAAACCAGCATAACATAGAATAAAAATGATCACAAGGCCGTAGGCTATTGCGAAATCACTTTAACAATGGCTGTTGTTATAAGTATTTACGGTCCCCAAGCATTTTGCGCTAGGGGCGCATATCTGTAGTATCTACCCCTAACCCCGTCCTTATCGTCAACCCTACATGTTATCAAATCCCTACCCCTGCCCCCCTACCCTTTCAACCAAACAAACCGGAGGAAAAACAAAAAGAAAATCTGAAAGTAAAGGATAATGAATTTAAGGCTGTTGTCAGGAGTATTTCGGGAGGAGCTCTTTAGCTCTGGAGTCACGAAAGGCCTTAAAATACGTACCCCTAGCGGAAAAAAAAAAAACACAAACAAAAAAACTTCGGCGACGTATAATATAATACTTGTAACAACATTCCTAACCAATCAACCCGTTTCCAACACGAGGGATTTCGGGTTCAAATAAAGTAATAAAAATTGCCCTTCCGCGATTCGGTGTAACGAAACAAAATATTAAATGTTTAGTAAATAAGGAAAAAATATTTATCCAACCCTTTGTATACTTATCCTCATAATGTTATATTTTAGTCGTCACAGTTTCCTTTAAGGATACAAAAACTTTATAAGTTTTAACGCAGTCTCCGGTTATGTCGTCTAGGAAAATGTGATCAGATTTTCTGCAGCTGATAGCCTACACCCATGCAATTCATTCATCCTCGTCATGACTTGGCAAATTGGCGTCAGGTCCCTGACGTCACCGACGCTCTGTAGCCGTGTTTTCACGTGTACAGAAACGGAAGGGTCATCGGAAACGTCAAAACCCATTAAAACAGTGAAATGGAAAGAATATTTTCACCTGTATGGTAACGCCAGTTCCGCACCCATGGAAACACTCTTTCTTGTTTACCGCTTGATGGATTTTTGGCGTTTCTGTTGCCGTTTCCGTACACATGAAAAAGCAGCTTGTTTCTTGAACCTTGGAGTACGTTTAACCCTCCGCTCCGGGTAAAAGTTAAGTTTAGGGTATGTTTGTTTTCCAACTTCCTCTTGTAAATACATGTAAGCTTATTCATTTCAATAAAATGTGCGCTTTCACTTAATCAGTCTCAGGCTGGTGGAAATTTAACTTACATTTAGGACCAGAATATTTGCTTTATTAGATCTGCATCCGAGAAATAATGTAGTTCCTTACGCATTCAGGATTATTCTGTTGTGCTTTGCTTTCTGGTGTAGGAATACTGATGACGTCATCAAGCCGACCGTACTATACCTTTGTATCATCTATCAGTGAACTGGAAAATATGCTGATTCATGATTAGTCTAGAAATAGCACCCAACACGAGCCCAAAGTGTAATAATCAGCCTCAATAGGCCAGATAATTGAATCATTTACTTACAGACTGATTCAAATTCCAAGTCAACATGTTTTCAGATTGTGGGCAGACTGGCAAGACGACACCTCACACGTGAAATAATTAAACTGTAATTATGTAAGAATTAATTAAACATTCAAATCTGTGGTGTTGAACTCATGGCGATTTCATTATCCTCAGTGTACCAACTTAATTATTCTTACACTAGGCACTAGCTAGACAAAATAATATAAAGTTATAAGACACGCACTTCTATTCATTACAAAGTAGCCCACGGCGTGGATTAAGGCTTGGCCGCGCACGTTTATTTGAGAGTAATGAAAAAATAAAATATCATCCATGCTGACTGAATGTTGTAAATGCACTAAGTAACCCTAACTCTAAATCCTCACACAAAATATATAATAGATACTCATGTAATATTAGACTATCCTATGCATGTAGCTGACTATACACACCTAGTCCTTTGCTCGGGTGTCAAGTTAGGTCCCATTAGAAGGAATTCACCCCCACCCCCTTTTCTAATTTTCAACCAACAATAATTCAAGTAGACTGAAGTGTAAAGCCTTGTTTTCATGTGTACGGAAGGGGAAACGGCAACGGATAGGCCCTACGTCAAAAATCCATTTAGCAGTAAAAAGAAAGCATGTTTCCATGCGTACGGACACGGCATTCTTGCGCAAATGAATACATGCATTCTTTCTGTTTCACTGCTTGAACGAGCCTTGACGTTTCCGCTGCCGTTTCCGTACACATGAAAAGCCAGCCTAGGGCTTATGAAAAATGATAGCAGCAATGAGATACATCCTCGGGCTCCCCAGTATTGAACAAAGGCACACACTAGCCCAGGTTAAGGCAATGTTTAGAGTGGCGAAAGACCAAAAACATCTGCTGCATGACCAGCTGAATGTCAGGAAAGGTAGTAGAATAAAGCGAGGCAGATCATGGTTAGCTGAAGCTGAGGCCACTGTACAAAAAGTGTGTGAACTTGACAATGTGCGAAGGGGTGAGGAGTATGTGAAAGTGGACGATAAGATGGCCGGCAAGTACACTAGAGTGGTGATCACCATGGGCCGAGAATGCCGTGAGAGGGCTGCATGTGCCGTTAATGCGGACGTGCTGGAACTGGTGCACGAGAACAGCAGGACAGGAGATGCGGTGGTGTATACAGATGGATCAGTCACTGGAGGAGAAAGATCTGGATGGGGTTACACGGTCAGCGTTGATGGCAGGACAGTGGCAGAAGATGGAGCTGCATATCAAGTCACAACATCTAGTATGAAAATGGAAGAGGTTGCCGCTGAATACGCACTTGCATGGTTACAGAGGAGCACCCACACATGTGCCGTCATTGTGACAGATTCCCAGAGCATGCTCAGGAAAATAGAAACAGGATACCTCAAACCTGAATGGGTGCAGTATCTGCACGACAGTAAACTGAAAAGGCTGACTTGGATTTTCTCCCCTGGACACGCTGGAGTATCTGGAAATGAGAGAGCGGATAAGCTTGCTAGTGAGGCCCCAATACAAGGCTCTCTTAGTCTCTGTCACAAATCCCAGACTGGGAGATGTAATAGTTTAAGACAGGACAACAATCACGAACAAACAAGTTTAACACTTAACAAAACAACCCATCAGACTCACACATTTATTAAACATAATTATACATATAATAGCGCAATTACATACATTATATTATTGAAATGACTGCCGTACAACGGCCTTATTCTCACACACACTCTCCCTCGGATCCACAATCCGGTAGTTACTCCTAAAGGCACTTCGGCCTCAGCCTCTCCCCTCAGGGTCTTAATAGTACATTAATGATTCACTGGCACCGCAGTCTCTCAACATCACCTTCCGATTGCCATACAACTTATCAGTTCACTCGCCCATCATCATGGCAATAATATAGTATCTCATTCACTCTCATATCTACGTCCCTGTCCGTGGCCCGACTGCCACGACTTTATGTGCCTCTACTGTCCTGCACCGACAGTCTCACTTCTGGCCTATGTATGGCCTCCGGCCCTATGCTGGCCTATCACTTGTGCTCATCGAGGTGGCTCTTCGGCCCGTCCCCGACACCTACATGAATAACATTACATTGGTATAATACCCTACCATTTCTATTCACTCCACCTCTCCTTACAATCCATGAAGCGTACACACACTAGTTCACCTTTCACTCACCACACATCTTACGGTAACACCCCTCCATCGGAGTACGCACTACTCACTCGCGCTACAAATCCATGAACTCACTTTCATCTATCGCTCATGGCGCACATTGCTATATCCAATATCAAGGACTTCCACATTCCTCACATATACTTATTTACATCATGGTAATAGGCGAATAGAATATAATACATCAATCATTAATAATCAATCAACGTTCTACGTACCAGTCATTACTGGAAAGACTCTCTCACTAGTCTTCTCGACTGCTCCCTTTATGTCCGCCCGATGGGCTCTTATTCACAGGTCCGCTCCGTAGGACCTTCTAACTTGCAGTGATGGTAATACCGCGCTTTCGCCTCATTCAGACCCCCCCCCCACTACTCACAACAGCACGCTTAACTTGCTGTCTACTGTGAGCTCTTCTTACTCTACACCCGCTCTGTAGCAATCCCCTTAATTGCACTCACTCCACTCGTGACATCATCCCCCACCCCAAAAAAATTAATGCAATTAATTTCAAATCGCATCAAGATGACTGTCAACGAGTGAGCGTGAGCAATACCTACACTAAAAAAAACTGACCTAGCAGTTCCCCTAGTATATAAAATACCGGAATCAGGGGAAAATATGGGGATCAATATGGCCTGCAATATGCATATATGTGTCACATCATGAATAGCTAACTAACCACAATACTTAGTACAGAATCAAAAGCCAATCAACCTATCAACCATTCTTCATATCATATTTATAATGTCAATATTTTAAAGTCGACTCATTCACACAGATCCTGTCAATGTTCCTGTCCTCCGATGTATAAGCTCCTGAAATCTTGCCCTAGGCTCGACTAAGGTAGTCGGCGATATGATTGCTGGTTCCTGGAATTGGTTGAATAACGAAGGTATACGGCTGCAAAGCCAATGCCCATCTAGACAAGCGTGGGCTGGACGAACGATTCTTCGACAAAAATGTCAGTGGCTTGTGGTCTGTCTGGATACAAAATTCTCGTCCCATGAGATAACGTCCTAGTTTCTGGACGGACCAGACAATGGCAAGACACTCACGCTCTATCACAGAATACTTTCTTTCTCTCTGCAATTACTTCCTACTGACATAACATACAGGATGGAGACATTCGTTCTTCTCCTGTAGAAGACAAGCGCCTACACCAGAGTCCGACGCATCCGTTCTGAGGATAAAATTAGATCGAAACTCGGGTAATATCAGAATGGGTGACGATGATAACGCTGTCACCAAATTATCAAATGCTGTCTGACATTCAGACGTCCACTGGACCTTATCGGGTTGTCCCTTCTTAGTAAGGTCAGTAAGAGAAGATGACAAGGAGGAAAAATTTGGAATGAACTTTCTGTAATAATTTAAAATTCCCACTAAGCTTCTGACTTGTTTCTTTGTTTTTGGGATTTGCAACCCTACTAACTTGTCAATTTTTGTTTCTTCAGGTCTCTGAACACCTCTACCCACAATATGTCCTAAGAATACTATCTCTGGACATGCCAATTCCATCTTTGCGGGTTTAGCGGTTAACCCAAAATGACGTAATCGTTGAAAAATTACTGTTAGTGTCTGAATATGATCAGACCATGTCGACGTATGGCCTGCTATATCGTCAAAGAATGACACGACATTAGGTATGTCCTTCAACACTAATATGAGAATACAGATACTCTGGTCTCTCATGAAACCTCTGCAGCATATCAACGTGGAAAACCTTTACTGATCCATCAATGTGGATAGCGTAATCTATCTTCGAAACAATTCGCTCAATAACATAAGGACCTTTCCATGTCATCAATAACTTATTATGGTCCGTAGGTAACAACAACAGAACCTTGTCTCCTGGCTTAAAAATTCTCAGTTTGGAACCTCTATCTTTATAGTCTTTTGCTCTTTTCGAAGCGATACTAGACGCTTCTTCTGCTATAGTGCGCGCTGAAGATAATCTTTCTCTTAAATCAACAAGGTCTATCGAAACCTTTTTAACCGGTTCCGAAACCGTGGGGATCTTTTGACGAGGAGCCTGGGGTGAACGACCCTTATGCGTCGTCTTTTGGCACGCACTGCACGTCTTACAATATAAACGTACATCTCTGTATACTGACGGCCAATAAAAATCTTTCAGAACTCTCTGCTTGGTTCTAGTACTTCCCATATGACCCGCTAATGGAACATCATGGGCCAGACGCAATACCGTAGCAATTAACGACCGTGGCACGACGACGTGCTTTTGAACGGAAGCCACCGTGACGTACATACGGAACAGAATGCCCGCCTGAACAACAAAGGAGGACGACCCGTTCTTATATCTCCTCGTTTTCTCGGTTCGCGCTTCCCCAAAACATGGGTTTAATGATGGGTCCTCCCTTTGTAATCTCGCCAAGCGCTCTGGCGTGATATCTAGGTTGACCGCTGGCGTCGCCAAAGGTCTAATCTTATCTTTATCAGCTACCCGTCGACGTGTTTCGACCGCGGCGCAAAAGTCAATACCTTTTGATTGCGACCATGCTTGCACGTTCTCATCGGAAGGGGAAACCACCCGTGATACATTCCCAATGATGAGCTGGGCGCCTGGAAAACAACCAACGACTGCTTCGACTTCCCCGCTAAGGAAAGGTGTATCTATCATTATTCTTGCCATGGGTAATTTCTCAATGGCCCCCGAAAATTGGATGCACGGGACAGTCTCACCTGTAAGCTGTGAATCCCGAATGCAATCCCTATGCACTCCCACAACGGTAGATCCTGTATCTCGTAAAACCGAGACCGGTTCGTCCCCAACAAACCCCGGATAAACCCTAAGACCACCTCCTGTATGACATGAATTTATAACGGGGATCTTTCTCCCACAAGGTAAAACACCGGAAGATAATAACTTCTCACAACTGGGACACTTGGAATACTGTCCGCCTCCGTTGTCCGATGTAACACACGCAGCCGCATGATGAAATTTATTTGGGGAACATGGACTGGAGCTACTGTCCACGTTCGCCGCTATCCTACCTGCAGGGCAGTTCACGCTGATGCGATCTGCTCTTCCGCAGTTCCAACACTTCGCGGCCCTACATTCGCGTGAAAAGTGACCCACGCGTCCGCAAGTCCAACACTCCGCTCCCTGTGCTGCACTAGGCCTGGGTCCCCGTGACCCATCGCGACCGGAACTAGAGTCCCTATGCCGTCGGTCATCGGCAAAGGTCACAAATCGCCCCCGGCCATTACCGCGACCTAGCCCTCCTGCTCGGTCAAACTTACCGGATCCGTATGCCGGTGATTGGTGATAGCCCCTACGCTGCCCCTGGGCTTGCCCACTATAGGCACCACGCTGACGCGACCTGTCCCTAAGTCCTGCCGGCGACCCCTCGACAACGGCGACGTACCCAGCATCTTGGACGTACGCCCTGGCGACTGGTTTGGACGGATGTGCCGTACGTTATGCTTCCGCCAACTTAGACGCCTCCTGCACCGTCGCGGGTTCGTTCTCTTTCAGGAAAGCCACCAGATCTTTGTGGCACGACGCGTACAGCTGGTCACGGATCATTAAGTCTTTCAGTTTAGCAAAATCCGCGCCCACATGCGCCAAGTCTACCCAGTTCGCGAAATACTCCGTTAGTCTCGCGACGAAGGCAGCAAAGTCCTCCCTGGTATCTGCACGTGCCCGCCTAAACTGCTCCCGGAAATATTCCTCGGTACGCGCAAATCGGCGAAGCAGCAAAGCCTTCAGCTTATCGTAATCTTGCACGTCTTCGCGCTGTAGCTCTTTAAAGTAGGTTAACGCTCGCCCCTGCAATAGAGACGCCAGGTACGTGGCCCATAATTCCTTATTTTCCCCCCATTGCAATTGTGCGTTCAGTTCGAACCTGTAAAGGAAGGCGTCTATGTCGTCCTTCCGGTCGTCGAACGTAGGGAGCTTAATCCTAACGCCACCTTTATTGTGTACCTGCCGCTCAACTGTTTCTGTTGGCGCATTCTTTTTTATTTCCAACTCCGCTATTCTTATTCGCGCGTCTGTCTCCCGCTCTTGAGCTTCTATCTCCTTTAACTTTAACTCCCTTTCCTGTTGCAACTCCTTTAACTTAAACTCTCTTTCCTCTTCCTGAGCCTTTTTTTCCTGCTCTCTATCCTTAGCACGCTCATCGCGCATTTCTGCCTGCTGTTCTTTAATCCAGCCGCGTAGCTCTTCTCCCTCCAGGCCAAGTTCCTTACCCAACTTCATTAGTTGTTGGAGTTCCGCCATTTCACAGATTTATGGTTATGGTATGTATTAAAAAAACGGCTAACCTGTCGGTATGATAACTAACGACACGACCAGAGACCTGAGATCACACCAGATATAACCACACCTACTTGTATCAAATACAATTCAGAAATTTACCTTTACAGCACAACTAATTCTATATTCATAAAATGTACTGCACTATTAATAATAAAAAAGAGTAGAAAAGACAAGAATAAGGAAATTCAGTAGAAGGACCACAAGTACGTCAAGGACAACGAACCAGACTAGGACAAAGCTTCTACAAAAAAAAACTATAATGGAAAAAAAAATGCAACCTACTACGCCGATTACACAACACGGTACGAACAAGAACAGAGTCTGAAAAAAAAGAACGTATCTATAGATAGGTAGAAAGAGGGACAAGAGAATACGTCTTCCTGCGGAACAGAGAAGATATCGACGCTACAACTAAACACTAACAAAGCCCTACAGAATGTTCACCGTGATGAACGAAGTTCCAAGTTTATCACACCTTTTTTTTAAAGGAAAAACTAGGTTCAACACAGCAAACGAAAACAGCAAAAACAGAGAAAAAGACAGATTAAAGGAACAGCCCCCAATCCAGGGTACAAAATTTCAGTTTCACTTAACTTTGAATTTTGAGTTTAACTCCTCCCCTTAATCGGAGCTCTGGCTGCTTGTCTCCTCAGGCTGCACGCACACTCTGCAGAAATTTAAGTACACATTAATACATATTCATCAAAATACATGCATCAATACATATCTATAAATATACATAAATCGTATCATGAAAATTCCATTCATCCCACGAACAAAGACAACAGCATGAATTCCTAGCACAACAGAAAAACAACTAGATATAACGAATACACAATGTCAAAATGACCACAGGTAAACAGGACGAGCCCCCAGTGTCACAACGGACGAGCCCCCAGTGTCACAACGGACGAGCCCCCAGTGTCACAAATCCCAGACTGGGAGATGTAATAGTTTAAGACAGGACAACAATCACGAACAAACAAGTTTAACACTTAACAAAACAACCCATCAGACTCACACATTTATTAAACATAATTATACATATAATAGCGCAATTACATACATTATATTATTGAAATGACTGCCGTACAACGGCCTTATTCTCACACACACTCTCCCTCGGATCCACAATCCGGTAGTTACTCCTAAAGGCACTTCGGCCTCAGCCTCTCCCCTCAGGGTCTTAATAGTACATTAATGATTCACTGGCACCGCAGTCTCTCAACATCACCTTCCGATTGCCATACAACTTATCAGTTCACTCGCCCATCATCATGGCAATAATATAGTATCTCATTCACTCTCATATCTACGTCCCTGTCCGTGGCCCGACTGCCACGACTTTATGTGCCTCTACTGTCCTGCACCGACAGTCTCACTTCTGGCCTATGTATGGCCTCCGGCCCTATGCTGGCCTATCACTTGTGCTCATCGAGGTGGCTCTTCGGCCCGTCCCCGACACCTACATGAATAACATTACATTGGTATAATACCCTACCATTTCTATTCACTCCACCTCTCCTTACAATCCATGAAGCGTACACACACTAGTTCACCTTTCACTCACCACACATCTTACGGTAACACCCCTCCATCGGAGTACGCACTACTCACTCGCGCTACAAATCCATGAACTCACTTTCATCTATCGCTCATGGCGCACATTGCTATATCCAATATCAAGGACTTACACATTCCTCACATATACTTATTTACATCATGGTAATAGGCGAATAGAATATAATACATCAATCATTAATAATCAATCAACGTTCTACGTACCAGTCATTACTGGAAAGACTCTCTCACTAGTCTTCTCGACTGCTCCCTTTATGTCCGCCCGATGGGCTCTTATTCACAGGTCCGCTCCGTAGGACCTTCTAACTTGCAGTGATAGTAATACCGCGCTTTCGCCTCATTCAGACCCCCCCCCCCCACTACTCACAACAGCACGCTTAACTTGCTGTCTACTGTGAGCTCTTCTTACTCTACACCCGCTCTGTAGCAATCCCCTTAATTGCACTCACTCCACTCGTGACAGTCTCGGGGAAAATGAAATTCTCGCAGCTTTGAGAGAAACAGCACCACAGGAAGACGGGGACACCATCGAACGTATAAAACTGTTTGGGCATCAGAGAGGCTGTGGAGTCAAGAGCCGGTTGTGTGGTACTGCAAGACGACTGTTCAATCAACATCTTACTGGAGTTGTTAGTGAGAAGACCTTGTCCGACATGATGGCGCGGAGAGCTGAGCACGTATGGGTGTGTCCCGAGTGCGAGGAGGCTGGTTCTACACCAAAGTAAAAGTAAAGTAAGAAAGAAGGAAAATTAGAAATAATCAGGGTTTAAATTTTTTTTTTTTTTTGGGCGATCAAGACGATATAACGGATTCGAAACGTTCCGGACATCCTTCACCGCGGAGTGTAATCATATATATGTGGGTTGGATGGATCTTTCTATGTAATCTTAACATTAGCCAATCCCTTTGATCCTGCAGTCCGGACAGATTTTCAGCGGTATTGACCTGTGACCAGTGACGTGCTATTGTTATAATAACACGTCACTCCCAGTGACTATGAGATTAGCAGAGTTTGACTGTAAGATTGGTTGGAAACGGTGTAAGGACAACCCGGATTTGCAGTGCATTCGGATTATGGCTAGATTGTTGTTACTTGTACCTACGTATCCCATGTGTTTTGCGCTAGGGTTACGTATTTTAAAGCCTTTTGTGACTACAGAGCTAGAAAGCTGCTCCCGAAATAGCCTTAACAACAGCCTTAATTTATTATTCTTTCAGATTTTCTTTTTGTTTTCCCCCTGTTTTTTGGTTGAAAGGGTAAAATGCAAGGTTAAGGATTCGATTAAGGTTGAGGATAAGGACGGGATTAGAGATAGATACGTGTACGTACGCGTCCCTAGCACAAAACGCTTAGGTACGCAGGCCCAAGTAGGGGCCTAACAATACAGCCTTGTTGCTATGTGCGCGCATGCCACTTTGTTGCGTTTTTGCAGTCGCATTTTAATCTAGCTGAATGCGCGCACATGGGAGACATGGCCACGTTGTAGAGACAACGGGAAAATGAAACAAAGATACAACTTCGATACAACAACGAGACGTATGGTACGTGCCCAGTCTATACATTCAGGGAACACGAAAGTTTTGGTCTATTACAAAATACAAGTTTAGTGTGTAGTGAATAGGCGGCCGATGACGTCAGTGACACAGAGTGCGTTCACTACACTGGTTTGCCTAAGAAGAGAAGTTACCATGACTGTATAGGCAAGTACGGAAAAGAATGGTTCGTTCCTTCCAGCCATTCCAGAAATGTCTTACTACATGTAATACTAAAGTCTACGGATATTTGTAAAGAATCGGCCCGAATGCATTATCTCTAGACTGTAATACTTGTTACATGTACGCGCATACCGGTACCCCGAGCGTTTTGCTCTAGGGGCGCGTACTTTACATACGTGCCTATCCCTAACCCCGTCCTTATCCTCTACCCTAAATCTTATCGAATCCCTCACCCTGCCCCTTACCCGTTCAACTCAAAAAACAGGAGGAAAACAAAACAAAACAAAACCTGAAAGAATAATGAAATAAGGCTGTTGTTAGGAGTATTTCGGCGGGGGGGGGGGGGGGGGGCTCTCTAGCTCTGGAGTCACAAAAGGCTTTAAAATACGTACCTCTAGCGCCAAATACTTGGGGGACGTATGCTCTAGGTACTTGTAACAACAATCGTATCTCTTTCTCAGTCTGGAAATTCTAATACACATTGTACAGTTTCCTCTGATGGCGCACTGAGTCAAATCAGTTTCGCCTCTGTTTTAATTTCAGATGTGTACTATAGAGATAAAATTGACGAAATATCATAAAAACCACAGAAAAACTGTGGGGTCGCAGCAGGGCTATAAGCAATGTCACGCAGGGTTTCGCTACATACAACTTTTTCTTTTTTCCCAATTTTGACTATAGAGATAAACGTGACCCCACCCACAGCCAGACGGAAACAAACCTGTCTCAGTCAGTCTCACCAGTTCGGATGCCTTAAATCTGTCTTGTCTCAGCTAGTGGAAAGAGAGACCACTCGAACGGAGACAAAACACACGCAAAACACGACTTGACCCATTGTACCACCAGAGTCGCACCATAAAAAAGACAGCACAAATGGCGGAATCCGTCATATGTAATGATACAATCAAACGTCTTCTGCTGTGCCAACCCCATTCAGACTGGTGCCATTGTTTCTTCGTTTCTATATATATGGTATATCATTATTATTGTTTTTTAAAATTCTCCTATCTACCAATGTCCCTCAAGCGTCAAGTATTCAAGCAGTGCATGACTCCAACGATTATCTATGGTTGCCAAACATGGCCGATTACAAAGCAACTGATGCAGAGATTAAAAACCACCCAGTGGGCAATGGAAGGAAAAATGCTCAACATCCGACTGCGAGATAAAATCCCCCCAAGCTGAAATTATACGCAAACAAATAGCACTAACGGCCCTAGTAAAATTCATGCTACATCAAAAGTGGAATTGGGCTGGACATATATGGGAAGGATATGAATGACAATAGGTGGACAAAACGCTGCACGAAATGGCGACCAAGGACAGGAAGGAACACGGGGTCGACCAGGAAGAAGATGGCAAGACGACATGAAACAGAGAGGAGAAACATCATGGATGAGGAAAACATCAGGCAGAAATGAATGGAAATCATTATCGGAGGGCTACATCCTGCAGTGGATGAACAATGGATAGGTGTGTTCATTCTGTTGGTCGACTGAAAACTGTGGGTCAGCAGCACGCACGGTTAAATAAAACGCAACCTCGACATAGTTGAACAACCGCGGTAAATCCCGAGTGTGCTGTGTAGATGTAGGCCTATATTATAGTGTCATGTCCTGCTGCCTCCAAAATACACACTTACAGCATCTTTATAAAATATTTTACGAGAGATTCCGCCCCCGAAAATACTGAATTTCTGAAATCTTCGTCAAATCGCTCCTTTGAATTTTAATAAGACAGAAATGCCTGGCTTGTCGCTGTTATCAATGTGTATTATAATCATACCGGGCCTGAATAATAATTGAAATATACAACGGAATAGCATCACAAAAGCCACCAGTCACCACGATTGGTTTCAATGTTCTCTCATAGTCAATATATCAGATTACAAAATCGGATGAAATGCAAATCTTTGCGTGGTAATGGTATCGAATATGCTATTGTAGCCTACATAAACTATAAAGTATGCGGAACATACGGTAATGATTATGTTCTTCGGCCAAATATCTAGCATTTTCCGAGGAAGTGGAATGATGTAAATCGAGGTCAAAAGGTCAAGACCAAGGGAAATAAACATGGAATTTCCAACGCCTGCAAAACTCACAGTTGTATCCCCTGTGCTCAGAACTTCTAGAGATCATCTTGGTGACTTAGCCCTGTCACAGAACATTTCAAGAACACTGTCGAGGCAAACAATATTATCAGACCAGGTTTTTGAGTTTTGAGTTGAGTTTAACGGCGCGTCGGCACAGTAATGGGCCACTCTGCCGGTAAAACATCTGTAGCCTACCCCGTACGATACCGAGAAATTTCGTCGAATGGACTGAACACTTCGAATGTTATGGGTGGTATGATATGCGTGGTCCACTGCGTTGTATTTATGCACATGTATTATTACACCATTTGTGTAAGTTGTCACCGTTTCTGGTTTGTAATTCATCAGTATAAAAAATATCTCTCGCACCTTGTTTTTCTTGAAGCGTTGCCATCTACCGCCATCCCATGAGCACATTCTCGTGTAATTTATTATCGTCTGAAATAATTATGCTAATGAGCAATGTCCCAAACGTCTATAGATGTTAATATGATTGTTATGTTCAGAGACAACTAGTCTTGTTAGTAATGAAATTAGACCAGTGGTCGTCTCCATTCTGTGCTTTAAGTCGCAAAACAGATGAATAATATTGCTTGGGGTTGTGAATATTATAGTAGTGCTACTATTACCCCTTTATGTGCCAGCAATGCCAATATGTAATCGCAAATTGCTGTTTGTCTATTGCTGGTAAACTATAATAGAAAACAAAAGTGATTTATAGAAAATTAATGTTTCACTATTTTAGACATGTGTTGATGACTTGAAAACACTGCAGGAATCGTATCTAAAAGTAACAAGTAATATATGAAAATCATAACTGTCCGGCCATGGCAAGTAAAGGGTTAACTAGAGGAAACTGTTATTAATGTTTGTATTGACTGGACAAATTTTTAACCAGCGTCATCTATGCCGAGTATGTCTGAAATTGTTGCCATCAAGTAACTTAGGAATGATCTAGCTGCATCGAAGCATTCCACTAATAAAAATGAATTCCTGTGAAATCATTTTCTTTTGGTAAAGGTTAAAGGTAAAGTTTATCGTATCTCCTCACCGAAAAAGAATTAGAACTTAGGGCACCTGCCAACTCATTGTCCATCTTTAGCGGTGTTTCTCAAGATGGGACATTTGTCCCCATGGTGGGGCATGGTAATATTTGAATTGATGGGGTATTCGAGCCCAGAAAGGGGCTTGGGGATTTTTCATAGAAATCTTCGTTTCATAGTGTATTTTATCTTAACTGTACAGATAAACTTGTTTGTTTATATGGTGTTGGTGATTTCCTTGTTTAGCTCGGATTAAAACAACCAATTTATCAAATGTATGACTTTTATGGATATCACAACATAATTTTGTCCGTTCATTGTGGGGCACGCGCATTGTTGGAAACTTGAAGTGGGGCGTGGGACAAGAAAAAGTTGAGAAACACTCATCCATAGTAACAGTGCATTTCCACCATGTAGGTGTATATGGAATACAAAGGGCATCGCAAAGCCTAGCAGGCTGGTTTACTCTGATCTGTATACTGTGTAAGGGTAGCCACACAAAGGCCACCGAATTCGGTCACCGAGCCACTAGGCGCTTTAGGTGAGAAGAATTGCACTATATAATTTCAACAACTGCACACAGAGCCCACCTAGATTCGGTCCGTTTATATAGTGCAATTCTTCTCACCTAAAGCGCCTAGTGGCTCGGTGACCGAATTCGGTGGCCTTTGTGTGGCTACCCTAAAACAGGTCAGCTTGCTAGCTTTAGGGCCGGTCAGATAGTCAGATGCAGCCAGCAAAATGTACACCAGAGAAATACATGTAATGGCAAAAGCTGACCGCGTCTGATCGGGCTTAGTATGATAAGGTCTTCCTGGATTTACTAAGAAAATATAGAAAATTATGGGCAAGGCAGTTGGTGTCGTAGCAGAGGTCGCGTGTTCGATCCCCATCTGGATCACTTGTCGTTCTTCTTCCTTTCAACCGCGCTTCACTTTTCTGAGCACCGACTAGGCACTGCATTTTTAATTCGCCTCACATTCTTTTCTGAATCAGCATCTGACTTGTGTCTGACTGGGCTTAGTATGATACATGTAATTCCCTTAGCAACACTTTCCTGGGAAAATGTCCGATTCAAGTCACGACTTTGCTTATGAAGGGAAAAACGGTTGTCCAATTCAAGTTACGACTTTGCTTATGGAGGGAATAACGGTTGTCCAATTCAAGTTACGACTTTGCTTATGGGGGGAAAAACGGTTGTCCAATTCAAGTTACGACTTTGCTTATGGAGGGAAAAACGGTTGTCCAATTCAAGTTACGACTTTGCTTATGGAGGGAAAAACGGTTGTCCAATTCAAGTTACGTCTTTGCTTATGGAGGGAAAAACGAGTAGTCATGCTGTGAGTAGGTAGGCAATGCAATGCAAGGAATTTAACTGAATGTTCAGCTTTTCATTTCATGCACATCAATTTGAATTCTTCTGAGATGGTGTAACAAATGAAATAAGCATGCACTGGCTACCCGTAAAAAAACCCCAACAAATAACATATTATTATAATAAGCTGTCTACCTTGTGACTGTGTGATATAAAAGATATGTACAAAAATGCACTGACTTATCAAATTGATTTTTTGACTCCGCATGTACCATCATGCCATCTTAGATCGTCTGTAGACACCGCATGTGTCAAGGTGGTCTAGAGGTAAGGTGCTCGCCTCTCGTGCCAAGGGTCCCGGGTTCGAAACCCGGGCCGTGCAGGCATGTTGGAAGTTTGGGATTTTTCTCATATTTTCGTGTCCCTGATTCTATTGAGGGGTAGGATTGAGTACCTAGTCTTCTCGGATAAGGACGAAAAAATTCGGAGGGCCCGTGTGCACGTTGCGCACGTTAAAGATACCTTGGCAGTTGGAAATCGTAAAGAGCAGGCCGAACAGGCCGCTGCCCGGGCAAAATTAAATTAAATTCATCTCTACCAGTCCCTCCCCCCTCATCTCCCCCCCCCCCCCCCCCAAAAAAAACAAAAAAAAAAAACAAAAAAAAAAAAACGCCGACCGGCGCTGCACTGTGGCGACGACGTGCCTGCTCCAGTTATAACTGGGCTGCAATGGCACAAAGGCAAAATTTCCCAAATGGGATTAAAGAGTTATACAAATACAAATACAAATACAAATGTACCATCATGACATCTTAGATCATCTGTAGACACCGCATGTACCATCATGGCATCTTAGATCATCTGTAGACATCGCTTGTACCATCATAACATCTTAGATCATCTGTAGACACAGCATGTACCATCATGACATCTTAGATCATCTGTAGACACCGCATGTACGATCATGACGTCTTAGATCATCTGCAGACATCGCATGTACCATCAAAACATCTTAGGTCATCTGTAGACACAGCATGTACCATCATGACATCGTAGATCATCTGTAGACACCGCATGTACCATCATAATATCTTAGGTCATCTGTAGACACCGCATGTACCATCATGACATCTTAGATCATCTGTAGACACCGCATGTACCATCATGACATCTTAGATCATCTGTAGACACCGCATGTACCATCATAATATCTTAGGTCATCTGTAGACACCGCATGTACCATCATGACATCTTAGATCATCTGTAGACACCGCATGTACCATCATGATATCTTAGATCATCTGTAGACACCGCATGTGCCATCATGACATCTTAGATCTTCGATAGACACCGCTTGTACCATCATGACATCTTAGATCATCTGTAGACACTAAACAATTTAAAATCCCAAACAGTCATGGTCCTGAATACAATGGGTAAAAATTCTTTTCATTTCAAAGGCATGAGATTTGGCATTCTCTGACTCAGACATTGAGAGAGATTGAAAATGTTATGGAAGAGCCATTTTTAGCACTCTGAATATCCATGACTTTTAAAAAAAAAAAATCTATTAAATAAATCTATTTAGGTGTGTGCACCTGTGGTTCAGTATAGATTTTTGATATGAAAAAAATGTAAAGGACAGAACCTGGTCATTAGCAGGATAGAGCGCTATATATTTTTATGTAACGCTTTATAAAATGAAGTTTATTATCACGTCGCGGTACCCGGCCCTGCTTGGGATGATTCTGTTTATTAGTTTCAGTTTTGGATGGTTGTAATGGAGCTATTTCACCGTGCCAGTTTCTTTAGGTTTGTATTGTCATGTTTCTTTGTTTGTTTTGGTAGTTCTATTGCACTCCTTGCGGGTGTTTATTCTCAATGCACCCCATCAGCATTCAACTTCAAGACGAGGATTGTCATGAAATGGACCGATAATTTGCGCCCCAGATGGTTTGTTTAATAGTGAACACATCGCAGGAAGTGACAATGTCATCAAGGAAAAGAAAGGATCAGAGGTGACCAATCAGCGACATAAAGCAAATTTTAAAAAAATACTTCCCCACCATTCGAGTCTCCAAATTTTACAAAAAAAACACCCCTTCTCCAAGGCAAACAGATGGCACATGTAAAATTCACGCCAGTCCGAACTGTATGAAAGGCTGTAGGTCTTGTTATAAATCTCGTGAGTTTTTTGTATTATATAAGAACACTGTTTTATTATTAACAACAGTTTTTTCTATGAGGTGTGAAGATGAAAAATGAATGTCTATCTCATGCACGAGGTGTTTCCATGATTTTGATGGCACTGAGTTATGGCCAACTTATCATTGCTCGTGATGAGATCTACATTCTCATAAAGTATAGATATGTGTAGAAGTGTTAATGTTGTAAACAGAAATAAGTTTTACTCTATATGAGAAAATTTTGAATCTTGATTTTAAATTTTGAATTTCAAATGAGAAATTGTTGACAGGCCAGTGTATGTGATGGGCAAATGAAATGATTCAGGACATTCACTTACAACAAGTCATACAGACACCTGCACAAACAACAAGCCACACAAATGTGATCATGCCGAAAAATTCACATACAACAAGCCACACAGATGTGATCATGCCGAAAAATTCACATACAACAAGCCAACAGACACATTCACATACAACAAGTCACACAGATGTGATTATGCCAGGACATTCACATGCACACACAAGAAGCTACAATATGAAACAAAAACTTCAGTGTTATGCGTACACAAATAAAAAAAACTCAACTCAAGTTCTAATTATGATGCATTAACAGTTTTATTCTATAGGAATATTGCCATATTTTCTTCCTTTCTGCTCCCACAGCTTTTAGTATTTACAGTAATTTTACAACCCGACAACCACATCAAGGGAGGTAAGCTATTTACTGACATGATCAACCAGAGTGCTTCACCTTGAAGATGCAGGTATATTAATGCCCTTGTTTTGGCTTCAACTTCCTCAAGTTGACTTTGCCAAGATCTCTGGGTTTAAAAAAGACTTTGTAATATCGATATCATAGTGTGAAAAACAAAACAGAAATCAAACACATCTACACTGTGAGTCCTACTTCAAATCTAATAAATTTCGTGCTGATGGTGCTGATGGCGTTAAAAATTTATGAGACCGCCGATGGACATAAACAAACTTCAGTGTTTTCATGTTGACAAGAAAAGTTGATTTGTTACTGGCCATTTGCCAACAAGGGAAATTACCTGGATTGTCAAGGGTTGCTGTAAATAACAGATTTACCTCCCTGCCCATTTCTCATGTCCACAACACATTCTGCACTGTGCTCTCTGCATGGTATCTCAAACATACTTGTCCCATCTTTCTCTCTCACCCAGGCTTTACACGCTCATTCACTCATCCTTTCTGTCACTCCATTTATAATATACACACAGCTCCCACTACTTGCTTGTCTGAACAGAAAACAGGAAAAAAACAAAAAAAGACCTTTCCAAGAACTCTCAAGGTCTATTGTCCCATGTGATCAATGTGGCCACTGTGTCTAATGCCAGATCTGTTTGGCTGTTTGATGACAACAAACACTACATAAACAGTGGACAAGTTTCACGACATACAAAATAGTTTTCCATGGACAAAAGCTGTTGGCTCCAAGAAACAAGCCTTCCCTCTTGTTTCTCGCCCAAACACACTTTCATCTGCAGACTTTCCGAGGAAAACAAAATAAAACATTAGGAATATTCCTGTCCATGACTTGGATAAATATGCAAACAAAGCCAGATGGCAATAATAAAGTTCTGGTCAATCTGGACAAGAAAGGCAGTAAAATTGCATAGGTTGTTTCCCTTTGTTGACTTCAACTTGACATGCCAGGTTGTCACCTCTGACAAGAATCAACATAATTATACAACCACGTATAATATTTCCTGGCCTGTAAATGATCTCAGTTCCATTTAGATCAAAGATTAAATTAATGTCCAATGGATAGGAAAATTTCAAGCAAAATTGCTACCATTTCCTGCAACCGAACAACATTACGATCTTTCTGACTTCATCTCTATGTGCTGAATATTTTTGTAGTTGCAGGTGCTAGTTCTGTTTCTGAAACTGATTTTGAGGCAAGACTCCTATACTCTTCACAACTACCGCTCTAGTGAGAGCAAACTCAGAAACTCCAATGCTACAGCACACATAACATGTTTCTGCAAAAGTCCACTCACTCCTCCATTAAAATGCTAACCTTTTATCACAGTCCAGCCAATGTTTGAATGCCATGAACCAGGAAATTCAATCCTAAATTACTCAACAATAACTAGAAACTGACTACTCATGTCTGTCCGAGGGAAAAAAAAAACCCACCAAAAAAAAAAAACAAAAAAAAAACGCTTTCCCTCAACCAATAAATAGAACAAACCAAAAAAAAATAAAAATAAATGCATTCTTCTTTCTGTACCGTACTTGGTGTGTGCTTTCGTAGCTTGGCTGCTTGTGTGTCTCAAGAAAATGCTGTTCAAATATTAACCAAGAAAAAATTGCAGTTCGGTTAACTTTCTTTTCGTAAATGAGAATTGAAATGAATCCACCAAACAGCCTCAGACATGAAGGGGTGAGCAAGGTAAAACAAATGTTTGTTCTCCTGGACTGAATTAAAATTCTTGTAACTGATCCTTGCTCACACCAATAACATCTTCAGAGTGTCTCAGAAACCAATCAGACTACAGCACATACAGAAATGGGGCGGGGGGAAAGGTTTGAGAAAGACATGACCACTGGTTTAAACAGTGAGGAAGAAAACCTGCCGTTTCCTATCTCTCCATGAAATGGCTGAAGGCACAAACGACAAGAATCTGAATTTTAACGTATTTTTTCTTCTGAATCCAAAATCTCAAATGACAGCAGGAAATATAAAAAAAACAACAAAAACACAAAAAAAAAATAAATGAGGATATCACATGGTTTTCATTTGAAATGTACAATTTGTTCGAGTCTTGAATTCAGTCACTTTTGGTCATAAATTAGATCTGAGAAAATAAATACAGATTTTATCTTACATCAGCCCAGAATTGCCTGTTTTTTTTTCAGGCACAGTATTCTCCATTTCTCTTGAACTGTTTTGAATCCTTCTAAAGTTGCACTTGCACTGAATTGCATAGTTACCTGAGAAACTAACAGTGCCAAGATGAAATGCATTCTAAAGCCGAGCTTCAGTGGTGTTACCACTTATGGCAATTCGGTTTTCTGCACACTGGACAGAAGAACAAACTGCTCTGTAAGAAACCCAATGTCTCACCACTTAGTCCTACAGATTTATCTTTCACTGAAAAGATGATGTGGCTCTGTCAAGAGAACAGAGTCCAGGTAATGAGAAACTGAACATCAACAAGTCACAAGAATAAAATTTGATCCTCAGACACGCAAACTCAAGAAGCTTTGCCATAGATGTACAAAAAACTGACACATAATTTAAAATATCTCTTCAAATGACTGAAAACATGACATTCTGGTGCTAAGCCCCCCCCCCCCCCCCCCCCTCCCTCTAAAAAAAAACAACAGGAACAATTGCTCTTTGTGTCACTTACGACTTACTGAATTTGTATCAAGGTTAATTTTTTCTGCCCAGAATGTGATCAATGACAATTGATTTGCATAGTTTTATAACATAAATTGAGTACCCAAATGTCAAATTTCCCACTGTCAATGGCAAAACTGCTCGATTCCTTGTGTCTGAGGTCAACTTGCTGAAAACTTGGTGAGTGTTTCACCCATGCCCTCCACAGCTATACATACACCGGAGAATTAGTCTCTTGATCTTGCTGTGAAGGCATGGAACATGGGTGACCGCCATCGTCGAAAAATCGTCGGAACGTGAATTCGAAAAAAGCGTGCTCAGGGTGTTTCCCATTTTCCAATTTTGAGTCCACTTTTTTCGACCCTTCTGAGTCATTAGTTCTTAGTTTGTCTGGGTCCACAGGGTCAAAGTTTGACGTGTCTGTAAGGAACCTGATGGTTGGTTTCAATGGTGCTGGCTGTCGACGGAGTCCCTCAAAATTTATTCCTCTGAAGAACGGATGCTCTTTGACCTCTGCCGCCCCGTTGAGACCAAGCCTTGTTTCTGGACCTTGCAACAGCCGTACAATGAGGTCAGTTGCTGCTGGTGAAATGTTTGTGCAATGGCGAATCGTCAGCGTCTCTTTCCAGTTTATCACCTACGTGAAGGAAAAAATCCAGGAGTTAAAATAAGAAGGCAATTAATGTGAGCTGTCTGGAAACAAGTAACCCTCAGAAAAGTAATGTCCACTAGGGCATGTGGAGGAGAAGGAAAAACAAAAAAATCCAAAGAGCCAGCCCTCAAAATCACTTTGTATCAACTTTAATGTATGCTCACCTCCTTTAGTAGGTTACCCAAATCCGAAGAACTAATTGTGTGGAAATATAAAAAAAACCCAAAAAACCAAAGGGCAAATATTAAAAAAAAAAATCAAACAAATAAGCTCAGACATGGACAGGTATTACATTTCCTTGTAGACAAAAATATTCAGCTGTAAAACTCTCATTTCCTGACCATTACGAAATATGGGTTCACTGTTGTTCCAAAACTTTGTCATTATGTATAAAACATAAAATTTGTACCACAGTGACATAAATGTGAGGCAAGGGCACCAAATTTGGTGAAATGTCACAGCCACCCAAGTTGAGAAAATCCAGCAAACTGGGGGTTGGGACAAAAACGTACCATTTTGGTAATGAGAAAATGGTAGGAGACTTAATCATTTAGACTGGCAAATATCAAAACCTCAGAGATCCCCAATCACGTCTTCAGTTGGTTTTCTCAATTAGGGTGGCTGTCACGGCTTGCCTTTGCCTCACAAATACCGAATTGCTCTGAAGTTTGCATATTATGCAACCTACTTCCAAGCAGAATTGAGTGATACTTTATTGGTATATTAGCAGTGGCTTTTCAAGAAGGCACAGAAAGGTGTGATTGAAGAAGAGAGCTGAATGCAGTAGTGATGGAAAGTGCTGTAAATGTGGTTTTCATTTACTGCACAAATATAACTTGTACTTGTGTGTCAATCCTACCTTGTACTGCGTCTCTGCTGGCGTGCTGGCATAGAATGGGGGCTGACCTATCACCATCTCATACAAAATGACACCCACACTCCACCAATCACAAGCTTTGGTGTATCCTGCAAACAAAAACAGTGTTGGAACAACCAATCAGTGATCAGCATACACTGACACAAAACAAGCTTCCCAGACACTAAAAACTGCATCAGAAAAACCAGGCAAATTTCAATCCAAACATGAAACAAGAAAATTCGACCATTTTCCTGACAAAATCAAATGAAAACTGCATGAGAAAACTATAGTCACAAAAAGTGATTTTCACTTTTATGCCCCTTACACACAAGCTTGGTCCATCAGCCGTGTCTCTGTGAAACGCGAGTTTTAAAAAAAAAAAGGGCTACCATCACAAAATATTAGAAAACATTCTTTCAGTTGCAAGCGCGAAGTTGTGGACAGTTTCAAACTTTATATTTTCTCAGTTTCACATTTTTGTGACTGTTGGTGATCTTCCCGGGGGCTCCAAATGTGAGCGTGCAAGACAGTGTGTTCAGTTCAATGAACTTACATTCAAATTATGTAAACTCATCTTGGCTAAGAGCTGTCAACATCCAAGTGTCTCAAGAGTAATTAGATAGAACATTACTGTGATTAGATAGAACATTACTACAGACATGCATAATTGGAAAGAACATTGCTCCAATGGGCTAGGAAATGTCAGTTCAGAGACAATCACTATATTAAAACCTAGAAGGCACATATATTTCCTATGTTCTTTTCAAATAGAAAATGAATAAACCTGATGATCTAGAAATCACATATACAACAAGATACTTGGACCATCTTTGCCCTGCCTGCTTTCCAGGCAAACTCTATCTAGTTATGGTATTAGCCACTAATGTAAATTGTGTATTGGGAAGCTTTGGATCTGGGTGATTTGATAAATGGGATAAGCTGATCAGAGTTGGGATCTAAGACTTCTGTATCGCGTGGACTAATCTGGCCTGCCATGCCATGCAAAACAAGCAAGAATACATAAACATAATTTTGTAAGTTGATACCAACGAAAGTAGAACTGAATTGATGTCTGACACAAAACTGTCAAACACATTAGCAAAAACATAGAATTAACCCTTCCAGTGTCACAGCTCTGGGACATAGCAGCAAATCATACCTGAAATCACCCCTGAACTTCATGGAAAAGAAATTACAATGCCCTCCTTCGTATTCGCAAAATACTTTATCGCAGATCCAATCTACCCCCAATCGACTGCTATGGCAGTCTCGGCGCACATATTTAGGCAAATGCCAGTGACCACTATGGAGGTCTGTGACACTGAAAGGGTTAGGAAACAAAACTGTATTATAAAGTATCCCCCCCCCCCCCCCCCAAATCATAATTTCATACCACATGACACCCTGATATATGCATTACCTAAGCGTAAAAGAACCTCCGGGGCAATATAGTTGGGTGTGCCTACAAGGGAATGTGCCTGACATCGTTTCTGCTCCCGCTGACGTCTTTGTTCCAAAGGCTTCAAGATCTCACAGCGACACTGGTCATCAAGTTGACAGTTGACCTCCATAGAATCCTGACGGGCATGAGTTCCATCTAGGACACGCCAATATGACAAAATATTTACAAATGAAATTTTCACATAAAAATGCATTGGACAATGGGTCAAAATCACAGAAAGATCTTCAATCTACTGTGAATTCACATAAAAAAAACAACAAAAAAACCCTGACACTTGTGGGATAGTGAGACTGTGAAGATGTACAACCCACCCAGCAACTATATGGAAATCTGATGAGTTGGAATGAGGTGAAGTTTGCTCATAGGAATGACATCATCACTACACAGATCGAACTATAACAACATCGCACAGACATCAATTTGATGTAGGATAGGAACCTGCCCCATGCCCGTAGGGTAATCCTACCGATCCTGCAGAAATCCTACACTGTGTCGGACTGACGTAGGGATACAAGCTGGAAAGAGTCCCCTCCCCCACACGTAGGGATACTAGCTGGAAAGAGTCCCCTCCCCCACCCCACCAAACAAGTGTTTCAAACCCTTGATTTCTGTATACTGTATGGGGAGCCGGACACACCCGCAACATTATTATGAGTCACTGGATCTTCTCCTGCAGTCTTTGAGGTAAAAAGAAAAGTCAAAACCCTTCCACTTTTCGAAAAGTAGACATTCACAAATTAGGAAATTCACTGCTGGCGGTCCGTTTATAAAATAAATGATTTTAGAAATTTTGAACTGAAAAAAATATCTTTTTCCCTCCCACCTCCTTCCAAGTAGGACAACAAGACTGGATCAATAACAACAATAACA